>JANKKI010000181.1:0-600000 GCA_025175665.1 Cinchona pubescens
TTTATGTTAATTAGTTGATTATTTTTCCTAAATTCAATAACGCTAATCGATTAATTATTAAATTTAGTTGTTTCACAGATTGAATTAAGCACACGCGGTCAAAATAATCTAGCTGTAGATTAATTCCAATAACTCACTATTGTGCAGCAATAGCAAATTAAAAAGAACAATCATAAAATTGACACAAAAAAAATAATCAATAATTGATATAAAAACAAATAAATTCAAGCACAGAGGTCTCATAATTTAATAGAACCAACCATGGCTTCAATTCACATAACCAAGAAAAGGATTTTTGGGTATTAAGTGCCATAGACGAACACACAATAATGACAACTGAAAAACTAACGATTAAACTAAAGAAAAAATAATGTCCTCTTCTATTCACCGTACACAGGGTATTTATAATGGATATTAGGGTTACAATCCCTATCCTAGGATAAGAACGTGAAATTGACTAAAAAAGAGTCCAATCGAATGAAGAAATCTGCCAAAAAAAAAAAAAGCATAACCCTTCTGAGTTCGCGCACAAGTGTGCAGCTTAACTAGTGTGCATGTGCACGATATCAAATTCTAGAATTTGCTATCTGGAAACAGCGCATGCGTGCTGCTTAAGGGTTGTGCATATGTGTGAAACCTAATCCTGTGCTTCACATTCGATTTCAATTTTGACCTTGACGCTTTTAGAATTTGAAAAAGCGTAAAACACAAAAGTTGTAGCTCTCTTTCTTAACTTTTCAACACATCTTGAATCAAATCAATTAGAGCTCGGACTAGAAAGTTGTGCTTAAATATGAAACAGCGTCCAGAATAGCTCCATACCCGTGCACAATTCGTCCTTGGAATTTCATTTCATCTTTTTCGTCTTTTTCATCTTTTTCAACCCTTTTTCACTACAACCACTGAAAACTAAAACTAACTAAATTAAACTCAATAATAACTCAAATCGTGCTTACAATACATAAAAACAAAAACTTTCTATTGCCCCAGAATCAAATTTCATCATTTTACACATCTCATACTTTTGATCTAGTAGATCTAAGTATTTGAAGCTATTTACACATCTATGTGTTTTAACTTGAGGTATACTCAGTATGGCTGAAAAACTAGCTACAATCCTAGAAAATTTTGATCTTTCTTCTATCAAGGTGTCAGGACCTGATCTGGTAGACAATGACGCAATCGATAGCCTAGCTGACTGCAAGTTGAGTATTATGGGAAAGGTTACCAGGGAGAAAGGGGTCAATTATATAGGAATTAAAAGCTTTGCTAACCAGATATAGGGATACTCTAAAGACTTAAGAGTGACTGAGCTTGGCCCTAACTATTTTCAGTTCATCTTCTCGAATGAGACGGATAGGGTCAACCATGGATTATTGACAATATACTCCTTGTGTTGGAGCCATAGACTGAAGATTTTGAGGAGCAAAAAGAGAAATTCAAATTTTCATCAATATGAGTACAAGTTGGAAGAGTAAGCTGCAGGAAGATTGGTGAAGTTTTTCACAAAGTTATTAATGTAAAGATCCCACAAACAGGGGGGGGGGGGAAAGGTAAGCACCTAAAACTCCTTGTGGAAATGGATATTACTCAACCTTTATTGAGAGGTACTGTGGTAAAACAAAATGGGAAAGGCAAATGGCTTAAATTTAAATATGAATCTTTTCCTGATTTTTGTTACAATTGTGGATTAATTCGGCATAGGGATAGGAACTGCGAGAAAAGTGCTAATGTAAGTTGTAATGACAAAAAAGACCAATATGGGGACTAGTTAAGGATTAGTAATAGGAAACCTCTAGTTCAGAAGAAGGATAATGGCAAGGTTGTAACCCTACAAGAATTTGCTACAAAAGAAACAACTGGAATTACAAGGCTGGAGTTAAAGATTTGCAGAAAACTAATGGACCTAAACACCAAGAAGAAAGAAAAGACGAAGGCATTGGGGAAATAGTACTGATTAGTAGTTCTAGTAATGCCTTGATTGACACCAATTCGTAATAATGCTCCAAGTGATTCAAGAACACAAGAACCAATTATTGGTAATTCTGGGGCTCTAACTTTCAGTCTTGGAAGTTGTGACACCAAATCTTCTGGTAATTTAATGGAAAGGGGGGATAGAGAATTGACTGAGTTGGTGATGCAGGATCATAAGGAAAAGAACAAGCTAGTAGTGAATGTGTGGTTATAGAGAAAGATCCAAGTGAAAGTGGTGAGCAAGGAAGATATGAATTGGCAATGGACTGGGCCATAACTGAAATGGAAAATGTTGAAAGTAAGAGTAAAAATACCAGGACATTTAGGAAATTTTTAATGTACATGAGAAAACCTCTAATGGAGCTGCCAACAAACCAGTTGAAGCTAGATGAATTGGGGAAAAGGAAAGATGTATTTGGAGAGGATATAACTAACTAGAAAGGAGGTTCTGGACAAAGGTTAAAAAGTGTCAAAGATGAACACTCCTCAAGATGAATCTCAGGCTGATATGGTGGTGGGGGGGCCAAGCCTTATTGGTTCCCCAATTCTCAATGAGATTCATGGTGTGGAACCTGTAGAAAGGGTGGGGGCTCATTGATAGTTCCCATGATAGAATTCTACCTTCAACGTAGTGGCTGTCTCTTATACACATCTTTCTAAACCTTTTCCATAATTACTTTCTTATTTTTGTTTTATAAAAGAATAGGTTTTGATTTTTTTTTTTTTGTTGATGCTGTGAGAAAAGCTGGAGATATGGCTTTTTTTGGAAACATAATATTAGAATCTTGGATATTGTACCAATTGCTTTCACATTTGATATCAAATTGGAGGATCCTAATGACAAAGAAATCTGGTGGTGCATTGGTATATATGCTAGCAAAGAGACCTCAAATCCGAAAAAATAATGGGAAGTTCTTAACTTGAGGAAAAGTCCAGGAGGACAAATGGTTACTCATAGGAGACTTCAATGAGATTTGTTCTGAGAAGGAAAAGTTAGGGAAACAAAGCTAGGGATGCTTGGTCTTATAGAGATTTATCAATATCTTGAGTCAAAGGAATCAGCTGATTGATGTTGGTTTTGAAGTCAATCCTTGGATTTGGTGCAATGATTGGGGGAAAATAATGAGAGATTAAAGAAAGGTAAGCTAGGGACTTTGTTCGAAAATTGGTTAAGGAAGTATGGCAAGTTCAAGTGCCTCCATATTGAAAATGAAGCTTTTGATCACTTTATTTTGATGGTTCAATGCACTTAAACAAATAAAGTGAGGAAGAGATTTGCTTTTGACAAAAAAGTGGCTCCAACAAGAGGAGTAGAACAGTGATCAAGGATGCTTGCGTAACTTTCTAGTCCGAGCTCTAATTGATTTGATTCAAGATGTGTTGCTGTCTCTTATACACATCTAGATGTGTATAAGAGACAGGCATTGAGATGCAAGTTAAGAGTGTTGTCCTTACAGGCTTTCCAATCGAAATTCTGTAAATCTGGACTTCATAGTTTTACCTAGGAGTATTGAAATTCACTTATTTTCATGTCGCTAAAAGATAGGAGGATAAGAAATGCAATACACACTTTGCAAAAAGATGATGGCATTTGGTGTAAGGAAATTCAAGATATTGAAGAGGAACTCACTTGTTTCCATAGTAAGTTATTCAATACCACTACTATTCCTGAGTATAATGAGATATTAAGAAGAATCCCACAAAAGGTAACAAGCCAAGTTAATCAGTTCCTAACAGACCTTTTGAGGAGAAAGAGATCAAGAAAGCTTTTTTTCTCATTGCATCCACACAAGGCCCCGGGTCGTATCCTGCCAGCACTCTGTCTTTTATAAAATTCTAGCATATTATCAAGATGGATGTGGTGAAAGCCATTCAAAGCCTTTTCTATTCTAGTCAGATTTTGAAATTTGTTGATGAAACTATTGTGACCCTATTCCTAAAGTTGATTATCCCCCCTTGTTAATGAATCTAAAATTTGTTATGTCTAAAACTTATGATAGGGTAAAGTGGAACTTTTTGGCAACTATGATGAATAAATTAGGTTTTTGCTCAACTTGGATTAATTGGATTATGAATTGTCTTGCTACTATTACCTACTCTTTCCATGTCAATGGGGAAAGGGTTGGATATTTTAACTTACTAGAAATACTGATTCTAAATTAGCCTTCAGCACTTTAACCCTATTCTTTCTTATCTCGTGCGTAAGGCTTCAGAATTTACTTAGACAAGCCAATAATTCCAAGAGAATTTCTAGAGTAAAAATTAGCAAAAGGGACAAGCTATCTCCCATAATGATAAAATCTGTTTATGAAAAAAATGAAAGATTAGCAAAGGGAACGACATTTGCAATCGGAGTGACTCACTCCAAAAGCAAATTGAATAGTATGCAAGATCTAGGATGTCATATACACAGACAGATGTGTATGATATAATCCAGGTCATCACGCCACCCACAAAGATCCAAGAATAGCAACAAAGTGTAAAGATTCAAAATTTAATTTTGCTCATTTACCTTTCAACCTTGGACAATGTGATCTATTATTTGTCACAACTGCAAGTAGTTCCTTATCTTTAAAAGAATTAACAATGTAGATTTTTAATGAAAAATTGAGGCAAACTAATAGAGGTGGTCACATTATGAGTACGTGGCTGGTAAATTAAACAAGAAAGTTACTATATTAATATCTTATCTTTAGTGTCTTGTCTAATTTGATTTTTTTTCTTTTTTTTTTTTTTGTTAAATCGATCAATATCCTAATCTCACATATTCTATAAGGGAAGACCCAATTGGGCACTATTAAGGGACCAGAGAACAGAGGACCCTTTAGACTAGACAAAGGTGCTTTGGCACCTGTCTCTTATTTCTGCTAGATTTGTATAAGAGACTCCATACCTCATTGTATAGAATGCCTTATGAGACATTTTATGGTAACTCCACTTTTGGAGTTAGTTTTGTCTAATTTGATCTAGCCGGGTATTGTTTGTACATGTTTAAATCAAAACATGGCTCAAATTTTTTGGAAATAATTTTATAAACTTCCTCTAAGATTCATGCTAATATCACTTAGTTTTTCTGAACTTCAAAGAATATCGCCTAACTCCTCTAATTCAAACTTTTTGTAATATTGTCAACCTTCCTTTAAAAAAATTGATTTTAGAGAGAGACTATTTTTCTTCTAATTTTACCCAACTTCAAAATTTTTATTGATTAAAATAGTTAGAGAAAATGAAAAAAAAAAGAACAATAATTATTAATCTTATAACATATGGGTTGTAACTTTTCATGTCCTTCACCAATTAATTAATAATTAAAGTATATATTTTTTTTTCTTTACAAGTTATTGATTCCAAAATAAAACACCAATAGCACTATTTATCATTATATATGGGGTATATCTACTTGACCTAGTTTTTTTTTTAGTTTCTAGTTTTAAATTTTTTTTTTTTTTACTTTTAGGTTTTGTTTATTAATTTTATTAGTTTTGTATTTAATTTGATACCTAATTTTTCAATTAACTAGTGAATTTTAGATTAATCGGATAAACTAAAATAAATTTTGGTTAACCAATCGATTAAAGAAAATTTAGTTTAAATTTCATTATGATTTTCTTGCATTGAAAATAAAAAATAATCAAAACCAATTGATGAATACTCCTAGGTAAAACTATGAAGTGCATCTATACAAAATTTCGACTTTCAAGCAAGGATACAATGATGATATAAGAATAACCATATGGATGCAACTTGTGTCCTAAGCCTCCTCACAAAATAGTAGAGAATCAATAAAATGCACTAGATTTAGCTTAAGAGGTCATGGTCCATGAGCCCAAACAAGACCAGGAAATCTATTCCGGAAAATTGGATCTATTAATTAATCTATGTGTATTCATTTTCCCTCTTTTTACAAAAAGAATTGCTAGTTTAATCATTGAAAAGTCCCTTCAAATACAAAACCCTAACTCTACTTTAGGTTTAGTCACAAAAAAAAACTCTATATTAGGTTGAGATTCAAATGAAGAAGCTTTGTACACATAGATTAATTAATAGATCCAATTTTCGGAATACCAACTTAAATGTAGATGTCTAAAGTTATGGAAGATTGAAATGTTTCATTAAAAACTCAAACATCAGGAGCAATCTTGAACCTATTGTGACATTGGGCCAGACTAGAGGATTAAGACAACATTGGATCCTCAATCCCCAAACCATCCTCCTACCTCTGATTAGTACCTCCAACAATGAGTCAAGTGGGAAAGTTGGAATTGGACCATAAGTGGGCTAAAGTGGATAGAGGCAAATATGATGACAAACTTAACACATTAGAAGCCATCAGAATGGCCTTTGTCAGAGCTTTGGCATCAGGTTGGCAGGACATAGTTTTGGAAATTGAAGATAAGGATATTGTGGAAGGTTGATAGAGAAGAAGAGTACCGTGCAAGTTTGAAATTCTAATAGAAGACATCTTAGAGCTTAGTTTACTCTTTCAAAAAGGCTCCTTTTGCTTTATTAGTGGTGGTAGGTTGAATATTAGCAAAAAGACTGCCAACTTTGCAAAAAAATTGATTACTGACATAGAATGGGAGCATTTTTTTTCCCAATAAAGTGAAAGGTAATCACAAATACTTGAGGAAGTTCTCTTGTAAGTAATTATACAAGCAATAAAAACTTTAGAAAATTCTACAATTTTTAGAGAATCATTTTCTTGTAATTTAAGAATTTATACAGTACAACAAGATATGCTTAAAACAATATATTGTACATGTGTATAAGAGACATCGACTACGATTGCCCTGTTTCATATACAAATTTGTGTATGGTGAGACAGAATAGAAGTAGATCTTAGATTGTAATTTAGACAGCTCCAGTCAATGTTAGCGGCTGGGTACAAAAGACTTAGCCCAAAATCCAGTTCTGAGAACTTTGGGCTTGTATTGCTGATCGGGCCCATCGAGTCCACTGCTGCAACACGATCCATCTTAACTTGAGAGCTGGAGGTGCCCCTAATCAAGCCCAACAAGGGCACTGGACAAGATACATAAGAGGTGGTATATGTGCCATCCGATACAATATATGGCCCATAAAACAATCATATTTTTATTTTTAATTTTTTTTTTCATTTTGAATATGAATATTCTCGTTTATTTTCAAAATTTATACTGAATGGATTTTGATTTCTCAACCACAATTATTTTACTCTCTATGGCTTTAGAAATTTCAACATTTTTTTAATTTTTTGAACTTTTGGTTTTTACTTTTAGACCATATTTATTTGGATTATTTTTCGATTCTTATACTTTCAATCAATTAATTGAAAAATATTTTTGAGATTTGTTTCAAGATTATTGTTAAATGTTTTAGAACTATACCAACTATGACTTTTTTTTTTTTTTTTTTTTTTACTCCTTTAATCACTTCCCTGTAATTTTTTACAACGTTTTTTACACCAACTAGGATTTTGATTTTTGATAACTTTATCAAAGTCTTGTCAAAGCTTTAACTTATGTAGACCTAATATCTTAAAACTTATTATTTACACCCTTCTATGACCCAATTTATGGTTCCACACTTCAACGGACACCATAATTAGATCTAAATTCTTAGGAGACATTGGAAGTAGTTCTAACAATGGATAAATATAACTTAACGATGCGTGTTGTTTACGTACTCTAAAATCGTTAATTTTGTTGATGAAATTAGATTTTTTATTGAGAAGTGTGAAGAATTAGACAATTTAAAGTACAAAATGTAAAAAAAAATATAAGATACAAAGTGCGAATAATGTACAAGTTTGGAGGTGCAAAGTAGAGCTAAGCCTATTTGGTTATATCAAAGTTACACGATAAGAACATAAATTAACTACTATTTTATATAATTAATTATAACTTTTAGTTAAAGTATTATAAAATTCATGTACAATAAATTAAAAAGTTGATGCAATATATTTTATTAATAATTTCATCATATGTCATTTATTCAATAATTTTAAAATATTATATTAATAAAATAATATATCTTAGTGACTCACCGTTGAACTAATAATCCACTAGTTAAGCGTAATCAATCGATTGAACCAATAATTCATTAATCTACCTCGCTTTCCAAATTTCTCTCCAAGTCGGTTTAATAACTATCCTTTGGAAAGTGAGGTAGGGTAATGAGTCATAAGCAAACACAAAAGGCTGTCTCTGGCTACACATCTAGACCTGTATACTATCTGGACCTACAAGGTACTCCTATGTAACTTAAATGGCCATGTCTAGATAATTAATGTCGTTCTAGTGCAACATAACGTTGTTAAAGTATAAATATCCTATATCGGTTAATCAATAAATTATGACTTGATTAATAAATTTTACGATTCACTCTACTTATTATAAATTGATTTTGAGATGGAAGTATATGTTTTTTAAAATAGTATCAGAACTAATTTGAAATATTTTCCCAATACATGACTTCATGTGTTTCTATTCATGTGTTTCTATCAAACCAACTTTTGCCTTGGTTTAAGTATTGAGTATGACTTTGTGGGTTTCTATCATGCTAGTACTTCTGTTCATTGGATTTGAACTTGGCTCTTATCAGTTTTCGCCTTGCTAAACAAATCTATTGTCCTTGTTTTAACCTAATTGTGTGAGAGGGGTAATAAAATATAAAATATCTCACATCAGTTAGTCAAGTGATTATGAACTAATTAATGAGTTTTGTAGGTACTACTTGTCATCTTATACCTGTCTCTTATACACATCTAGATGTGTATAAGAGACAGTTCTTTACACCGTATCAGAGCTACTCCAGTTGACAATTCCATAGTTTTATCACTATATCACTAGATTGTATAATTATACTGATAATTATATATTGAACAACATTATTTTGAGCAAACCAAACTTTTCCCCATAAGATATAAGACACAAAACATTTAGCAAACCAAAATTTTCTCCATAAGATATGAGGCACAAAACATTTATTTGTGTTGTTTTCCCTAAAGAGAAAACATTTATTTGTGTTATAACATCTAAATTGTTTAGAACTACAATTAATAATAAATTCACACTCAAACCAAAAAAGAGAAACTTAACAATTTCTCTTTTTTTCCTTATCTTTTCGAATAACTTGAACTATTATTTTCTCTAATTTTTTCTTAAATTATCCAAATTAAGTACATTCAAAAATTATTTATCTTTACATTTTCTTCCATTATACTAATGTGCTCTGGCAATAACATAACCCTTGAATTTCTCAACATTAATTTCGTGACAAAAAATTAAAAGGCAGTATATGTTTTAAAAGGACTTACACTCAGTGAAATCTTTACAGCATATATAAATGAATAAGTTAGTAAGTGTAAAATATTACAAACGTTCATGTGTCTTACCCTTTTTTTTTTTTTTTTTTAAATTGATAACATCTGTATCATGTAGATATTACTCTATAGATATTAAAGCAGTTGTTGCTCTTAAAGACAATATGAGGGATTATTCCATTGACACAAAAGGCAAAAGACAAGACAAGATTTTATTTTGTTGCATGAGTGTCTAAATAAGTATAGGTAGTCATACTTAAAATTTAGTGCTAATTTATTGAAATAGTGTAGAAGTAACCGATAAAGCTTAAAAGTAGTGTCATTTAGATTAATTTATATGATATATAGAACTCTAAACTTTTAGAGTTTTCAAATAAAATCAACTACAAAATTAGAAAATTGAAAAACTAAAATACCTAAATACAAAAAATATATGAGAGAAAGAAATAATTTTATTAATATTTCAAACTAATTCTCTAGATTCTATCTTTAAAAAAATACTTTAACAAATTCCTATATATTTCCTAGGTACCAAATAAAATACTAATTTCTAATACAATTAAACTAATAAAAATAGATGTGTATAAGAAACAGTATGTCTCTTAAACACATCTAATGTGCAACTTTGATGGATTTAGAAATATAAATAGAATAGAACATGTTAATAGTTTTGTTAGAATAAAGTATTGTTGCATTTTGGATGTTTGTACTGTGCATACTCCCATATATTTTGAATGGTTTGTAAAATACAAAATTTAAACCATAATATGATACCCTAATAATACCGTAAAATTCTCCTATAAGTATACTTTCTTCGGAATAACTTTTCCTTGATCACTATCAAAACAAAAGGAGACACAAGTGACACATTTGAAAAGCTAACATATAAGTAGTACAATGACTGCTTCTTTGTGCATGTATAGTTGAATTGCCAAATAGGATAGAACAAGGGTGAAGGTGGCAATTGCACTATACATGTCTCTTGACGCCTTGCATTTGCCCTGTCTCTTATACACAGACGATCACTTGGTGTCATCTGTATACACCAAAATGCAACTAAAATCAATTTTCTTGCAATTTTCATGTCTTCTTCGATTATATTTCCAATATTAGGTGCCGGTGCATATGGTTAAAGCTTTGTCAATACTATCCAAGAGGGATAGTAGATTTGACTCGAACGCTCAGCCTGCCCATTTACATTCCTCCGCCTTCCTTTATCTCCAATAATAACATTACAAAACTATATATATCCACCTTATGCGATATTGCTCCAATTGTTTTATAAAATACTAATTTATTAATCAAGTCATTAATTTATTGAATTCTTCCGATAGAGGATATTTCGTACCTGTCTCTTGGCCATTATTTTTGTATTTTGATTTCTATTATATCTAAATAGAACTAAATTACCAATAAAGCAATGAAGCTGTCTCTTAAACAACATCTAGATCCTTCGCCTAATCGAAGATGTCCTTGAAATTGTTCTATCATTGTCTTATACTCTTTGTATGAGTACCTAATACGAATAAGACCATACTCCTGTCTCTTATACACATCTAGATGTGTATAAGAGACAGGTATAAATATATTGTGTACGAAAATCCCTTCATTTGAAGTATGACTACCTATAGAGTGTTAGACACTCATGCAACAAAATAAAATCTTGTCTTGTCTTTTGCCTTTTGTGACAATTTTCAATATGACTATTGAAATAATAAAGATGCCGTTCTATTTAGATATAATACAAAGAGTTCATTTCAAGCTTCAACTGTAAATTTAGTTTCTTACCAAAGAATACGACCGCCATTGAGATAAAATCTGTTTATGAAAGAAAATTGAAAGATTAGCAAAGGGAACAACATAGGCAATCGTAGTCGACTCACTCTGAAAGCACATTGAATAGTTGCATGAACTGGATTGTCATAAACACATCTATGAAATAGGACAATCCAGTCATCATGCCATTACATCTATCCATCATGTTAATTTACATGAATTGTAAAATCATAATGGTGCTTATTTGCCTTTCAGATCTTGGACAATGTGGTTTATTATTTGTCACAACTACAAGTAGCTCATTATCTTCAAAAGAATTAACAATGTAGATTTTTAATAAAAATTTACGGCAAACTAACAGAGCTGGTCACATTATGAGTACATGGCAGATAAATTGAACAAGAAAGTTATTATTTTAATCTCTTATCTTTAGCGTCTTGCCTAATTTGATCTTTTTTTTGTTGGTTAAATCGAAACCATAATTGTCTTTAATCTAACTTATTCTCTAAGGAAAGACATGCTGAAAAATACTATTGACTTATTAGAGGAACTAGAGGGAGAAAGAACTCTTTAGACCATACAAAGATGCTTTAGCACCTGTCTAGATTTCTGCAAGGTTTGGAATTTGAACCCCAGGCCTCATTGTAGAGAATACCTTATGAGGCATATCCTAGCTAACTCTACTAAATGAAGTTGGTTTTGTCTAATTTGATCTAGCCTGGTGTAGTTTGTACTATCCAGTGGTGTTTGAATCAAAATATGGGTCAAACTTTTTCGAAATGATTTCATAAACCTCCACTGAGGTTTATGCTATATCACTTATTTTTTCTAAACTTTAAAGAATACCACCTAACCCCCCTAATTCAAACTTGCTGTAATGTTGTCAGCCTTCCTTTAAAGAAATTGATTCAAGTAAAGAGAGACTATTTTTCTTCAAGTTTTACCTTAGTTCAAAATTTTTATTGATTAATATAGTTAGAGAAAATGGAAAAAAAAAGTGTACAATAATTATTAATAAATAATATTGGGTTGTAATTTTTCATGTCCTTCACCAATTAATTAATATTTAAAGTATATTTTTTGTTTAGAAGTTATTGATTCCAAAATAAAACTCCAATTGATTCCAAATGCATTTTTCAATTTTGGATTTTTAATTTTCAAACAAAATAGTAGTAGTCATATTTATTTATTGTATCGTATGTTGTATTTTATATATTCCAAATTTTTATTCAATTTATGCACACAACACATTATAACATGCACAATATTTTCATAAATTAGCAGGCCAAAAAATTTATTGAAAGAATACTTTTTGTTTAAGGTTACAAGTTTGTATTGATTCCCTAAACCAAATACTAATAATATTTATTCTATTATAAGAAGTATGTACTTCTACATTGTCAAGTTTTTGTTAAAACAAATAGACTTAAATAAATTAATGCTTGCACATATTTTTATAAATAAGTTAACAAAAAATTGCTAGAATCCTAAAGGGTACCAAGTTAAAATTCTCAAAAAGCTCAAGGGTGGTTATTGATATCACTTTTTCATTACATTGACTGAAGTGCCAATGGTTATAAGTGTCATTTAACTCATTTTAGTACTCACAGTAGAACCTATTGATAAGAGAGGGGAGGTAGTGACATTTTTAAATTTTCAAAAAGACTTAGTGATATTAAAATAAATTTTAAAGGAGTTTTATGAAATTATCCCATTTCTTTCATAATTTTGAGGAATAAAAGGTACTCATGTCACCTAGATCAACTTATACCTTTCATGTACGAGTCCAAATTTCTAGTTCTACCTTCTTCACATAACTGAAAGTGCCATTTATCTTAATTGTTCTACTCTCTAACTTGGCAAGGTCAGTTTGAGAGTAAGGAGAGAAATTTTTATATGGACAAACTCTCCGTTCTATTTATGAATCTTGTGATCTAAACAAGAGTTAACTTATTTATAAAAATATGTGCAAGCATTAATTTATTTAAGTCTATTTGTTTTAACAAAAACTTGACAATGTAGAAGTACATACTTCTTATAATCTGTCTCTTATACACATCTAGATGTGTATAAGAGTCAAATCTACTATCCCTCTTGGATAAATCTCTTATACACATCTAGATGTGTATAAGAGACAGGTTCCAGTAATCGACTTGCACCAGGGCCTGTCTCTTATACACATCTACTAAATTTTTAGTAACATATTCCACTGTCTCTTATTCACATCAATACTTTATATTGTTTTTCTTTGCTCTTTTTTTAGTTTGAGCTGAAAATAAAAAATAATCAAAACCAACTAATGAAAACTCCTACGTAGAACTTTGGAGTGCATCTACAAAAAAATTCAACTTTCAAGTAAGGACATAATGATGATATAAAAATAACGATATGGACGCAACTTGTGGTCCACAAGCCCAGGATACAAAAAANAAATAGAGCCAATTTTCGGGAATAACAACTTAAATGTAGATGTCTGAAGTTATGCAAGATTGAAATGTTTTCATTAAAAATTTAAGATAAGAAACAATATACATTTTGGTTATAGAACATTTTCGAAAACCATTAGCTAATTTATAATAATAAAAAAATGGAAGATGAAGATTAATGTTTAATTAAAAAAAAAAAGTCAAATATTAACATATACGAGTATAATTTCAACACCTACTCCAACCCTAACCTAAGGTATTTTTCATTACAATATATTTATACAAAATGAAAAAGAGTATTAGTCATTTCGTGGTAAATTTAATTTGCTTGAATGGTCAAATATTTAATAATATAAGAATAATGTTGGATTCATTAAAATTTTATTATATCAAATATTTTTACAAGTGAATATGAATTTGTAGTTTTATAAATTATTTTCTCTCTATAGAGAGAAGTTGACAGATCACACAAGGAAAAAGAAAATCAAGTGTCCAACATTATTCTTATATTATTAAATATTTGAGACCATTCAAGCAAATTAAATTTGACCACGAAATGATCTGATCTTGAGTGATGAATGAACACCGGATGCTACTGGTTCAAACTTGACAGACCACACAAGGAAAAAGAAAATCAAGTGTCCAACATTATTCTTATATTATTAAATATTTGACCAGTCAAGCAAATTAAATTTGACCACGAAATGATCTGATCTTGAGTGATGAATGAACACCGGATGCTACTGGTTCAAACTTTACAGATCACACAAGGAAAAAGAAAATCAAGTGTCCAACATTATTCTTATATTATTAAATATTTGACCATTCAAGCAAATTAAATTTGACCACGAAATGATCTGATCTTGAGTGATGAATGAACACCGGATGCTACTGGTTCAAACTTTCTTTTTAAAAAAAAAAAAAAAAAAACACTTTCTAGTATTAGAATGGGTTAATTCTTTTATTTTACACATTTATGTGTATAAGAGACAGATTGTAGAGTGTGCCTAAAGGTTTTGTTAAATTCATTTTTCAGTAAGTGCGCTGAGATAATCAGCGCACTTACTGAAAAAATATTTAATAAATATAAGAATAATGTTGGACACTTGATTTTCTTTTTCCTTGTGTGATCTGTAAAGTTTGAACCAGTAGCATCCGGTGTTCATTCAATACTCAAGCTGTCTCTTATACACATCTAGAAATTTTTTAAGGACGGTGCAATATTATCATATTAATGCTGTCTTTTTCCCAACCACCACGTAATTGTACGAGTAATCATCTTTTGCAGCAGTTAGACAGGGTGCTGTGTCAACATAGAGAGGAGGAGATTTTTTGGTTTTCACGACTGGATTTTTACAGCTCACAAACACGACCACATCTGTGTCAACACCATAATATAAACGTATTGATGCAAGAGAACGGTAACGGAATGAGTAGAGTGGAAGAGTGGAACAATTGTTCTTTTGCATCCCAGGATCAACAACATGGAACGATCGGCTTGTATTGATTATCTGTTTTCTCGAATAGAGTAAATTCAGAACTCACGTAGACCTTGCTCACAGGACAATTTAAAATCTGAATGCCCGCAGTGATATGGATCATCTTTAACTTGAAATGGGCATTGTAAAGTGATTGGACCACATCCCCCGCAATTGAACAGCCGATGCTTGCAGCCGGTTTTACTAAAATTAAAAGTACAAGTATTTCCAAGAAATACTTCAAGCCTAGACAAACAATAAACAACTAAGAAAAAGGACAACCAAGCTGCAAAAACGTACACCATGATGATGAATGAGGAGTTGAGAGGATAAAGAGGACGGGTAAGGGGATTGATAAAGGCAACGGATAATCAAGCGAGGTTCAAAGACACGGTCGAAACTGAGTCGATTAAATGTATCTAATCTTCCAAGTGTACAAGTCATCACGCGCAGTTCAATTATACACCTCTAGATGTGTATAAGAGACAGTTATTCCTACTTAAATTTACCCCGAAATGTATTGGTCACAAATTAATAGTAAATTTTGTCAAATAAGTGGCATGTCTAGATAATTATGAGCAAGTCCTCATTCGGGGTCCTCAATTAATAATCTATAAAAAAATAAATTTTGACTAATTACTCTACAATCTCAAATGAGTATGATAACATTTAATATGACTAAAATACTAAAATTTTTCTCTACAAAGACAGCAATTATATTCTTCTTCACCATTCCTCTCAAGACTCAAGACTAACTAGCGATAATGGGTAGAATTTTTATAAATTCATATGACCTGACAACTCCATAAGATAGTATTATGGATATTTTAATTCATATTGCTCCATATCACCCCATATCACTTAAATAAATAATATAAAATAACATAGACCAAAAAAAAGGTTAGTGCCCCTAAATGAATGGGGCTATATTGAAAGAAAATTTAAGTTAGGGTTGCAAAGTTTCAAAGACAGCAAAGACAGCATACAATATTAACCCCTTTGACTATTAAATACTAACTTTACATCTCTGTACGTATGAATAACCTGAAAGTTTCTGTGGTTTGGAATAAATCTAGCCTTTTAATATTTATTTTTAAAAATGTTTTTAACTAAAAAATGTATATTGAAATTAAAATTTTAATAATAATAAGTTAAAGAATCATTAAATATGAAGAGACAATTATACCCTTAAATTGAAGCCTTTTTAACCTTCATCTGGTATATTAAATGAAACGACACGGAGAGATATTTAAATTTTATAAATGTCATATTTTATACATGTGACATGCATTTATAATGGTATATAAAAGACTAACCTTTTAAGTATTCACATCAACTTTAATTTTAATAGACGTAAACTCAATTCTACATAATTAAACAAATAAAGTTTTCAATATTTGTCTCACAAGAGAAGAAAAAAAATTCTGAACAACAAGGTACAAGATACAATTTGGTTCATATTAATAAATATGTAAAAATTTTGATTTTTTCAATAATAAACTATTGAAAGTGATACAAGGATAAAGGTCCATTTTATAACATTTAAAATTTTATTCTAAATAAATAGAGTTTACAATAAATTATAATTTTTTTCTAAATTCCGTGAATCTAGAAGATGTTTGATATAAAAAATTTACTATTAGGATGATATTTAGGCAGAGAAAAGGTGAAGGCCATATACTAATTCAATAGTCAAAAGAAAATTTTTTTTAAAAAAAAAAACAACTTGTGGCAACATGGGTTTCTTATTTTGATGGGTTTCAGTTTACAAAATAGTGAATACAATATGCAAGTATTTGGATCTAAGGAATTAAAAAATAAAATAAAATAAAAAGTGTCGACGAAAATTTTTTCTCTAACTTTAGTAATCAATGGTTAAAGGGCATTATAATTTCTAACATTGATGTTAGTTAAAAGTAATAAATTTTAAGTGTCTAAACTTTTTACTAGAGAGTTAAAATCATTGTACATTATTCAAGAAAGTTTCCTGGCGAAACCGTAGTATAAATATTTTAAACTACTCAAAATAATTCATTATTTTGTACAATTAAACATCAACTTGAAGGCCTTGTTCTCAACATTTTACTGAAAACTTCCAAAAGTTTTTTTGAAATTAAAAATATATCTTGTAAATTTTGTTAATAAAAGAAGTGAGATCTTAATTTATTTTTATATTTGGCAAGAAATTTGTATCAATTTTTGTCAACCAAAAAAAAAAAAAAAATTTTGTAATAAAAGCTAAGGCATATGCGAGGGAGCCTTTGCATTGCATCGCCCCTTGTATTAATTGAAATAGACGGAAATTTTAACCCTGTTCTTTTTAGATAATCATTTTCTTATAATTTTAAATACTTGTTCAATATAATATTAAGTAATTAAAAAATTTATACGATATAAATTCTTAAATCTAAAAGAATAATTTTCTAAAAAGGAGCGTAGAATTTCTTTCAAATAAAACCCACAATAGATCTCTTATATGCCTGAAAACCACCTAATAGCATCATCAAATTGGTTGGATGGTGGGCCGGAGTCCCCCTGGATCTAAATTGGAAAAATTACAATGGATCGGCTTGTCTGGGTACACAAGACTGGTAGCTCAAGATCCAGTTTGAGAGTTTGGGCTAGTTAGACTTTTTAGGCCAACGAGTCCACTGACCTGACATGATGCATCTTAAATTGAGCTGCAGCAAGTCCACTGGACAATATTTGACTACCGTGAATTACCCATCGGATACAATATTTGGCCCATCAAACGATCACATTTTAATTTTAATCTTTTTTGTTTTTTGTCATTTTGAATACGAATATTCTCATTTATTTTCAAAATTTATATTGAATGGATTTCGATTTCTCAAACACAATTATTTTACTCTTTATAGATTTAATATCCCAAACATTTTTTTTTTCAATTTTTAGAACTTTTTGGTTTTGACTTTTAGACCACATTTATTTGGATTATTTTTCTGATTCTTATACTTTCACAGTCAATTAATTGTAAAATATTTTTGAAAGAATTATTTTACGATTTTTGTTAATTTTGTTTAGATTTATAAGAGAAATATGACAATATTTTTTTTTTCTTTTATCACTTCACTGTGTTTTTTGATAATTAAGCTTATCCAATCTCTTAGAAATCCACGGAGAGAAAAAAAAAAAAAAAAATATTTAAAAGAGAAAACTTTTATTACACCAACTACGGATTTTGATTTTGTTTGATAACCGTTTGTCAAAGTTTTAACCATACGCACCGATACCTAATATTAGAGAACAAAAGAAAATAAATGGAGAATGTTAGAGATTGAACAAGTCGACTTTTTCTTTGTTCCAGCCATAACAGAATAAATGGGGAAAATTGTCAATCATTGACATTTATGTTTTTAATGCACGGTGCAATGTCTTCCCTCTCCTCCCCCCATTGATATAATTAAATTAAATTCTTTACCAATTAAAAACATGTTAATTAAAAATAAATGATTTGTCAAATTATTTAATCACAATGATGAGGAGTTAAAAATTAATTTTGTATTGATGTACAGTAATGTGCGTATTACTAAAGTTGTCTTTTAATATGTTTATAAATAACATGTGATGTAGCATATTTGTGTTCCTTAATGGATCGATATGCATTTGTGTTCAATAATAGAATGGATTAATTTTCTTATACTCAATTTAGATCTTATTCCACTTTGCACCTCTATTTTTAATTTTTAACTCATTGTAATCTTGACTCTCAAATCCATTTTATTACAAAGTAGTATTTAACACCGTCATCAAAACTAAAAAAATATTTTCATGTGTAGCTAAAATATTGTGGAAAATTATTTTACATTCTACTGAATTTATTATACATGTATAAAAAATCTATTAAATTAAGTGATAATATTAAAAATTGTTAGCTTAGACCGGTTTGAGAGTCTAATATCAAAATCCAAAACAAAATTATAGACAGTCAGTATAAATTTAATCAAAATAGAATTAACCCTATTACATGAATGAGGAAATTCACTTTCAAATAAGAGAAATAAAAATGATCAATTTTCTTCTTTTTTTTCATTTTTATAACCTGAGTTTTCTAATAAAATTTTCATTTCTTCCTAAAATTACCCGGACTAGATTCAAAAGTTATTTTATCTTTACATTGTCTTCCATTATACTACCACAGACAGATAAACAGTCCCGTCGCGTTCAGACACAGTAAATGCCCTCACAACTCATTATGCTTCGAATTATTGATACTGATAGGATATCAAAGGGGGACAAAAAAAATTTATAGTATTTTTGTCCTTTGGGCTTAAAGCCAATACAGTTTATCGGCCTCTATTAAAAAGAAACAAAATCTCCAGTTGACAAAATTATTGCGATTTGGAAGACTTATGAATACATTTTGCTAAATGACTTTTTATACTAATCAGAATGGTTTTATTTTTCTTTTTCGTATGGTCAATAAATATGCAAAAAGTGAAATTTGCATAAACCATTAGTTTCAGTTTTTCACATTTCACGCTTGACCCTAAAAAGAGAAAACCAAAAGTTTGTAGCCATCATAATATTGGATCCATCACAATGAGAAAGTACCCTGCCAAGTCCAATGTTTGTTCTAACACAAATGCATTTTTTTTTTTTAAAAAAAAAAAAATCTTGCTTAAAAATTGCGCTTCATTGTAGTTAGGCATGCATAGGTACACAAGAAAAATTCTTATCCTCTTCACATAAGTAGGGCAACCCCAAACCTTCAAGTATGAAAGTTTAAATTTCTTTCCAAACCATTTCTCATACGGAGTGGAATCAACAATGGAATATGATCACGGATCTATGACACTACGTATTGACTTCATTTATGCAAGAATTTTTCGGCACACATAGTGACGAAAAATGTGCAAGATTGAAAAATGGAATTCTATTATATAATCAAGGAAAAAATATCTGTCTCTCATACACATCTAGGCTGTGACTAATTTAGTTCTTATTTATTATAATATATTAATTTGGTCATTTATCTTTAAAAAATTAACTAATATAAGGCTTATGATGGAAATTATAAGCAAATTAATAAATCAAGTCATACGTGATAATCACATGGCCATTAACATACAATAGATGTATTGTCAATGACTCCGTTAGTTTGTTCACAATTTCTGTCACAAGTATTAAATTAGTTAATTTTTAAGAATGAGGAATTAAATTAATCTTTTTAATAAATAAATGACTAAATTAGTTGAAACGTTAAAGATAAAGTACCAAATTTATCTTCTTTGTTTTTCTTTAATCAAAGCATGAAACACACTTGAAAGCAATCCTTAAATTTAACGCGGAGCTTGTCCGTAGAGTGAAAAAAAGACTTCTGTCATTTCATTTTTCTTTGAAAAATTTTATTGATTGTAATTTATTTTTCTCTTAATTAAATCTATGCTATTAAGAAAATATTGCTTGTGAAATTTGTCATAGTTACATGAATTCCGAAAAATCATTCATTTAATATAGCACTCGGAATTATTATTTAAAAAAAAAAAAGTGATTAACATTAAATTTTTATCTACTCTTTTCGAATCTAAGACCAATAAATCACCGAAAAAAACGCATTTTTACCAACTAAAGTATGCTTCATTATCTAAGCATATTGAATCATCTAAGAGCACTCGATCTCCAATCTATATTGCTTGGCTTCGCCAAGTTAATCATTATCATTGTGTAGGAATTAGCCCATTAATTCCATTCACTGAACTTGAGGTCATAGTAGGGCGACATCTTAACAACCAATTTGTGTTGTTTCTCCAAAAATCAATTCCAACTCATTAATTAAATTCTTGGATCGACACTTATTGACAACCAATTTATTGGCTCAATATGGGACAATATTGCCTCTTCTTCTTCTTTGAGAGCCGTTGGTTTAAGGTGTATAAGAGACACAGCCCACCACTATGACGTGGGACACAAAAAGGCCGAAAGGGGGATAGACCAAGAACGACAAGAACGATAAGGATAAAGCCAAGGGTAATTGTTTCCATTGTGGAAACGAAGGACACTAGAAAAGGGACTGTAAGGCTTATATTGATACCTTGAAGTAGAAGAAACTTAATGAAGCTGATCTAGATGAAATGAGACAGATCTACTTCAGATATGTTTATGATTGAAATCAATATTTTTACTTCTACATCAGATCCTTGGGTATTAGATCCTGGATCAACATCTCATATATGTAAAAATATGCAAGGACTAAAGAGAAGTGTTGGCTAATGGAGAAGTAGACCTTCACGTGAGAAATGGAGCAAATGTTGCTGCATTAGCTGTAGGGACTTATTATCTTTCTTTACCTAGTGATATTATTTTAGAACTTAAAAACTGTTATTTTGTTCCATCTCTTATTAGAAATATTATTTCTATTTAGTGTTTAGACACTGATGGTTTTGTCATTATGCAAAAGAATAAATGTTGTTCTTTTTCACGTGATGGCATTGTGTATGAAACTGTTAAGTTAAATAATAGTCTTTACATTTTAGACACGAAAATTCAATTCTCAACATAAATCCAAAGAGGTCCAAAATTGATAATTTGAAACAATCTTTCTTTTGACATTGTAGACTTGGTCATATAAATGAGAAACGCATATTAAATTTCAAATTACATAATAATGATTATTTGGGATCATTTGATTATGAATCATATGATATATGTGAATCTTGTTTATTTGGTAAAATGACCAAATCATCTTTTACTAGAAAATGTGATAGATCTAGTGAGTTATTGGGGCTAATACATACTGATGTTTGTGATCCTATATCAATTCATGCTAGAGGAGATTTTTCATAATTCATTACTTTTACAGATGATTATTCTAGATATGGTTATGTATACTTCATGAAGTATAAGTCTGAAGCCTTTGAAAAGTTCAAAGAATTCAGGAATGAAGTTGAAAAGTAACTTGGTAAAAGTATTAAAATACTTTGATTTGTGGGGAATATTTGACCCAAGAGTTTCAAGATTATTTTAAGGAAAATGAGATTCTACCTCAATGGACTCCTCCTTATACGCCACAACTAAATGGTGTATTAGAGAGACGTAATCAAACTCTATTGGATATGGTTCAATCAATGATGAGTCTTGCAAACCTCCCTGGTAAAATCGTTTTGGGGCTATGCTCTTAATACTGTATCCCATTTACTAAATCGTGTTCCATCAAAAGTTGTTGATTCCACTCCGTATGAGATATGGTTTGGAAAGAAATTTAAACTTTCATACTTGAAGGTTTGGGGTTGCCCTACTTATGTGAAGAGGATAGAATCTGATAAAATTGAACCTAAGTCTGATAAATGCCTATTGGTGGGGTATCTAAAGGAGACGTTTGGATACTATTTCTATAATCCCATTGAGCAAAAGGTGTTTGTCTCAAAACATGTCATTTTTCTAGAAAAAGAGTTTATTCTTGAAATGGCAAGTGGAAGCAAAATAAATCTTGAAGAAGTTCAAGAAAAATAATATGGTATTGATCAACAAATGGAACAAGAGTTTCAATCACATGATGATGTGATAGAGATTGAAACTAATAATATACAAGCTCTTCGTAGGACTACTAGAATACGTAGTGCTCCAAAGAAATATGAGTTTCTTGTAAGTGGGTATTATAATGATGTATTAGTCATTACAAATGATGAATCTACACCTTCAAGAAGCATTATCTGATAAGGACTCTCAGAAGTGGCTAGAAGTTATGAAATCTGAAATGGATTCCGTGTATGACAATAAGGTATGGACCTTAGTTGATCCACCTAAAGGGATTAAACCCATAAGGTGCAAGTGGATTTTTAAGAGAAAGACCGACATGGATGGTAATGTGATTGCCTATAAAGCGCGATTGGTGGCAAAAGGTTATCCATAAAGACAAGGAGTTGTAATGTTGAAATCTATTCAAATTTTACTTGTGATATCTACATATTATGATTATGAGATTTGGCAAATGGATGTAAAAACTATTTTTCTTAATGGGAATTTGCAAGAAGAGGTGTATATAATACAACCTAAAGCGTTTACATCCACAGATCCTAACAAAATATGCAAGCTACAAAGATCTATTTATGGACTAAAGCAAGCTTCTAGGAGTTGGAACATCCGTTTTGATGAGACAATCATAGATGTAAGAGTTTGATTTTATTAAAAATGAGGATGAACCATGTGTATACAAGAAAGTGAGTGGGAGCTATCCATTATTTTCTTGATACTTTATATGGATGACATATTGTTGATAGAAAATTACATACCTATGCTTTAAAGTTTAAAGGTATGAATGTCCAGAAATTTTGCTATGAAAGATTTAGGAGATGCAACCTATATTTTAGAAATGAGGATCTATAGAGATAGATCTAAGAGGTTGCTAGGTCTTACTCAATCAATGTACATAGACAATGTGCTAAAGAGGTTTAGCATGGATCAATCAAAGAAGGATTACTTACCAATGTTTTATGGTGTGTACCTTTCTAAGGACATGTGTCCTAAGACAGATGTCGAAAAGATAGCATGAAAAAGATCCCATATGTTTCGGCTATAGGTTCTATAATGTATGCTATGTTATGTACTAGACTCGATGTCTCCTATACTCTAAGTGTTACGAGTAGGTTTTAGTCTAACCTAGAGAGTGGTCTCTGGATATGTATTTACTCTTAATGGTGGTGCGGTTAGTTAGAAAAGATCCAAATAGGACACTACAGCTGATTTTACAATAGAAGCCTAATACATGGTAGCTTCAGAAGCAGCAAAAGAGGCAGTTTAGATCAGGAAGTTTGTGGCTAAATTTGGAGTGATTCTTTCTATTAGTGATCCTATACTCTTGTTTTGTGATAACAATAGAGCTATTGCACAAGCTAAGGAATCCAGGTCTCATCAGCGATCTAAATATGTATTACGGCGCTATCATTTGATTAGAGAGATTATTGATGGAAATGAAATAAAAATAGAGAAGATCTCCACAGATGATAACATTGCTGATCCGTTCACTAAAGCCTTATTCTAGAAGAAACATGAGAGTGTGTAAAAGTATCATTATGCATGTTAACTCATTCGGTCTTAACCACATGAATGATTGGCTTTAGTGCAAGTGGGAGTTTGTTAGAGTATGCTCTAAAGCAAATTTATTTTAGGGATAAATTACACTTTTATATTTATGTATATTTTGTAATATGGCATTTTTTGAATAAAATATATATGTGAAATCATAAAGAGTTATGATGTAATTGTATTTTATTCGTGTATATCCCTAATCGTAGTGTATGACACTAGTAGATTAGCACATAAATGTTTGTGGATGCTTATTGAGATAAGTGTATTGGATTGACCTGCTAAGAGTATTCCACACGGATTATTATTTAAATGCCAGTGGATTAATTTCTTTGTGATAGTAGTGTAATGGTCCTTTGACTTGAGGTCATGAGTTTATCTTGACCCTGACTCTTAAGAGACATCTATTAGTGTATACTCTTAGTGAGTCGCACATACTGTAGAGTTCAAGTATAATATGAATCATGATAAGATAAGATATGACCAATAGAGTTTAGATTCACCACTCCTTATAATAGGAAAGTATATCCCAATATGACCACTTCTTGAATTACGATTCAGAAATCTTTATAAATTGAAAATAGAATTAAGAGTGTCTTAAATTTATTTCAAGTAATTACATCGCGAATTGAAATACGATGAAATGTTTGATAAACAATGTCCACGATACACATCTAGATTTTTACTTTCTTTCATGATTTTGGAAAGAAGTAAATTGATTAATTTAATAAGAGTTGGTATTATATCTGTACTCTTCAATTAACCAGGATATAGGTTGGTGAAAAAATAATAATTACAGGGAAACTAATTACGGATGGGTGATGTCGAACCATTTGATATATCTCAACACTTGGGTGGTCATGATATTTTGCTAGAAGCCAATCTTGATCTACAAGTGTCAATTAATTAATTAGAGATTAATGATAAATTAAAAGTGTTTAATTTATGTAATCCTAATTAATTTAGGATTATAATTTATATTTATTGCCAACGTGATTGGCAAAACTCTCCTAAAGGGTCACACACTTAAGGATAATTAATTCAGGATTAAAATGATTTGATAAATATGAGATACTTATAGGTTAATTTATGAGATAAATTAACTTTTGGGTTTAATTATAATAAGTTATAAATATTAAGAGTTAATATGCAAGACATATTAATAGTTCTAATGGTTTATAATTATTCATATAACCATGACCCAAACTGATTGAAATTTATAATTCTCTAAACTTAATTTAATTGAAATTCTAAATTATTATATATATATATGGTTAAAAGTAGTAGTACTATAAATAGTACTAGTACATTTACGGCTTATTAAGCCGTGAATACTTATATATATATGACTAGTACTAATATAAGATATAATACTAGTACGGCTTTGCTCATCAAGAATAGAAAAGAAAAGCCGTCAAATTTCTTTTGATAAAAATAGTGAAAGTCACGATTGGAAAAAGAGAAAATAATTGAGGAATTAGCACTCTTTAGTTTGAATCATTTAATCGTAAGTATGATAGAAAAATAAAATTTTAAATTTCGATATGTTATCTGTTAATTTACTTTCTTACAAGTAGTAGTACAAGTATTTAAAAGAAACGTTCCAAGCCCAGACCAACTGTGCGGTGAAAGAAAAGGAAAACTAAGACTAAGGACAAGAAAAATGTGCAAAACTGCACTTGTGCCATGATATAAATTAATGAGGACTTGAGAGGATATATAAAGAGGAGAACGGTTCAAAGACTTGCCGAGCCTGAGTCGACTAAAATAGTGTAAAAGTCTTGCTAAATTACGTCATCACGTACGTTTCAATTAATTTCTTGGCAGCAATTCGGAAACTTCCTACTTAAATTTTACCCCATATGTTCAAACTCTGGAAATGATCACGAATTATGGTAAATTTTGTCAAATAAGTGGTATGTTTAGATAATAATTATGGAATCCTCAATTACCAATCAACAAAGACAGCCACTCCAAATCCATCCTGACATCGACACTTTTGGTTAATGAAATGATGGAATTCCACAGACGCATACAAAATTCCTTTTCAATAAAGAGGGTATTTGGTAAGCTAAAGACATTAAATGAATGAAATCCATAATTGTGTGATCTTGACTTCCATACTTAAGTCTTTGTTCTTGTGTTTATACCGGTTACTCTTATTTTTTCCTTGGTTATTTGTTCTGTAATAGACGTAAATTTTCCTTGTTAGCTACAATTGATGGTAATACGAAACTAAGTCGGAGTAAAAGAAAACTCTAAATAAATTACTTGCATAAATTAAGGGCATGGATTTGGGTCATTGTACAATTTATTAGTTAGTAGAGAAATGGGTTGTGTCGCATTTTCTGAAAAATAAAATAAGTAAATAAACAAATTAGCATAGATAAAACAAAGAATAAAAATCCAAAATAAGATGACTTCTAGTTGCGGGAAAACCAAAAAGAAAAGTAAAAGAGACAGCATGCAAATAATCCCGTACCACTAATGAATAAATAAGAGTACCCAGTAATAAACACATGAATTAGACACCCGGCTAAGACTAATTGTGTGATCTAATTCATGTTTGTAAAAACTAATGAACCATAGTAATATCAATTTGGATCTCTTATACATGACTACAAATAACTCTGATACAGATGCAGAAGGAAACCTGCCTCTATATGCTAGTTGGACTAGCATAAAAGGTTTTACTTCCACGTCTACGTTGGATCAGTATGAAAATTTTGAAATTGTACATTATTGTTGGACTAATACACATGCAGTGCAAAAAATATTTAAAAAGTATGATGCCGGAAAAATAACTAAAACTAATATAATACAGAGACATCAAAAAGAAAAAACACATAAAGCACAATATATAAAACACACAGAGTATCAATCTAGCATCAATGTATTGGTCCTAGTAAAAAGCAGCAAAGCATGCAATTAGATAAGGAAAATAATTCTTATATAGGTACACTTATAAACGATTTTTTGTCCCACACTCTATTCTATTTTCTATCACACTATTAAATGAACTATCAAAATTATTTCATTAAAATTACTCTATCTTGACTGTTCATTAGATAGTGAGATAGATCTACTGAAATTATAATTTAGAATATCGTGTACGATGTGACCTTGTAAACCTTCTCATTAAAATTATATCTTGTGAAATTTTACTTATAAGTTCATATTATTTATTTCATAAAATTAAATTTAATCCATACCACAAAATTTATAATAGAATAAAAAATGGAGTGTTTATATCTAATTATTTCCCAATGCTCCTACACGTGACAACGGGTCATATGCCTTCCTGTACAGGACTATACTGCGCGTAGAGTTCATATTTTAAAAGATAATTTAAACTATAAGTAATCATACAAATCTAATATATATATATATGGGAAATTCTATGACCTCTTTAAAACTTTTCGAGGGAACTATTTCCTCAAAAGATATCCAATGATCAACTGACATTTCACTTAACAAAGATAGCGATTACTATACTATAATATTTCCATCAAATACTTAGTAACTTATTATAAAAGGTTGGGGAATTCTACATTCCCGTTGAGAGAACCATTCCCTTGGCTTTAAAGACTTGTACAATACAAGTTTTTAAAACACATAGTATTGTACTGTACAAGCCCTTAAAGCATAAGGGAATGGTTACATAAAAGGGATGGTAGAATTTTCCCAAAAGGTTACCTACAAAATTTACTAATTTTTTCCCTAAAGAATCTAAATCTACAACTAAAACAAAAATAAAAATAAATTACAGAACCTATCAAATGTTCTAACAAAAATGAAAAAAAAAAAAAACTTTCTACATATAAAAATCACATTAGTACTACGGGATTATTTATATGTATACAAAATAACTTTTGGTCATCAAGCAACTATTAAGATAATTTCATAAATATTAAAGGATGTATATATACTATGCGTACACAAATTTGCATAAAAAGCCTATTTTTATAAACATCTCAAACAAAAATGTAATTTCTTTAATTAAATTGTTACATTTATTAAGTCCAATTCCAAAATTAAAAAAATAAATAAAAATTGAAAAAAAAAACTGAGAGTATTCTTTGATTATGGAAATAATCAAAACAATAGTACTATTGAAGATAAGAGAAAGTATTGTGAGATATTCATATATATAATATGAGAAAGACGAAGGTATGTAGTACTGAGGTGTGAAATAAAATATTATTAAAAATCCAAACAAAAGAACTATCGTATAATAAAATGTACTATGTAGTTCATTTTATCAACTAAATAAGTAAATCAATGAAAAATCAAATATAAAAAATATTTAAAATATAGTAAATGGAAAAAATTTGAATTGCACATTATAATTGCAACATTATTAACAAAATAGTACTATACAAAGTTAAGAAACATATTTATAGAATGGAAATATAGTACAATCTTGTAAATAACTATAGAGTACTATTTCCTCAGGTAAATAGTATTTAAAATTTATTCCAGTAAATTTCACTCGTCAATCTAGGGACATAACACTCTGCACCCAAGGTTTCACACCATATAAAAATCATATTATTACTACGAGATTATCTATATGTATAAAACAAATAATTTTTGATCATCAAATAAATATTAAGATGATTCTGTAAAATATTAAAGGATAACTATGCGTACGCAAATTTGTTCCAAAAGTCTAATTTTATAAGAATATCAAACAAAAATATGATTTCCTTAATTAAATTGTTACATTAATATGAAATTCAAGTTCAAAATAATAAAAAAAAAGAAATAGAAATTGAAAAAACTAAGAGTATTTTTCGGTTATGAATTCTCTTAACTACAACAATAGTACTATTCAAAATAAGAGAAAGTATTACCTGAGATTCATATAGCATAATATGAAAAAGGTGAAGGTATTGTATTACTAATATATGAAATAAGATACTATTAAAAATCTCTAAACAAAAGTACTATCTTATACTAAAATGTACTAGATGGTACATTATATCAGCTAAATAAGTGAATAAATACAAGTCAAATATAAAAAAATGTTTAAAACATAACAAATAAAAAAATTGAATCGTATATTGTAATTATGACATTAACAAAAAAATTACTATGAAAGTAAAAGAAACATACTTATAGAATGGAAATATAGTACTACCTAAATAACTATAATGTACTATTTTCTCATGTAAACAATATTTAAAAATTTATTCTACTAAATATCACTCTCCAATCCCAAGACATAACACACTAATCCAAGACTTCATATTATATAAAAAATCACATTAGTGGTACGGGATTATTTGCATGTATGTAAAATAATTTTTGGTCATTAAACTAATATAAAGATAATTTCATATAATATTCAAGGATATAATATGCATAAGAAAATTTGTATCAAAAGTCTATTTTATAAGAATATCAAACGAAAATGTAATTTCTATAATTAAATTATGAGAAATTTAATCTCAAAATAAAAAACAAATAAAAATTAAAAAAAATTAAGAGTATTACAGCAATAGTACTATCAAGATAAGAGAAAGTATTATGAAATGTTCATATAGTATAATATGACAAAAGTGAAGGTATTGTATTATTGAGGTATGAAATGGAGTACTAACAAGGATCTAAACAAAAGTACTATCGTATAATAAAATGTACTAGTTAGTTTATTTTATCAACTAAATAAGTAAATCAATGAAAAATTAAATATAGAAAATATTTAAAATATAATAAATGGAAAAAATTTGAATCATACATTATAATTGTGACATTATTAACAAAATAGTACTATGCAAACCAAAGAAACATACTTATAGAATAGAAATATAGTACTACCAAAATAACTATAGTGTACTATTTCCTTATATAAACAATATTTAAAAATTTATTCTACTAAATATCATTCTTCAATCTTGGGATATAACACACTGACATCCAAGACTTCACATTATATAAAAAGATCACATTAGTGCTACGAGAATATCCATATATGTGTAAAATAATTTTTGGTCATTAAACAAATGTAAAGATAATTCTGTATAATATTTAATGATGTAATATGCATAAGCAAATTTGTATCAAAGGTCTATTTTTATAAACATATCAAATAAAAATGTAATTTCTTTAATTAAATTGTTACAGTAATATGAAATTTAATCCCAAAATAAAAAAAGAAACAAAAATTAAAAAAACTAAGAATATTACAGCAATAGTACTATTCAAGATAAGTGAAAGTATTATGAGATGTTCATATAGTATAATATGACAAAGGTGAAGGTATTGTATTAGTGAGGTATGAAATGAAATACTATTAAAGATTCAAACAAAAGTAGATTGTATACTAAAATGTACTAGTTAGTTCATTTTATCAGCTAAATAAGTAAATTAATGAAAAATCAAATATAGAAAATATTTAAAATATAATAAATGGAAAAATTTTGAATTGTACAATATAATTGTGACAGTTATTAACAAAATAGTACTATGCAAACCGAAGAAACATATTTATAAAATGGAAATATAGTACTACCAAAATAACTATAGTGTACTATTTCCTCATATAAACAGTATTTAAAAATTTATTCTACTAAATATCGCTCTTCAATCTCGGGACATAACACACTGACATTCAAGACTTCACATTATATAAAAATTACATTAGTGCTATGGGAATTAAGGTTGACAATTTTGACATGACTTGATAATACGACATGAACATGACACGAAATTAACAGGTTATGACACGAATCAATATTTATCGGGTCATTATTGGGTCAACCCGTTTATGACACGAAATTAAATGGGTTGGGTTGGGTCAACTCATGGGTTGATACGATAACATATTAAATTACTGTTTGAACAGATTTTGCTGAAAATTTTTCTTTATTATAATTTAATATATTATAATTTAAGATTATGAATAATAGATTTAATATCAGACTATTAAATCAAACATAATAATTATTTTCTAAATATTATCTAAATTTTTTTAGTAATTTTAATTATGTGTTTTAAATTACTATAATAACAAGGTTAGTATTAATAATTTTTTAAGTTATTAAATAATCAAAATTTGAAATTTTAATTCAAATGGATCGCAAGTTATATAATTGTCAAATAGACTGATACTGTCTGTCAATAATAAATGGGTCAGACACGAACACGTCACGAACCCAAATGGGTCAAACATGAACACAACACAATTAGAAACGGGCCCCACATGACACAAACATGATAAGAAATGAGTCATACCTGACACAACACAACACAATAACCTGACTACCCGACCCATTGACACCCCTAACGGGAATATCCATATACATATAAAATAATTTTTGGTCATTAAACAAATGTAAAGATAATTTCGTATAATATTCAAGGATGTAATATGCATAAGAAAATTTATATCAAAAGTCTATTTTTATAAACATATCAAGCAAAAATGTAATTTCTTTAATTAAATTGTTACATTAACGTCTATGAAATTTAATCCTAAATAAAAAAAAATTGAAAAAACTAAGAGTATTACAACAATAGTACTATTCAAGATAAGAGAAAGTATTATGAGATATTCATACAGTATAATACGAGAAAGGCAAATGTATTGTATTATTGAGGCATGAAATGAAATACTATTAAAGATCTAAACAAAAGTACTATCATATAGTAAAATGTACTATTTGATACATCGTATCAGCTAAATAAGTGAAAAAATAAGAAATTAAATATAAAAATATTTCAAAAATAATAAATAAAAAAACTGAATCGTATATTATAATCATGACATTAACAAAATAGTACTATGCAAGTCTAAGAAACATACTTATAGAATGGAAGTATAGTACTACCAAAATAACTATAGTGTATTATTTCCTAATAGAAATAGTATTCAAAATTTTATTCTACCAAATATTACTTTCCAATTCTGAGACATAATACACAGACATCCAAGACTTCACATTATATAAAAATAATATTAGTGCTACGGATTATCCATATTTGTGTAAAATAATTTTTGGCCATTAAACAAATATAAAGATAATTCCGCATAATATTCAAGGATGTAATATGCATAAACAAATTTATATCAAAAGTCTATTTTTGTAAGCATATCAAACAAAAATATAATTTCTTTGGACATCCTACTTATTTTTGGGCATCCCACTTATTTTTGCTAAAAATATGGGGCATACATGAAATAATTTAAATTTACAGTTCGAAAAAGATAAAGATTTCTAACAGTTACTCTGGAAACTTACTTGCAAAAACTTGAGTATGAGAGTCCTAATGTGGATGTAGATGTGAATAGGAGAAAATTTTCGTATACAATTCTATTGTGATTAAGGTGTTGTATGAGTGAGAAGGGTTGGAAGAGATAAGGATGAAAAACTACTGATTTCTATCAATTTCAAACTTATAGAAAATAAATTGCGTGTAAAAAGGTACATAGTATCATATTTTTAACTTATCATCATTTGATGGTTAAGAATCTATCTTTCTCATATCTAATCATATCTAACAGTTACTTTTAAATTATGTGAACTATTGCCTAAAAGAGACTATAGAATCTCCCCTATATATATGCTAAAATGATGTATATCAATCACTTTTAGTAGTCGTTGACATGACAAACTCATTGTTTGCATGTGTATAAATGTTGTTAGCTTAGATGAGTTATTCTTTTGCCACATGTCAAGTTTTTTTCCCTTTGAATTGGTTGTATTATAACTAACTTATCAAGAACTCAAGATATTATAAATTTTAAATATTTGATGTTAGAAATTCTTCAATCTATTTTTTAATTCAAAATTCTAATTTGTGTATAATAGGATTAAATTTTATCTTTTTTTTTTTTAGATATGGATTAATGTAATCTAATATACTCTTCTTTATTTGACCACTACTTGCTAATCTTTATAAAGACAACAAAATAGATCACATCGCGAATTTGCTTTCATAAGATTTATCATCTAGGTGTTTGATTCTTGTTTATTTTTTTATTTTCCTTCCTTCCTTCTGGTGGTACATTCTTTAATGCTTTGTGTAAGATTTTCCTAATGTCTTTTTAACACTTGTTGTTGTGTTTCTAAATTATGTATTTTTTTAGTTTTTAGTATTTTGTTTAATAGTTTCACTTAATAAATGTAAGATAATTTTTTTTTCTTAATACATGGATTGACTCTCATCTTGGTTTCATTTCTTTGTTTCGAGCTTTCAATTTGATGTAGGTTGATGTCGTGATAGAATAAGGAACATATTAGGTACTAATATTTTCTAGAGTTGCTTAAAAATTGTATGAGGAAGGCTTTTAGGTAATTATTGTTCTGTTTGATCAAAATCACGTTTCACAATTTTTGCACCCAAAAAAAAACTTCATGATTTTTTTTTTTTACATTGATATCCTTAATATGCACTACAAGAAAATAGAGTTTTAGTCACCATGCCAAGTCGTCACATAAAGTTAAGAAGTCGTCACTAAAATAATTTAGAGACGACGATTCAACTCGTCACTGTGCGAGGCTAAAGGCTCGATGCTAAAGTCGTATAGTGACGACAATTCAAAGTCGTCACTGAATGAGTGTTTTTAGAGTCGACAAACATTCGTCACAAAATAGTGTCGAGTATACGTAGTCACAAAAGGTACTAAAAAAGGGTAACTAAATATGGCACGTCGTCACTAAATGCTATATTTTATGACGACAATTTGTGACGACCAAATGACGTCAATAAGTATGTACTCGGTCAACGCATTTAGTGACAATATTTTGTGACAACTTGTGACGACGGTGGTGTCACTAAATAAGCATTCGGTTAATATAATTAGTTACGACATTTGTGATGATAGGAGAGGAGTTACTGAATATGTGTTGCGTCAATACATTTAGTGACGACTAAAAGTAGTCACTAAATATGTGTTTGATCAACACATTTAGTGACGACTTTCTAAACTTTTTTGTGACAAGTGAAGTTGGTCACAAGTTTTTCAGACCTGTAAGCAATCTTCCTTGGACATAAAAGAGTGCCAAATAACTATAATAGTCAAGTATTTATAAGTTCCAACACCTACTAGATTACAATATCCATGTTTTCAAATATAACTAACATAAATTCAGCAGTACAAAAGAGCCAAACAAGGCCTGCAACATCTTCATGTGTCTAGAGACAGATAAAAAGTTACACTTCTTCCCAAATAAGCTTGCTTGTCGGTGAGCTTCACTGTAAGATAAAATACGTTAATTAACAAATTTATTAGGTTCATTAAAGTATGACAACTGGACTTATTAAACAAATACCAAATTCAATAAACATTTGTTGAATATGTTAAACATAAGGAAAATAAAAACGATAGGCAACCAAGACAGATAACGAACTTCTTTTTTATGAGACGGACAAAAGCTCCTAATTTTTCTTCAATTAATCTAGTATACACAAGCATAATGACAAGCGCATAATTCTGAAAAGATATGCTGAATTACAGTTACTTTATCTAGCTATGGAAGAAACTATGAAGGGATAAACAAAAACCAAATAACAAGTAAGAATTCCAATAAAGCTAATATATATACACACACATATACACAGGAGTTGATAGCATAAATAAAACATATCTTAGCCACTAAATTAAGCAAGATTCCTGACAACAAAAAGCACAAAAAAATCCCAAAAATCACAACCACTTAACAGGCACGAATTCCAGTAAGGTATCTACAGCTCTTGTATACTTATATTAATTATTCCATAATTGAACTAAACATGCAAGACAGAACACTTGAATAATACACAATTTGATTGAACAAATAGCTTTATCTATGAAGGCCTTCTCACAAAACACCATGACGAGAATATTGATTTCTTGAATGCCCATAACTTCTTAAAATGACGACTATGTGACAACAACAATAAACCAAGTTTTATTTACAGTAAGTGGGGTCGGCGGCATGATTCTTTCTACGCCATTGCGCTTTTAAAACGACAATTAGAAAGAAAAATAAAACTGCTGAAAAAAGTAACTTTCTAGAACCAATCAACAGTCACAACTTGTCACAAGTCACACATTTGAAGTAGTATTCCCATTTCATTTAAGAAAAGATCTCAACAAGTAATTAAAAAAAATTATACTCTTTTTAACACAAAAAGAAAGCACATCTCAGGTTTACATTACATTTGATCCAGTTTCTTACCAGGACTCGGCTAAAAATTAGTTCCAAAAAGCATATGCAGACCATTAACATCTCACTCCCATACATAGTATCCCCAAAATCCAGCATTTCTCTAGCTTTTATTCTATATTTTGCCTATTTTAAAGTACTCACTAAAATTCTAGCAGCCTATATCAACCAAACCAATCTTCAAATCATTTGATATACCTTTAAAACAACATGATTTCTGTTCTATACTCCTAGAAAATCAAACTTATAAAAGCACTTTTTACTAAATAAATCAATTCATATTACATAACCAAAAGAAATGGTCCACTGACGTTTTTATCTCCTTTAATTTTCCATTAATGAATGATAGTCTGGTACCATAATATTTTTAGAATATGCTCAATTATGTGTAGCAATTATATTTTCTCATTTTGGTGGAAGATCATATATAATTGATGACAACAATCCATACACAATACAAAAAATGTAAAAGCTAAATGGATGATAACTTACATTTTTTTCGGATTGCATCGTAACTAATAGACCAACTTTCTCAAGAAGTGCATCCATCTTCGCATCGGTAGCCATTTGTTGGTCTTTGAGCTCTTTGATCAATTCTTGTTGAGTATTGACTTGTTGGACCAAAGCTGTTGCACGCTCTTCAGCTTCATTTGCTCTTTCTTTCTCTTTTTCAACTTCAGTGCGATATCTTTCAAAGGCAAGAAGCTGCCCCTTTGGTGGTAAGTGACCCCGTATATGTTAGTGAAATATTGGTTAGTACTTAGAGTTATTATCACATGATCAATTGTGACTACGTATACTCGTCAAACTTTTCAATTTTTCCTATAGTGAAGGAAATACTTTAGTATGAGTGTTAACATGTTCGGCCATAACAATTGATCATGTGATAATAACTCTAAGTACTCACCAATATTTCACTAACATTATCATTAACCATCTTGCCCTTTTTTTTCGAGAAATGAGCCATCCTATAAGCATCAATGGCAGAAACATCTTGGCCTTCAACCTTTCTCTGCGGCAATTTCAATACATTTTTGTTAAGGTGGAAAACATATGAAAGAAGATTTCATGTAAAATAAATCAAACTGTGTATACCTTTTCATTGATCATCCTTGCAATTGACTTTGTCTCAACAGTAGTTGGAGTTCGACATCCTGCACGGTTTTTCTGATTTCTTGCACTTTGATCCTTTTAAAAAAAAAACCAGATTTGAAAGGACATATAAAAATAGAATTGTGTCATTACGCATTAATAGCAACATGGTCATAACTTAAAACCAGTGAACTTTTTTTGTAATAGAATCACTTCAAAATCTATTTAAGGTTGATGCCTTGACTAGGATGAAAACTCTCTTTTCTTAATTTGAGTCTACAACAATGATCCATCTTTCACAAATCTATGATCTATCATTCAAAATTTCAAACTTCATACTTATATCCTATGAAAGTATGAACTTATAGCAAAATAGAATAAAAGAAATTTAAAACTAGTCAACATACCTTGAAATCTTTAGAGTCAAATTCCTCGCATAATTTAATCCACGCCTCTTTATCAAAGCCCTCAGGAACATGCTTCATTGCCTCTTCTTTTGATGGATACTTCTGAAAGCGCTTATGTAGCCTATGTTTAAATGACTTCATTTGAGAAGCAAGCTGCTGGTGAATACGTTTCTTTACTTCTGAACTTTTTCCAACCTCATATTGTTACTACATTTACAAAAATCATGAAAATTAAATGAATCTTCTTTGGGTATTTATTTAGGATCTCATTATGTCATAATAGTTGAACTAATTATCAAAGAATGAATACCGTGCAGCTGTTGTATATGTCATCCTTCAACTCTGAACTCAATTTGGACCATGTTGGGTTACTCGAGGAGACAAGTTTACGAACAATACATCCACTCTCACTTATGAAATACTGAGCATCATCCCCAACTACCCTTCCAGATACTTCATCTATACAAATAGACAAAGGTGAGCTTTTCCTCCTTCTATTGGCCAATTTGATATTCCTTGTAGGACTCCTCTTTGCCAATACAACTGTTCATTGGGAGAAAAAGAAAAATAAGAAGGGGAAGGAGAAAGTAAAGGCGGAAGAAGATAAGGGAAATTGGGGGAAAAAGAAAAGATGGGGAAGGATCTAGCATATTAGATATTTTATATGAAAATTTTACTCTTATATTTTTAGCAAGTTAAGTTTAGCTCTATTTTTTTCAGAATTTTTTTTTACAGTTTCCTTTACGTTGTCGTTTAAATTATAATGGATTTCTAATTTTATGTGGCACTTATTCATAAGTGCCTCATAAATTATTTTTTAAGGCATTCTTGTTACAGTGCTTCTATAGATATGTTATAATATACACATATTTTCTTGTAGTGACAGAAATAAATATCATGCATTAATTAAATTTTTAGGACAAAATTATAAAAAATTAATCAAAAAAATTGATTAAACGTAAGTATCACATTATAAATTTATGAACCACCAAATTAAGCTTATATGAAACCATCTTAAGATAATAATATATATAGACTTTTAATTGGGCTATCAAGTATCAAGCCCAATTAGTTACATTATGTATCATAATTTCTTATTTAATGGGTCAATATATATATATATCTATCTTAATGTGTTATCTACCCACTTGGGCTATAACATACTAACACAAGCCAACTAAATGGCCTATTTGGCTCATACATGCATACATTGGCATGTTATGTGGCAACAAATTGTTTGGGCTTTTTTTATATATAGTTGGACTTTTGAATTAAAAAAAGAATTAATTTCCTTGATGGGTAAGCATCCAATAAGGTAGTCTAATTAATTTTTTTCATCTCATTTGGGCAATCATACTGATTGTTACAAAATATTAATTAATTTCTTTAATATTTAGTTTATTTAATGGGGCCATTATATTAGGCAAAAGACAATTTTTTTTAGTTGGCTTGTGTTAGTATTTATTGCCCAATAAAATTGATAATCATTAACAAATATATAACTTAAAATTATACATCATAAAGAATATAAATGCTTTTTCTTTTGTAACAATATTTATGAATATTATTTTCATCTAAAATAACACATCTAAATTCTTTAATTCCTGTAATCCAAAATTAATATCTAAAAAAATAATTACACAAACTAGCTAACTTTTTTCAACACAATCCAGCAAAACCCACTTTGAAAATTTTTCAAACATTTACTTTCTATATGTAGAGTCAGTACTAATAACTAAAACCAATAATTAATACTAAAAATATCAATGATGAATAATTGTTACACTAAATCCTAGAATACTCTTAAAATATTAGCGACGATGAAACATCGTCACTAACACTGAAAATATTAGTGACAACAAAATATCGTAACTAAATCCTAGATATTTCCGCGCAATTTTCAGCCTAATCTTTAGTGATGACGTAATGACAATTTAGTGACGACTTTATAGTCTTTCGTCACTAAAAGGCAAATCCTTCCATTTTGTAGTGACCAAGTCACAAGTCGTCACTAATAACACCCTTTATTGACGAGATTTCGTGTCGTCACTATGCTTTTCGTCACTAAAGCCTCATTTTCCTGTAGTAATGCTTTATTATTAACATGAATAAATTATACTCTTTGTCTACGTTTTGTATTTTTTTTAGGCACAAAATGTAACAAATCTTTTCTTTAACTTAAGGATACTATTACAGATGTATGATTTTGCAAGATTATTGTCATTTTAAAAACTGGTAATTTGCAGATTTAGATATATACTCTGGATGACATCCTTATTCCTCGAAGATCTGTGGGTTGATATTATAATTTTATAGTGAAAAAATCATGTTGCCATATGGGCAAAAACTAATGTTTTATGCTTTGATTATTTATTTTTTTGTTAATTTTTTGTTTGTTCTAATAGAAAAAAAAAATCATGGGAAAGTTCTTTTTTAGAGGAAGGTATCTACGAATGTGGTATTTTAAATTCATATATAGTTTTTTTGGTATTAAGTAATACATGAATGGATTCTAATGTACGTTTCATTCATATTTAGACTATTTCATAAATTGTTAAAACACTTTGTTTAATATTTTTCCTAACCTTCAATCCTAATTTTAGATGTACTAGATCTTTTTTTTTTTAATGCCTTGGACTACATTTGGACTACTACAATTTTTAAGAGCATAAAAAATTTAGGCATAATTTTCATTCTTTTTTTGAGTTTTATGTTGCAATATTTAATGATATTGTTCGAGCGGAGTGATCCCATGCATTTGCATGGGTGAAAAAAATTAATAAATAAATAAAAGCATATAACTGAATCAATTTAAACAGCGCATACCTCGCATACATAGTACATATTGTGCATAAAGTGTTTAGGTATACATCACCTAAAGTCCCAAAATTTATGAGAAGATAATTATCCTATCATAAACATACAAAATTAAGGTATCCATTTCACGGTACTAAAAGTGCTCAAATATTGTAAAATTTAATAAGTATATTGTTTATGTATAAACAAGAAATAATAAAAGAAAAAAAAAAAAGAATGACCAAGAATTAAATTAAAATGTGCTAAAAATAACTAAATAACAATTATTGAAGAATAAAAGACTTAAGTGAAACAAATCTTAAGTTATTGGGGACTTAAACTATACCTTTTAGGGCTAAACACGAATTTAGTGACAATTTTAATTTTCTTGAAGAATGTGAAATTCGTAAAAATTTGCCCTAATTTGTTCTGACTCTAATAAGTATTAAAAGTTGTGTCAAAACTCGGTGTTTAAACACTTTTAGTATGATTGTATATTCTCAACCATATTTAAGTTGGTCTTGACTTTTACTTCATTTTGATATTGATTATCTTTTTTCTAAGTCTTATTATTTTCATAATGAATAATGAAATCTGTATACTATTTGTTTCAATTTTTGGGTTCAATCTTGGTGAAAACTATTTTAGAACATGGTGCTGTTTTCTTATGCCATTTTTTTTTAAAAAAAATAATAATTTCTTAAGAATGAAGGAGAGAAATAGAATCTATAACAAGAGACATTGATTTGACCATATACTGGGAGCTTTCGATTTATTTTGAAAATTTATACATATTATTCCTTTTATAAGTTTCACGAATATAAATTTTCATGCAATTGTTCTAACTAGAAGGGATGTAAAAAAAAAAATGTACTTCTTGCAAAATTATCCTATGAAGCCACACCACTTATTTAAGATTCAATATTTAATTCTCTCCTATAAGGCTATGACCTCCCAAAGAATACGGAAAATTATGTTTTTTTATATTCTTCTAAATTTCTCTTATTAAGGGTTTATAACTACATCCTCTTAATTGAAAAAGAATGAACTAAATCCCCCGAGAATATAAACTTGATGATGTCAATATAATTTTATCACTGAAATAATTTTGACATGTGACTTTGTAAATATTTTTCTTTGTATTGTTTGTTTCTTTTGCCTCACAATTCACAAGATGTACCTGCTACAGCTGAAGGGAATGATGAAATCATTTGATCCAGTTAAGAGTAGAGGCGTAAATCAACCAAACAATTCGCGAATAATTCGTAAGTAGTTGCATCAAAAGTTCGACTCGAGTTTAAATTAGAATCTCTTGCCAATACCATAAATGATGAGAAATGACTCCATTTTGATGACATCTTATTCATTATTCTCTTAATAATATTTTATAGTCATATATGTTTTTTAATTATTTTTTTTATTTTACATATATCACATTCCCAGTAATGCCTACTATATTATTTTAAATAATACTCAAAATAATATTTTAAATAATAGTTGTCCATAATATTATTTGAAATAAAAAACTATAATATTATGATTTAGGATATTATTTGAGATTGCCATATAGCAATATAGTTATATAGGTGATATAAAAAATTATTAAAAACGTATTTAAAGAATGCTTGCAAATATTATTCAAAATATAATGAAAATATTTTAATCCAAACGGATATTCGTTTATCGTTGTTATATGGGGTGTACTAAGGTCTTCAAGTGCCATTAGAAGTTCGTTTGAAGTTTAATTCAATGTTCAATTAAGCAAAGTTCATGACAACGTTTGATTGTTGGAAAGAAATGCAATCTTGGGACTCATGATACTTTGTAGTAACTTTTGTACTAATAAGGCCAAAAAAAAATATTATTCAAAACTCAAAAAAAAAAAAGAAATTAAATGAGCATAATTGTAGGATAGAGGCGGGACATTCTTACATGCACGGATTCTTGGGTACATGTTCTTGCACATCACTCTATTTCATTTAAATGGGTAATATAAATAGGTCTATAACACTCTATTATAGATCCGATCTATGTAAAAATTTCCGGACATGCTAAATCAGAGAATGTTCAGTCCCTCATATTCAGTTAACTTGAACCCTGAATGTAGAACTGCCAAATTAAAACAAAACTGCATTACTTTGCCTTTATTGATTTGCAAGCTTATTATCCATATACTTGAAAATGAAACGACAAAAAACTTATATGCATTACACAATCTCCATATTAATAGAGATTCTCTTGTATGATTCTCAACTCTTTTTCGAATAGAAGAATCAGGTAATCGTTCAGTTACCTCTGCTGCAAACAAAAAGATGAGAGCTTTTCTTGCAGCTTCTATTTCGACACCCCTTGCCTGGAAGTAGAAGAGCTGATTCTCTTACAGATCACTGATTGCAGCTCCATGAGAGCTTTTAACATATTCCGCGATGATCTGGTTCCTAGTGAATTGTCCAGCATCCGTTTACTGAGCAAATCTGCATGACCATATACATTTTATCAGAAAATCGTAGTAAAGAGCATCCTCCAATATGTATTTTCATCCGTAACCTACTATACATTTTACTCCATTTCCCAGAAGTCAATGTTTGATTACTCAGGATTATGCTTTTGAGTACATGAATAAACATGATTAGCCAGCGTGTTTTTTTTTTTTCTTTCTTATTTTCCATGTTTTTATCCGTTGGGCTGATAAGGTTCCGCCATGAGTACTATGATACTAAACCAAATGAACGGAAAAATCACTATTACCCGACAAGTGAGAATGTAAAGGATACGACAACCAAGAATACCTGTTAACTTGTACGTTCCCATCAAAAACAGCTTGACCTGATGTTAAAACAATAAACTTGTTAAGTTGCCGAGAAAATCCACGTCGATGATCCAAGATTGGTCTGCCATGCAAATCTTGTGTTTGATCACCAGAAGATAAATGAAATGTTGATAACTCTGTAAGTAGCACCAGTATCATATATCATGACATATTAGTCTGAGATAGAGAAAGAAAAAGAATAGGAACGTCAGAATGAATCTATTCAGGAGCCAGTAGAGTTAAATTTAGAATTTTTTTTAATCTGGAAAAAGCTGCAATAATGACAATCTGCCCAATTCTCAACATTTTAATCTTTACATATTGTTAATAGGTGCTTAATTCAGCACTGAGTTTGAGCATATAAGTATGGGTAAAGCAGTATGACAGCAGAAAATTTTGGAACTAATCCAAAAGAAACAACAGGAAGTAAGTAGGGATGACCATCGGTGAAGTAAAGCAAATCATATTTAAAAGATTTGTCCGATTGCTACTAGCATCACCACAACTACTACCGGCATTAGTATGGGGAACTTGAATTTGAGAATTACTATATAAAAAGTACAACAAGACTCTTTAGACATTTCATCAACTTTAATTAAATCTATTATATTGTCTTTAAGAACAACGTACTCTGACATATTATTTATTATACTATAATATGCTTCCAAATATTGCATCAAACCATCAATTTTAACACGAGGATCTAAAACTGAAGCAACTAAATAGGTGAAATATGATAATAATAATTAAGCAATTTTTGTAACATATCAAAAAACAGTACTTTGCAAAATAATATCATTTACACTATCTTCTAAAATACTAACTATATCATATGCTTGGTGTATAAATAAATGAGATATAGGAAAATAAATATCGTATAAAGCACAAGTAGAAGTTTTACAAACATGCGTAACTTCTACCATTTTACAAGTTTTCCATAGATTAAGATACAACTCAAAACTACTAGGACATCTCGCCTAACAAATTCGTATAAAAGATCATTATAATTTATTTTATAGGAAATAACCCAAACCAGGAGGGCCCAATTATTAGGAACATCATGAACAAATTTTTTAGCTTTTCTTCCTTTTTCAATACAAAATTTAGCTAATTCTTTCACTATTTTTGGATGGAAAAATTAGGTAACTAATTGCATCTTTAATAGGTTTAACCAAAGCATAAAGTGTTTTCAAGCCATCTTGTACACTTAAATTTAAAATGTGACATGCACACCTAATATGAAAAAATTTACGAACCTATTTGTGGTTCATCAATAATTTTTCAAATCTCTAATCGATACAGTATTATTAATAGCATTGTCAAAACTAATTGAAAAAGTTTTATTTACCAAGCCATATTCGTCAAAAATCTCTTTAATCATATTACTTATATTTATGGCTGTGTGATTTTCGCTAAATAAATGAAAAGCAATTATTCTTTTTTTCATAATCCAATTATCATCAATCCAATGAGTGGTTACACCCATGTAAGAATTTCTATTCCAATGATTACTCCAAATATCACTACATATTGAAATACGACCTTCTAATTCTGAAAAAATATCTGCCAAAATCTTTTTTAATTCTTTATAATATTTTAAAATTTCAAATGTAAAAGTTGTTGAAGACATAGCTGTCTCTTATACACATCTAGATGTGTATAAGAGACAGGCTAACTATAGTTAGAAAAAAGGGAACAGATGTGGAACACTGCAAACAATCTGTCTCTAATACATATCTATGACTGTTGATTAGAAAATTTAAATATCTTTACTAGAGATCGGATCTATAAATAGCCAGGGATCTTAGTACACATCTTATCAATGCCGAGTTTCGTTGGATGTTCCTTCATCAAGTGCTTCATCAGTGTTCCACATCTGTTCCCTTTTTTCTAACTATAGTTAGCCCTGCAATAATTGCTCAATACATTAATAGGATTTCGTTAGTTATCAAATTTCTTTTTGTAAAATATTTCATAAACATTTCGGCCTTTGGAGCCTTAGAAATATGAGGCTTTGCTCTTATTACTCCTAATCTATAAGTTACTTTAACATCATCCCCAAAATTAAGAACAATTTCATTGGAATTTTGGGTATCCATTTGAAAGTATTAATTTGAAATATTATAAAAAATAACTAAAAGAATTTATGAAAATTATAGAAAATAAATGGCACTTGAAAATATAGTAATAAAAAAAATTGAGATTATCAAATATATAGACAATAAATAGAAATTGATAAATAGTATTAGAGATTACAAAATTTTTGAGAGTTTGAGAGTATTTGAGAGAATTAGAGGGATTGAGTTGAAAGAATTGTGTGTTGAAAATGGTAGGGAAGGGGGGCATTTATAGGCAAATTTTGGAAATTTAAAAAAAAAAGAAAAGAAAAGAAAATGGCTGTTGTCTTGGAGCCTAGAAGAACAGTCATAATACCGTTGGTGTGGTGCCTAGTTGGCTGGTTGATAAATTCATAATTGCTCTACATTTTATGTGTCATTTACTACGTTTTTGTATCTTGTAAACAAGATGTGACAATTATTATTGAGTTTAATTTGCTTATTCTTAGTTTTTGTACGGTTAAGTGAAAAAGAACTGAAAAAGATGGAAGAAAATTCTACGAGCAAAATGTGCACGAGTATAGAGCTATTCTGGATGCTATTTCATACTTTAAGCATAACTTTCAAGTCCGAGCTCCAATTGACTTCATTTAAGATATGTTGGAAAGTTGAGAAGGAGAGTTACAACTTTCATGTTTTACACTTTTCAAATTCCAAAGCATCACAGTCAAAATTGAAACCGAACGTGAAATTCAAGATTTAAGGTCTCGCACATGCGCTATGGCTACAAACAAGAGTGAGGTGATATGCGCCATTTCCAGAGAGCTCAATTCCAGAGTTGATCATGTGCACATACGCGTTAAATAGCCTGCGCACATGCGTGAGAGCTCAGAAAGTTTATGTGATTTTCAATCTTTGACAGATTCCTTCGTCCGGTTGAATTTTTCAACTCGATTTCACGTGCTCTTATCCTAGGAATAGGGATTACAATCCCAATATTCACTATAAATACACATCTAGAACAACATAGGATATGACTATTACTCTCAGCTTTATCGTTAGTTTACAATATTTTGTGTGTTCTCCTATGGCACATAGTGCCTAAAACCCTTTTCTTAGTCGAGAGAATTAAAACCATGGTAGATCCTATTAGGTTTATGAACTTTTATACTTGAATTCATTCATTTTATACCTAGTATTGATTATTTTTCTGTATTAATTTTATGATTGTTCTCTTTTGATATTTGCCATTGTTGCAGAATAGTGAGTTATTGGAATTAATCTATAGCTATATTGTCATAATCGTTTTGATTAGAATTTTAGCTAAATTAATGGCTTAATTGGATTAATATTATGCAGATCTAAATTAGAGGTTAGAAGTTGGAATGAATAAAGTACAAGGACCACCATGCAATTACAGAAGAAAAGAAGGCTTGCAGGGAAGAGAGTCCAGATCGTGATCTGGACTACTCCAGATGACGATCTGGACTTGAGAATAGGCCAAGTTATTTAGCAATCCACGTCGCGATCTCATTTCTTCCAAATCGCGACATGGACTCGCTGTTAGCTTAAGTTGTAAGGGCAATTTTGTAATATTTTAGCAATCAATTTCTGATTTTGCCTTGTGTAATACTCCAATATGTAAGCCACTTTAAAGATGTAATAGAGAAGTAAGTAGGAATAGAGTAAGTAGGTAGTTAGTAATTTTTAGGGTAGATTAGAATAGCTTAACTTTAAAGTTTTCTCCTTTTAATGAAAAGTTCTCTTTAATGATCTTTTAGATTTAGCTTCAGTTTCCTTGAAAGTTTAAATTTTGATTAGATAATTGTAGTGGGTTAATCATTGGCTTCAAGTAGATATAACTTTTACTTGTTTTCTAGTTTAAATGAGTGAGAATCTCTTTGCTTTCATTCTAGGGTTTCATAGAAAAATTAGGGTTCTTGTTGATTTATTGCTTTTTTGGTTAAGAATTCTCAATTCCTTGCATTAATTTCTAGTTAATTTTTAGTGGTCTTTCTTTATTATTATCAAAAATCCAAAAAATATTTAGATTTCAATTTTAACTCTTTCCAAATTCTAGTTTAGAAATGGTTGCTTCTAGTCTTCAAAACTTCTTTTATGTAGTCTTTTTAATTTGGTTAATCACTTGCTTTTTAATTTTAGTTTTATTTTGGTTAATTTAGAGTATAATTAAGTGCTTTTATTTAATTGCTTTTATTAGGATATAGTAGATTGTTTCTCAATTTCGTAGTTGCTTAGTTTCATTTACTTGCTTTAGTAGATAATTTAGCTTAAATTATATTTTAATTGCTTGAGTTTAATTATGGCCTTGAGTTTAATTATGGGTTTGAGTAGTGTAGTTTCATCTCCTATTGTTTAAATTTTCTTAACTATACAAAGATTCATAAATCTTGGTAATTGCTTGCCAAACAATCTTCCTGGGAATGATACCCACTCATCCTATACTACTATCAAATCTGTATACTTGCGGAAGTGAGGTAGAGTATAGTGATTTCGTGAGATTAATTATTGCTTGTTTGTTTTTAAAGTTGAACTGTACTTGTAATCTCTTAACCTGTATCTATCACAAAGAAATCGGGGATTGTCCTCTGGTATTTGGCAATATTAAGCGCTTTACGAGTCGTGTAGATTAAGCACCTTAGTTTAATTTAGTTGTTAATTTTGTTTATTCGTTTATGTTGGTTGTTTGTCTTGTGAAATTGTCTTGGCACTTGAATTGACTATTTGCTTTGGTTCAATTTTGTAGTGTACGATAAGAGGAGATAAATAGCTGTTTATTTGCTTGGACAAGGAAAGGGAAAAATAGTTGAGGGAAATCCAGAAGTTTAGAAGAGTACAACAACAACATTTATCTAGAAAGTGTATAAGAGGCAGGGCATTTCTCTCAATCAAAATCAAATTCATTTGTAACATGGAGATATTTCCAAAGAGATTGATGGAAATAATGGAATAGGTGGTTACGGAAATGGGAATGGAAGGCCATTGAGAGAATATGCCTTACCAAACTTTGATGGGGAAAATTCTAGCATTGCATGGATGCCCGTGCAATCTAACAATTTTTAAATTAAACCCGCTTTGATACAAATGCTACAAGCTCATGCAATGTTTGGGGGTGGTCCTAATGAAGATCCCTATACATATCTCATGAACTTTGAGGAAGTTTTGGACCCGGATTATGTACGAATAAGGGTGTTTCCTTTCTCTCTAAGGGATAGGGCAAAATCTTGGCTTCAATCTTACGCCCAAAGAACGTAATTACCACTTGGAATCAATTGGCTCAAGAATTCTTGGCAAAGCATTTTCCACCCGCAAGAACTGCCAAATTGATAAATGAAATTACCTCTTTTAAGCAAGATGTTGGTGAACGTTAGGAGAGGCTTGGGAGCAATTCAAGGAGTTGCTAAGGAAATGTCCTCACCATGCGATTCCTTTGTGGTTTCAAATCCAAACTTTCTATAATGGTTTGACTCAAGAGACAAAACCCATAGTGGATGCCTCCACCGATGGTTCCATCTCTAACAAGACATCAGAGGAAGCTCAAGAGTTGCTCAATAGGATGACATACAATCATTATTATTGTGGACCAATGACTCCACCGGTGGCTCAATACCAAGCCAATCAAACTAATGCACATAGTGGAGTGTTGAATTTGAGCATGCAAGATACTCTTTTGGCACAACAAAGTATGTTCATAAATGTGATGAACAATAGTGCAAAAGCATTGGAAAGCTTAGGGAAACCGAGTAGTATGAATGCAAATATCTTCTTCTCCAATCCAACCAAGCATGGTATGTGATTTTTGTGGAGGTGGTCATGCAAATGGACAATGTAAAATGCCTTATGGGTCCATAAGGCAACTCAAATATGTGTCCAATCAATCATTATTTGCAAAGAAAATCACTAAGAAAAGTTTTTAGGGAACACATCTACTCCCTCTTTGGAGGAGTCATTCTAATTTTTCGTAGAGCAACACCAACAATCAATACAATCTTCCTTATCAACCAAATCCCCCACCTCAAAATGTCCAATATAATCAAGCTTCAAGTTCCTCACCTAGATCTTATCAACCGCCACATCAAAGAAATTTCCAAGCCAACTCATATCAATCTTTCCCTAACCCTTCATTTCGAAACCAACAACCAAGACCTCCCTTCCAATATGTAAATTCTTTCCAACCTATGTATAACGACCAATATGCTCCAAGAGAGAATGTGCGTAAAAATGGTTGGAAAAAAGATGCCAAGTATTTGAGAAGAGAGTTGGAAAGGGAAAAGGAAGAGCATAAGAGAAATTTTGAGAATTTGAAAGCTTCAACAAGAAATTTGGAAATTCAATTGGGGCAATTGGCAAGGTTGAATAATGAAAGACCTCTTGGGGCATTTCTGAGTGATACTATTCCAAATCCCAAGGAGCAATGACATGCCATAATCCTGAGTGGAAAAGAATTGGTAGAACCTAAGGAGAAGAAAAATGTGGACGAAGGAAGTAAGGCAATTGAGAATGAAAGAGAAGTTGTTGGTGATGTCTCAAGAAGGAACTAATGAGTATCAAGGTATCTAAGAAGAAGCATGTGGAGGAGCCTTTGAAGATGGATCCATCAATAAAAGTGTCATTCTCTCAAAGGCTCATTGATCCAAGAAAGGAGAAAAAAGAGAAGCAATTCACCCACTTCTTGGATATGTTGAAAAAGATTAATGTCATGTCAATATTCTTTTAATTGATGTCCTCACCAAGATGCCTAACTATGCTCGTTTGATGAAAGATCTTTCATGGAAAAGAAGCAAAAATGAGATGATCTTGAGAAGGTATGCCTTGATGCCCAGTGTAGCACCATTATTCAAAGAAGGTTACCCCTTAAACTCAAAGATCTCGGTAATTTTATGATACCGGTGAATATTGGAGAAAAAACATGGCATCGATCACTTTGTGATTTGGGGGCAAGCATAAATATTATGCCAAAGGCCATTTATGACAAATTAGGGATCAACAATGTCAAGCGAAATAATATCATACTCCAATTGGCGGATTTATCCGAGAGGAAACCATATGGCTTGTTGGAGAATGTGCTTGTACAAGTTGAAAAGTTTGTATTTCCTATTGATTTCTTTGTGCTAGATATAGGTGAAAAGAGTGAGATCACCACCTTGATACACATCTAGGGAGGCCTTTCTTGTCGACCGCTCATACAAATTAATTGATGTGAACAAAGGGAAGTTGGTTTTACGAGTTGAAAATAAATCAATTGAATTTGAAGTGTTTGAATATAATGATAATATTCCCATTATCTGTCTCTTATACACTCAATGATGTGTATAAGAGACAGTCTAGTACACATCTCTTGGGTTACCTCCCAAGAAGCACTCTTTTATAGTCAAAAGCTTGAGAATCAAGCTTTACTCATAAAGAAAATGGCATCAAGTTTTTTTTGTGGAAACCAAAAGGAAAAGAAGGGTCAATCATACTCAAATACTTGGAATGAACACCCATGCCATAGTCAAGCTAATGACTATAAAAGAGTGCTTCTTGGGAGGTAACCCAAGTCTTTAATTTAATTGTCATCAATTGTTTTCTTTTGGTGTGATTTTTAATTAGTTTGATTTTGAGTTATTTGGTTTGAATTAAGTTGGAATTTTAGTCTAAAAATATAAGTTTTTGAATTGAATAAATAGTGCTAAAGAATGAGGGAAATCGTCATCTTAACTTGTTAACTTTGTGTTTGTAGGTTGTGCATGGAATTGGACAAAAGTGATGAAGTGTGGACAAATTTTGGCTAAGTGTTGAAAATACACTTTGCAGAAGTTCAGCCAAATCGTGATCTCAGATTCCAGATCACGATATGGAGCTCAAACTTTTAGAGGGTATTTTGGTCATTTGTTCCAAATTGTGATCTCAAAACCCAGATCGCGATTTGGAACTCAAACTTCTGCAAAGGCTAATTTTCATCCGAGTCGAGATCACAATCTCAAATGACAAATCGCGATCTCAACTCCATCGAATTCATGATCTCATAATTGAGATCGCGATCTCTTATACACATCTAGATGTATTCTCTCTGGGGCTCTCTTAAACCCCTCCCCAACCCCTCAAAATCTTCCATTTTCTTCCCTTCAAAATCACTCCAACCATTATAACCCACCACTAACATCATTTTACTTCATCCTAGGAGCATTAAAGCAAGGATATTTTGGGAGATTCCTTGGAGAAATTTGAACATCAAGGAAGGATTTACACAAGATTTTTTGGGAAATTTTCAGTCCACAAATGGGTAATATCCTTCCTTAAATTTGTGATTCCAATTGTTCACAGGCTTATTCCTTTGAATCGAAAACTTAATTGAGTGTTGTCATTGGTGGAATTATTGGTAGCACATTGTTGATTTTTGGGCAATAAATTGGTGTGAATTTTTGAGAAAAATTGTGACATTAAATTGCTCAATTCTCTAAATTACTGAATTGTGGTTTGGATTGGTTTGAATTTTTGTTGAGAAATTGTGAAATTGTGTTAAGAATTTGGTAAATTATTTTTTTTGGCTGTATTCTTGAAACTATTGGTGCTTGTCTGAATACTTGGTTGAATTTTTTTGTGAAAATAACGAGGGGAGTATATTGAAGTGCTGAGACAAGAGCTAGAATTAGGGAAAGAGGATTGAGATCAAGGAAAAGAAAGGCCAGAGAGGGAACGAGTAGAGAAGGGGGAATAGATCAACCTTTTGAGGGTGGCGGGCATATAGAACCTCAATTCTCAAGTGATACAGCACAACAGTTGTAGAAAAACAATGAGAAGCATGAGGTGATTCGGGAAAGAAACTTTGACCTATCTTTGCATTGGGGTGCTTATGAAGAAGCTAGAAAAGAAATAGAAGAGTAAATTAGGTCAAGACATTGGGAAGGGGTTAATACTCCAATTGGCTTTAGGACTTCTCAGTTAGTGAAGGAATCTAAAAATAAAAGTAAATAAAAGTAATTAAAAGTCAAGGTGCTAAATCATGAAAAACTGACGTGTGTAATATTGTCTACGAGGTGGACCAAAATGCCAAACCGGAGGTAGTGGTGGCCGAACTCATGTACCCAATGAGGTAGTCTTGAGGGCTTCTCCTATCAATGTCAAATTGTTATGCATCACCAGCTGACTGTACGTCCAATACCCTTGCAATTCATTTCTTTCCTCTTTATTGACCGGAGCATTCAACACAAATCTAGGGGCCATAGGAATATAGGAGGTACTCTGAGGTGGTGATGGCGGTGGCTGGGTAGGGTTTTCTTCTTGATAGTGCTTTTCATATTCTCTCACCATTATCTAGACTGTAAACATACTCCTGATCTAATCATGCCTAATTGGCCAAACATGCTTCACCCTCCTCCATTTGACAAGTAACTCTTGAACAAATGGTGAATCAAACTACGGGCACAAAAGATAGGTCGCCCGAACCTTCCATTATTCAAGAACCCCTGTCCAACAAGGATACCAATATTTACTGGTACCCCTATCATAATAGCATAATACCTCCTGTACTCTCACTTTGCCATCCTCCAATTCGCACAAATTACAGTGAAAAATTCTCTTTAATCATCTTTTAGATCTAGTTTTAGTTCCTTTGAAAGTTTAAATTTTGATTAGATAATTGTAGTGGGTTAATCATTAGCTTCAAGTAGATGTAACTTTTACTTGCTTTCTAGTTTAAATTAGTGAGAATCTCTTTGCTTTCATTCTAGGGTTTCATAGAGAAATTATGGTTCTTGTAGATTTATTGCTTTTTGGTTAAGAATTCTCAATTTCTTGCATCAATTTCTAGTTAAGTTTTGTATTGGGCTTTCTTTAACCATTATAAAAGTATAGAAAATATTTAGATCAAACAATTTTAACTCTTTCCAAATACTATTTTAGAAATGGTTGCTTCTAGTCTTCAAAACTTCTTTTATGTAGCCTTGTTAATTTGGTTAATCACTTGCTTTTAATTTTAGTTTTATTTTGGTTAATTTAGAGTAGAATTAAGTGCTTTTATTTAATTGCTTTTATTAGGATATAGTAGCTAGTTTCTCAATTTCTTAATTGTTTAGTTTCATTTACTTGCTTTAGTAGATAATTTAGCTTAAATTAGGTTTTAATTTCTTGAGTTTAATTATGGCTTTGAGTAGTGTAGTTTCATCTCCTATTGTTTGAATTTGCTTAACTATACAAAGATCCGTAAATCTTGGTAATTGCTTGCCAAACAATCTTCATAGGAACGATACCCATTCATCCTATACTACTATCAAATCTGTATACTTGTGGAAGTGAGGTAGAGTATAGTGATTTTGTGAGGTTAAAATTTTTATTGCTTGTTTATTTTTAAAGTTGAACTCTACCTAGTTCAAGCATCATGCATCTACATCACAAGCAGATGAAGTTGTCGATTCAAAGGATAAGCCTGTGCCCGAGCCACAGCATACTCATGAAGAGCTTTTACAACAAATCTTGGAAGGACAGTAGCAGATGAGTCAATGCTTTGACACGTTTATCCAGTACCAATATACCTGACAGCAGACTATAGAGGCTCACTAGTTGGCGAGGGAGCAGGGAGAGGATCCATCGACATTCCCGCCTTTCCCTCCATTCCCGCGGGATTTGCAGCCGAAGGCTCTTTGAACTTATGATGTTTAATGCCCTATGCTTAGGGCTGTTTTGTTGATCTTCTTATCTTTAAGTTGATTTCTCAAACAGTTTAGTTGATTTTACTGATTAGACATTTTAGGTTTCATTTTCGTTGTGGGGTATTCCCTTAAGGGAGTAAGTTTTTTCCTGATTATTGTTGGACACTTTTCTACAATATTCTTGTTACTTTCTTATTTTCTCAAGGGAATTATTTGTTTTATTTTGTTTAGTGTTACTCCAGCTTCCATTCACGATGAAAGGATATTTATAGCAGATACTACTCCAAATGCGAATTAAATCCAAAGAAGCTTTTCTTTTTCCCATTTTATGGTTTTATTTTAGCATTGAGGAAAATACTTATTTTTAAGTGTGGGGTAGGGTGAATTATTTGGATTTATAAGTTGTTTGGTGTATTTTGCTCAGTTTTATTGTAATATTTGACTTTTCTTTTGATTTGAGAGCTTTTCAAAAATTTTGAAATTTTTGTGGATTAATTGAGAATTCTTGAAAATTTTTGGAATTTTTTGCTTAACATATTTTCCCATTTTTTTTCTGTATAATTCTTCTTTAGTTGAACCATTCATGAATGAGTAGTCAGTATTAATATTTTTCATTCATGATTTTTAAGAATTTTGAGCACTAAGCCATACATTAATTGTTGATTTGGGACATTTAGGGAAATTTATGTAGTGAAGTCAATTATATGGCATCCCAAAACTTATAAATTACATTTTTTACACGAATTTTTAGACAACCTTATTTGGTTTAAAAATGAGGATGGAGCCTTCTTTGATTGTTTGAGCCTTGTTGACCAACCTTTTTTAACAACTTTATCTCTAAGTACCTTGTTTGAGCCTTATTGTTATGAATGGAGAGAAACATCATTTGCCTTCTTTTATTTGAACTTGGTTTACCTACCCTTATTGAGCCTAATAATCTCTTTTAATTGTTTTATCCTGAATTTTCCCTTTAAGAACTTTATTGCGCACATTATATGTTAAGGGGGACATAGGGGGGAAGATTGTGAAAAATGGATGGTATACATTTACGATGCAAAATGGGTATTGAAAAAAATTGTTGAGGGAAGAAAAAATAAATAATGAAGATTTTTAATATATACAGGTAGTACCTATCACTGGTACCTGTAATTGCAGGTAGTGTCCATCTCTGGTACCTGTGTTTAATATGTTGCGGGTATAGATTAACTATACCTACCACTGGTATCCGTACCATGAGCAGACATAAAAATAAATAATGATGTGATGCATAAATATCGGGAGGAGGGTTAGCATGTTTGGCCAATTCGAAGAAGGAGGACTTATTTGCTTATTGGTTGTTAGGAATTTTTCATGGGTGTTTGTTACTCAAATGTGGGGTTGTGGATGTATGATGTTTCGCATGTAAAGAGAAGTTTTATTTTAATATGTGGCCACTATTACTATAAGCTCTTGTTCTTATTTGTTATATCCTTTCCCTTCTTTGGATAACTAATATCCTACCCTATGTTTCGAGCTAGAAAGTCCAACCTAATTTAAATTGAATCGGTTATCTAGATTAGTGTAGAGGTGTAAGAAGAGTAAGCTAAGATGAGGGGTAGTGCCTTCTTTGTTTGTTGAGCCTTTCTATTTCTAACCAACCATTTTAACAATTTATTTCTAAGTACCTTGTTTGAGTCTTATTGTTGTGAAGGGAAACGTCATTCGCCTTCTATAGAAGTCATTTAAACTTGGTTTATCTATCCTTATTGAGTCTAATATTTCTTTTAACTATTTTATCCAAAAAATTTCCTTTAAGAGCTTTATTGTGCACATTATATGTTAAAGGAGGGTAGAAGATTGTGAGAAGTTGGTGGTGTACATTCATGAAGCAAAATGGCGTATTGAAAAAAATTGTTGAAAAATAAAAATAAAAATAATAATGGGAGTTTTTGATATATTCAAGTTGTGCCTATTACTGGTACCTGTATTTGCAAGTAGTGCCATCTCTGCTAGATGCGTTTTATATGTTGCGGGTAGTGCCTACCACTGGTACCCGTACTGTGAGCGGATGTAAAAAATAAAATAAGGATGTGATGTATATATGTCCGGAGGGAGGTTAGCATGTTTGGCCAATTCAAGGAAAGGGGACGTATATGATTATTAGTTGTTCGGAGCTTTTCATGGGTTTTTGTTATTCAAGTGTGGAGTTGTAGATGCATGATGTTTCACATGTGAAGAGAAGTGCCTTTATTTTAATGTGTGGCCACCATTACTATAAAGCTCTTGTTCTTATATGTTATATCCTTTCCTTTCTTTGGATAACTAATAACCTAACCTATGTTTCAAGCTAAAAAGTCTTAGTTAACTTAAATTGAATCGGTTGTCTAGATTAGTGCGAAAGTGTAAGAAATATAAGCTAGGAGGTGTTTAGAAAAATAGGAGGGTTTACATGATTAATCTAATTGTTTTCAAATCTGAGGTTTTGGATGGCTATGCACACGTACACACGAATTTCATGTTCTGGTTTTTGTTAGCATCTGAGCTCTTGGGTTCTTAGACTACTCCAAATGGTAGTTTGGCTATTGATTATTTATGTAGATAGTGGAGGGATATGTTAAGTGAAATTTTGTTATGCTTAATTGAATCAATTTTATGTTTGTTCAAGGACGATCTAAAGGTTAAATGTGGGGTGGATTGATAAGTTCATAATTGCTCTATATTTTATGTGTCATTTACTGCATTTTTGTGTACTTGTTTGTAAGCAACATTTGAGTTATTATTGAGTTTAATTTGGTTATACTTAGTTTTTGTAGGCTTAAGTGAAAAGATCTGAAATAGATGGAAAAGATGGAAGAAAATTCTAAAGTGAAATGTGCACGAATCTATTCTGGATGCTGTTTTGTATTTTAAGCATAACTTTCAAGTCTGGGCTCCAATTGATTTGATTTAAGATTCATTGGAAAGCCAATAAAGATAGTTACAACTTTCATGTTTTACACTTTCCCAAATTCCAAGAGCATTGCGATCAAAATCGAAACCAAAAATGAACTGCAATATGAAGGTCTCGCGCACATGCGCTAGGGTTAAGTAGCACACATGCCCTAATTCCAGTGAACTCAATTCCAAAAGTTGATCGTGCGCACGTGCGCGCTGAATAGCCTGCGCACGTGTGCAAGAGCTTAGAAGGGTTACGTGATTTTTAATTTTCGACAAATTTCTTCGTTCGGTTGGACTCTTTTTCAGCCGAGTCATATTCATATTTATCCTAGGGATTGTAACTCCGGAATTCACTATAAATACCCCCTATTAGTGAGACATAGGAGACGACTATTATTCTCAGTTTTATCGTTAATCTTTTCACAGTCATTATTGTGTGTTCTCCCATGGCACTTAATGCCTAAAATCTTTTTTTGGTTGAGGGAATTGAAGCCATGGTTGATCCTATTAAGTTGTGAGATGTTTATACTTGAATTCATTCATTTTATACCAAGTATTGATTATTTTTCTGTATGAGTTTTATGATTGTTCTCTTTTGATTTGCTATTATTGCAGAAAAGTGAATTATTGGAATTAATCTACAGCTAGATTGTCAAAACCTCGTGTGTTTGATTCAATATGTGAAGCAACTAAGTTTGATGATTGCTCTATTAGCATTATTGAATTTAGGAAAAATAATCAATTAATTAATATAGACGCGTGTGTTTGCATGTTTAATTAGTCTAATTGTTCATTGTTGATTTTAATGCTTCTATTAATTAATCTCTGCCAATCAGGTTACATTGCGGAAGTTAGGGTTAATTAGATCGTGTATTGAAAATTAACAAACTTTAGGAAGAAATAAGAATCAACTTTGAATTGAAATTCGGGTTAATCTTCAATTAATGCTTGGTATTAGAATTGAATTATCTTTTCGCGTCGATGATCAATTGAAAAGATTTCCATGGTGGATATGATCGGTAACCAAGATTCTTCTTTAATTGAATTTTCTTAAATTTTAATTGCTTCCACTAGTTTTTAATTTACAAGTATTCAAAACCCCCCTCCTTGTATTTTGAGCTCAAAAATAATCCCCGTTATCTGTGGGATGACCTGGACTCACTGCTACTATAATTTTACAAGAAGAATTTGATTAATTTTTAGGGAGCCTGTGACAGCATCACCACTGGTAGGCCTACAGCCATACCAACGGTCATTTTGACCCATCTTTTTTGTTTTTTTCTTTTTTTTTTTCAATTTACTCAATTTCAGTTCTATTTCAGTTTAAAAATTTGGAGAACAGGCAGTAGACCATGTAGGAGAGTACTCCCAGTTCCTAGAACTGTCTAGATGGTTCCAGTTTCACTTTCGAAACCTCAAAAATCGATGGTTCCAGTTCTAGAACCGAAACCATGATCACCGCTACATGGCATGGGCATCAAACACCATATGCTGAAGGAGCATTCGGCGCCAAATCCTGCGGGAATAGAAGGAAAGGCAAGAATGTCGACGGGTCTTCTCCCCATTCCCTTGCCAACTAGTAAGCTTCCATGGTCTACTGCCGAGGAAATTGGTACTAGATAAATGTGTCAAACCGTTGACTCATTCACTGCTCCCTCTGCCAAGATTTGCTATAAGATCTCCTCTTGAGTATGCTGTGGCTCAGGCACAGGCTCGTCCTTCGAATCGACATTATTACCCACTTGTGATGTAGATGCATGGGAGTAGTGCATCTAATCAGATCTCTCACATCCTCCATCACAATCAACTTCCCATGTTTTAGCTTCTTTTCTGTTGTATAAGAGACTATGCTGCTTTCGAGATACCTGTCTCTTATACACATCTAGATGTGTATAAGAGGTTATACTTATCTGTTGTGCCAAAGACTGCTATTATGCTAATAGATGAGGAACCCACATCAATAGATTTCCCAGAAACAATACAGTAAAGGAGTTTGGCCTTCTCTAGAATGACATGTGCAAGATGGCTAACCGAGAAGAGGCAAGCACAAATAAACTTAAACCATACAAACCAAGCCGGCTTAAGTGTATTCACATTAAAGTGCCATACCATGTGTCCATCAGTTATATAGGTCAAGTAACGGCTGTCTCTTATACACATCTACTTGTGGTATAATGACAACTCTATATTGAAAGAAGTTGACATCTTTGCCACTGATCATTAACAGTACTCGAAAGGTCTTTAGAGTACTCAATGATGAGTGGCATTCCATCTCAAATGACACCTCGAACATATACCCTACAATCTCATAATGGTCCAAATTTGCGTAAAACTCACACAACATTGGTGTAACTGAAACAGCAGACATGGAGGTGAAGACTGATTTCACCCTTTATCGAATTGTCAATTTAATTTCGGGTACCCCTACCAAAGATACTTGAATGCCCCGTTCCTTGGTTACAGGCCATTTTGAAATGTCGTTATCATACTTGCGTTAGGTGCAGCATTGAGAAATTGCCTTCTCACAGTCTCTCCGAATGTGTTTTGACTTGCACGTCCGGACGGTATAAGATGCTCTAACAGCTTTTCCAATGGCTGGTTTCTTCCCCGTTCTTATACATACCTACAAAAAATAAATATGAACATCATGTACACCCAACAAATAATCCAACACCCCATACTTAAACAAAAGTCTCCCCAACTCATAAGCCCTAGAATACACAATGTGTAATTCAAAAAAAATAGTGCCCAAAACTAAGGCTTATACGCATTCCAAGAGCATTCTTATGCATGAAAGTTGACTAAAAACAAATCACAAGGAATAATTAACATTCTAAGAATGGAATTCATGCACCAATGCCTTGTGTTTTAACATTTGTATCCATTTCGATAAAAAGACAATTTATCAAACACATGGCATGCATAGATAAAGAAAAAATTTTAGTACATATAATTAACATGCAATCATTCCTCAATCAATAAATCATAAATAAATCACTCAAATCACAGGTTTAGAATTCAATTCATAGCAAATTAAATCAATTAAACATGAAAAATCAAAACCTTTCATAATTGAAATTAAAACCCAAAAAGGAAAAATATAAGAAAAGCTAAAGAATTTCATACCTTGATTAAGTTGTTTCCTGTGAAAAGAAAGGTTTTTTGTGTGACTTTGATGAAATAGGAGTGAATTGATATTAGGAAGTGGTGTGGAATAATGGGGGTTGAAAGGAATTGAAAGGGTTTAGAAGGAGAGGAAGAATTGGTCGTGTGTTATGATTGTGAAATAAGGGTTTTACCCTTATAAAGAGTTGCATGCCCATGCGCGACCCATTTTGCTCGCATGTGCGTGATTGGCAGAGTGCAGACTTGATGGGTTTGGCCTCATGCACATGCACGAGTGCTTACAGCGTGCATGTGCATGCGTTGATTCTTGAAACATCTGTTCTGGATTTTGCGCACATGAGCACCAAATGGTGGCATGTGCATGAAAACACCATTTTAAGCACAAAGTCTTCATTCTTAAATCACCCATACAACAAACAAAAACTTTAAATTACTATTTTGTTAGTTTAACTTGTTAATTAAGTTGATTTTCATACTAACAACACAATATGCTAGAACTAAAAATAAAATGAACAAAAATAAGACTTCAAAAATAAATGAATGCAATAAAATTTAAATGGACATGGGTTGCCTCCCATGCAGTGCTCATTTATAACCAATAGCTTGACTATGAACAAGATAGTCAGAATAACCATCTCTATACCAAAGAAAAGAGAGCTCAATAATTGTTAGCGGTCATGCCTAGGCTCTCTCCTTGTAGTTTCTCGCCATACACTTATCCTCAACCTCTTTCTTGACTCCATCAGTTAGAAACTCAACTCTGAATCGCCTATCTTAAATTCCTAGTGAGCTTACCTAGACCCCATTGTTTTCTATGCTAATCAGCTTAACCCCTTCCTTGTGATCCTTAAAAGACTCAAGGATATCGAACTCTTTACGAGCCACTTCTTGATCTTCAACTCTTAAGGTCGATCCATAACACAATGTGGGGTATAATGGCACCACAATACGATCCTAACAACAGCCAAGTGGTGATCCTTCACATAGTTAGATTCTCTTGTACTTCCTCCATTGCTAAGTCCAAAACCTTGATTGGTTCTTCTATACACATCTAGATGTATTGAGACATTGAAATTAGAAGAAATGTACTAGAGTCATCCTCAATAGGCTCATCGTCTACTAATCCCATCTCTAGTTCTCGCTCATTTTCTTTGTCTTATCCACCCCAATCACTTGAGATTCTAGTCTACTTATGGAAGATCTTGAGGCACTGAAATTGGAAGAAATAAACTAGAGTCATCCTTAATAGGCTCATCGTCTACTAATCCCATCTCTAGTTCTTGCTTCTAGTTTCTTCGTCTTCTCCATCCTCAATCACTTGAAATTCTATTCTACTTATTGAAGAATTAAATTCAGTTGACTTAGTTGACACTCTAACCCTTGTAGACTAGCTCTTGTTTCCTATTGAAATTGCAAAGTATTAGCAACCACAAAATTAATTAGTTCTTCCAAAGACTTACCACTTCGGTTATAAGGTTGTTGTGGAGAAACAGGTTGTATACACTGAAAATCTTGTGATGGATAACCAAACTCAGTATAATCTATCCATCCTTGATTGTACTTATACGTGTGGAGTTCATACCAAGGTTGTGGTGGATTTGGGAACCATTCATTGCTTCGATTGCTAGGGCACTGTCAGTTAGGTGATTATCAGCACAAATCTCACAAGTCCTTACTCGTCGCATATCTTCAAATTGTTCAGTAATAATAGTGAAATCGGAGCAATAAACCCCATAAGAATCGGTAGCAATGTTGGAGATCAAAAAGAGATCAAGTAATAAGCATACACAGTTATCTATGTAGAATACAAAAATCTATAGGACAAAAATAAATCAAACTGTTCCTCAGAAATGAGACCAAAATTTCTGGTATGGCTGTTGCAAGCTCCCCAAAAATTATCCAAATTTTCTTACAAAATGTAGTAGTGAGTCCAAGTCATCCATAGAGAACAGGGTTTATTTTTGTGCTCAAAATACAAGGGAGGTTCTTGAATACTTGTAAACTAGAAACTAACGCAAGAAATTAAAATTGAAGAAAATTCAATTAAATAGAAATCTTGGTTCTGGTCATATCCACCAAAGAAATCCTATCAATTGATCATCGACACCCAAAGATAATTCAATTCTCATACCAAGCACTAATTGAAGACTTAACTCGAATTCTAATTCAAAGTTAATTCTTATTTCTTTTGTAAGGTTGGTTAATTTTCAACACACGATCCAATTAATCATATCTATTAAATTAACCCAGAAACGTGCTAAAGATTAATTAATAGAAGCATTAAAATCAACAAGAACAATTATGTTAATTAAATATAAACACACGCGACTATGTTAACTAGTTCATTATTTCTCCTAAATTCAATAACGCTAATCGAGTAATCATTAAACTTAGTTGCTTCACATATTGAATTGAACATATGCGGTTAAAAACATAGTTGTAGATTAATTTCAATAACTCACTATTCTGCAACAATAGCAAATTAAAAAGAACAATCATAAAATAAATGCAAAAAAAAAAATCAATACTTGATATAAAAATGAATAAATTTAGGTACAGAGGTCTCACAATTTAATAGGATCAATCATGACTTCAATTCCCTTAACCAAGAATAGGGGGTTTTAGGCACTAAGTGCCATGAAAGAACACACAATAATGATTGCTGAAAAACTAACGATAAAAACTAAAGAAACGAATGTCCTCCCTTTTCTATACCCGATACGGGGTATTTATAGTGAATATTAGGATAATAATCCTTGTCTATAGATAAGAACATTAAACCGATTGAAAAATAGTCCAACCGGATTGAAGAAATCTTCCAAAAATAAAAAATTACGTAATCCTCTATGCTGCGTGCACATGCACAGCCTATACAATGTGCACACGATTCTGATATTCTGCTCTCTGGAAACAGCGCACATGCGCAGCTTAACCCTCACGCATGTGCGCTAAGCCCTAATCCTGTATTTCACCTTCGACTTCAATTTTGACCTTGATGCTCCTGAAATTTGGAAATGTGTAAAACTTGAAAGTTGTAGTCTTCCTCTTGGCTTTCCAACACATCTTGAATTAAATCAATCAAAGCTCAGACTTGAAAGTTGTGTTTAAAATACGAAACAGCATCCAGATTAGCTCCATGTTCGTGCACATTTCGTCCTTGGAAATTTCTTTCTTCTTTTCCATTTTTTCAACTCTTTTTCACTACAACCCTATAAAAACTAAAGACAACCAAATTAAGCTCACTAATAACTCAAATCTTGCTTACAACATATAAAACCGCTGTAAATGACACATAAAATATAGAACACTATTATGAACTTATCAATAATTCAAAGTGACCAAATTATCTTTTATGTTAACATTCCAATTACATAATCCTTCCTCTGTTAATATAGCACTACTAGTAAAAATTTGAAAAAAAAAACATCATTTAATACTTTTTTTTATTTTCTAAAGCGACAAAAAATTTAATACAAAAACAAATTGTCTAAAATAGAATTTATTTTGAAATGCGGAATAATTTTCTTATTTATTGTGTACCAACCCAAAGTGATACCTAAAATAGAATGGAAGGAATGCACATTAGATTGTAACATATTGACACATAATACGATGAAGTGATTGTAGGAAAGAGGCTGAAGAAAATAATTGGTTATATTCGGACTACAAAAACTATTCATTATTTTCTAAATAATACATACTCCCTCCGTCCCATTTATTTGGCATGGTCAATCTGGGACATAGTTTAAAAGAAGTTGATATTTGACCAACTAATAATACTATTTTTCCATAAGTGTCCCTATATATTCAAATTATACTAGTTATGTTAGAAAATGCAGCGGTTTTAAATTTGAAATAGTTTGTGAAAGTAATTAATGCTCTAACATGACTTTAATGTCATTTTTAGGGATTTGTATGAAGGGTTAAATAGGTAAATTAGCCTTTGTTTAATTGCCTTTTTAAGGAGTGTAAATAATTTATGACAAATAAAAATAGAAAGAGTGACGAATAAAATAGGATGGAGGGAGTATTTTGTAATAATTTCTTAATGTGCTTTTCACTCATTTTTTATCTCATATACATCACGTTCAAAAAATTGTTACAATATTTATTTTAAACAATATTCCAAATAATAATTGTCCATTCTATGCTACATTTTGAATAATTCTCACTAAGATTGAACAAGAATACTGAAATAGTTTGGATACAAATTTGACATTTATTTCACTTCTCACTATAAAAATAATAACAAAGAAATAAAAGAAAAAACAAGTATCCTTTTGTCTCTTATCCACATCTGATGTGTATAAGACACAGCTAGATGTGTATAAGAGACAGTACATAAATCATTAGTTGAGAATAAAAGGGGTTTGTAAATACTATCACCTTATAATCTATACCATATTAAAAGAGTCAATATGATTTAATGGTTTAGATTTTTTTTTTCCGAAATTACCCTTACTATAAAATTTAATTACTTTTTTATGTCCCTTAACTTAAATACCTTTTTTATAATTATCTAGGCTATTTATGCAAATACTCCTCAAAGAGTAAAAGAGAAAATAGAACTTACTTTTAAGACATCATATTAAGAAATAAATTTGATTGAAATAAATTTCCTTAAGTAAGAAAATATTAAGAACGAGTTTTAGACATTAAAGAAGAGTAGGAAATAATTTTATTGGGATGGACTTTAGAAATCAAGCAATAATAATCTATACTATTTAAAAGAGCCAATATGAATTAGTTATTTAGATTTTCGATGTTACATTTACTATAAAATTTAATGACTTTATTATGTCCCCTAACTTGAATGCCCTTTATATAATTGATTTAGGTTATTTATATGATTACTTCTCAAAGAGTAAAAGAGGAAATAAAACCTACTTTAAGGTTTTATATTAGGAAATAAATTTATTTATGTAATAGAAAAAAAAAAAAAAAAAAGACAAGCTTGTCTAACCCCCTATTATAAATAATGCTCAACTCCAATTGCATAACCACTAGTCTAGATGCGTAAAATGGATTCAAACAATATCATTTTCAAAATTAATTGCTGAATGTGTCCTTCATATAATATTTCTTCATTGTAAAGGATACATGTCACACTGTTAGATAGTGTAACGCTGTCTCTTATATATAAAAAATGTAACAGAGGATACAAAATCCAAAAAAAGAAAGGATATTGCGAAGAAGTGACTATAAAATTTGAGAAAAAAATACCACAAATCAGTTCTTGAAATGATCTTAAATACAAATAAATACAAACCATTGCTAATCAATCACTTACTTTATATTTTTCTACACTCATAGAACATTCTAATTATAGATGAATTTTTAATGTTCTAGATGTCTATAAGAGACAGCCTATGTTCTCCCTTTACTTACTCATCCAATCAATTTAATAATAATCGACAAGAAAAGTTCTACATTATATTTGTTTTTTAGTACAAAATGCGTAAGTGAATTTTTTTTTTAAAGATTTCTTAAAGATAAATGCATAATGTAAGGACTAACAGGATAATTTTCCTTAAAAAAAATCAAATGACTTGGAGGATAGGGTGCAGGTGAGGAGGTAGTGGAATCTTGGTGGTTCTTGGCTCCGTCAAACAATCCTCTTAATTGAGCTCTTTGTTAGTTTCAATTATAACTGGATTATAGGGAAAAAAAAATAAAGGATCTTTTTTTATAGAAGTGCAAACTTTAGGTGATATGTGATAAGGAATAAGTTGGAAATGAAAAGATACAGTGATCAAGGGTTGATGATTTGGAGTGAGTTAGCTAGTGGAAAATTACTTAGTTGATTGACTCTGATGAGTTCTTTTTCTTTTTCCCGTACTTTACAGGAATTGACTTTACTCATCTTAGTGATTTAGATTTTCTTTTTGAAGTTACCCTTACTATAAAATTTAATTACTTTGCTATGTTCTCTAACTTAAATACTTTTTTTATGAGTAATTATTTGTCTATTTATGTAAATACTCCTCAGAGAGTCAAAGAGGAAATAGAACCTACATTTAAGATTTGATGTTAAGAAATAAATTTGATTGAAGTAAATTTTCTTATGTGATAGAATATTAAGAATGAGTCTAAGAAATAAAAAATAAAAAAAAAAGGTAGGAAATAATTTTATTGGGATGGATTTTAGAAATAAAGCAATAATTAAAACAATAAAATTTACTTGATAAATAAATTTATATATTTCATTTATACTAAATTTATATTAATGAGAAATTTTCTTGCACCGAATTATTTTAAAAATTAATTCAATATATACTATAATAAATTTATAAAGTTAATATTTTGTTTTTGATTTTCTTTTATAGTTACCCTTACTATAAACTTTAGTGACTTTATTATGTTCCTAACTTGAATGCTTTTTTTATAATTTTTCTAAGGTATTTAAATAAATGCTCCTCAAAGAGAAAAGAAGAAACAAAACCTACTTTTAATACTTCATATTAGGAAATAAATTTGATTGAAATAAATTTTCTTACGTAATAGAATATTAGGAATGAGTTTTAGAAATTTTAAAAAAAAAAAAAGAGTACAAAAGATTCTTTTGAGATGAATTTCAGAAATCAAACAATAATAAAAATATAAATTTACTTTGAAAATAAATTTATACACTTCTAGATATTTTTGAATAAGAGAGAGAAAAAAATCCTCAAAGGTACACATCAAATAAAAACTAACTTGTTGAGACTTTATCTAAAATTAAATTTGATTGGAGAAAAATTTTGTCATAGCTAGTATTATTTTGGGATAGATTTAAAAATTGAAGATAAATACAAAATAAATTTATCAACCGAAAAAAAAAAAAAAAACTTCATGGAATCAAATTTAAGATTAAATAAAATTATGCATATGATTATTGTCAACATATGTAAGTTGTGGATACATTAATAGACTAAACAACATTTATAAGTAATTAAAGAAACTAATAGTTTATTAGCAACTATTAAAAGAAACTAATAATTTTTTACGACAAAGTGTAGTTTAGATAGTAAAACACTTCCCCTATAATCTAAAACAAGATTATTTTAATTTCAAAAGTGAAATGCCATTTTGGCCATTCAAACTAAGTAAAAATCTAAATATAATCTTTTAAATTGAAAATGTCTTGATTTGACCTCCAAATTAAAAAAATATTCTAATATAGTCCTTCAAATTCAAAGAATCTCAATTTGGTCCTCAAAACTAAATGATTATGAGTTCGATCCTCCAAACTGAAAATCTATTCTAATTTGCTGTTATCATGCCTCCAAAAACTATATTCCGATACAAAAATACCATTAACCCTTTAAAAGCACACAATTTTAAAATATACTTTCAATCTTATTGATCACTTTACTATTATAATAAGATTTTTGTATATAATATAGAGTTCCATCCGATATCCATTTTTCAATGATGAATTTAGAAATTATACAAGTATGCAAATAAATTTTTTTATGATTAGGAATTAAGTTAAAGTAGGACTTATCATGTATAAAACTTTTAGACTCTTTTGAGAGAATAATTCTGAAATCTTTTTCTATTTTTGATATAAAAAGGAGAAAAAATAAAAGAACAAATGAAACAAAAAATTACTTAAAAGCCTCAAGGCCATTTAAACTTGAATTAACAAAGACATTATCCTTCATAGATATTATACATTTTCACCTTGCTTCTACCAATGCCATTATTTTGTCTCTAATGTTGTTGTCTAGACTTTATAATGATGAAAAGAGATTCGTTGTCCAAAATTTAAAAAAAAAAAATCACTGGTATGTATGTTGTACTAAAAAACAAATATAATGTAGAACTTATCTTGTCGATTATTAGTAAATTGATTGGATGAGTAAGTAAAGAGGCGAACAATGTGATTCATACCCATTTGATTTTTCTTAAAAGAATATAATCCTTATCTTGCAATCTTACTTTATTTTTAGTTCCCTTTTTAGTTCCCTTCTTATGATAAAAAATTAGTTCCTAAATTATACTCCCTTCATCTTAATATAATTGTCACCTTACACATTATACACATTTTTAGGTATTCTAGATGTCATATCACTGTTTACAAATGTATTTATTAATTTTAATTGACTTCATATCATTGAAGGATAAATATTTAAAATGGGAGAGTTTTTATTAGGAGAATTTTAGAGGAGAGAGAACATAGGAGAGCGGGATGATGAATTGATTATTGGACCCATTGATTATCAGAGTTTAGAATATTTTCAATGTTTAGGAAAGCGAAAATTTGAAATTTAAGCAATGCAAATCATCCATTTAAGAAATAATGTGATATTTTTATTGGGACATCCTAGTATGGAAAGTGTGACAATATAAATGAGACAGAAGGAGTATTAACTAAAATTCTTAATAGATAATTATTATCATCCTACAACAAATATAGATGTGTTTGAACCTGTAAATATCTAATATTGAATATTAGTATTCGTATAAATTACATACTAAAAAATAGGAATATCAAATCAGTTACCAATAAGATTTTAATTAAAGTGTGCTTTTTCTTATAAAACCTAGATCCTAAATATTTATTGTTACTTTTGAATATTACTGTACAAGTTGATAGCCACTACAGTTAGCTATATGTTGTTGATCTTTATTCTATCAAATAAAATTTATAATATTGAATATCTACCATTTAATTTACTATTGTACAGGTTGGTATTGTAACAAAATAAATTAATCATTAAATTTCACGCCGTAAATTACTAAAAGGTGGTAGACTATTTTTCACTTTTTTCTTATTTGCATAACATCATTCCTAGTAGTTGTGCAAACTATATATTTAAGAGAGAATTTGTTTCCTAAATTAGAAATTTCTATTTAGTATTTATACACGAATAGTTCCTTTATCAAGTTGGTTCCAAGAGAGGTATAGGGATTAAAGAATAATCAAATATCTTAATGCGCTTAATACACCCAAAGTTGTCAAGATAGAAGTTGAATAATTGAATAGAATAAAGGGTTCCAATAAATAGTATAAATTATCAACATTATCAAGACTACACTACCCTCTTTGATTGCTAAACTTACAGAATAGATATAATAACAAAATTTTATATATTTCATGTCATACACTATGCTCCAATTTGATAATATTTTAAAATTTCTTATTTTTTAAAATTAAATAGAGTACCAATGAGTTCATTGTAGAATGTTTCTATAATTCTTATTCGAGGAAATAGACTTCTATTTTAAAATTTTCAAGGTAGATGTGTAATTCACCAAACACAGTTATTTAGATTTTACAACATTGCTTGAACTATTTAATCTAAATAAATATCTTATATTTCTAACAAAGTATATCTAAAAAAATGTATAAAAATCACTTATGAGCAAATATTTCTCTAAACTCATACGAACTATAAAAAAGTTTTTGGTTCCGTTAAACATTGAAATAGAAATTATATAAGCCGAAATTTAAGCGAATTAAAAAATTTAAACAGTTGGTATATCCAAACATCCTTTACTTTTTAAGTCATAGCAATACAAATTAAACAATTAGTATCTCTAAACTTGCAAAGCATGTACTCCCATACTTAGTTATTAGAAAGTTATCTTTAGGTACAAAAATATGATGTCATTCTTTTTCTTGTAAAAGGTAGAATTTCTTTAAATATCTCCAAGTTAATTCTCAAAAGCATGGAAGTTAGCCCAAGATTTTAAGCCAACCAAATCTAAGCAACGTTTATCTTTTTCATAAAATATCATATTTGTAACATTGGCTTAATAACTTTTAAATGAAAACAACGGATTTAAAATATTTAAACTAAATTATTAGTAACTTATAGTACAAAATGTTACATATAAATAATACAATATCACTTCCCACTATCAATGTGAGACAAGCATCACAAAACTAATTAAATCATACTAGCAAGTGATAACCTTAATTAACATTAAATACTAGTATACTCACTCTCTTCAAATAAAATAATTGGAAAAAACTAAAAGAGACTTAAGTGTGACGCATTTTAGGAGCCTAACATGAAAATCTAGATTTCATTTGTTGTATTCATCTCTAATACCTACTCTATTTCTATAAGAGATACTAACCATTATACTGTTTCTATGAAGTCTTCATAGAAAGTAGTATAATGGTTGTTTCTAGATGTGTAAGTGTAGGAGAATATGGAGGATACAACAAGGGTTTAGGAGGCAATTGCAGCTGTCTCGAAATCACCATCAAGCATTGTATAAGAACTTCTCTCATTGAAGGGCGATCAGCCCTTCAATCTGTATGCACCAAAATGCAATCACAATCAATTTTTTTACAATTCCTTGTGTCGTCTTCAGTCATATTTTCAACCTTAATGTCCTCTCCTAGATCAAATTTGTCATACATCCAAGAGGGATAGTAAATTTGACTTGAATGTTCAGCACGTGCATTTAAATTCCTCCTCCTTCCAACCATCTCCAATAGTAACATCCCAAAACTATATACATCTGCCTTATACGAGATTGCTCCAATTTTTTTAAACAACAATTCCGGAGCCATGTACCCTATTGTTCCCCTAATAGCAGTATAGACACACGACACTATTGTGTAACGGATATAGTTTAGCTAGTCCAAAATCTGAAACTTTTGGTATGAAATGCTCATCAAGGAGGATATTATGTGGTTTGATATCAAAATGCAGAATTTGCATGTTGCATCCCTGATGCAAGTATTCAATTCCACGTGCAACGCCCATTGCAATATCAAATGTTTTTTTCCAGCTTAAGGGTTCTCCATTTGGATGTTCTGATGAGAAAATGAACTTATCTAGGGACCCATTGGGCATATCAAATCGTATACTAGAGCACGCTTTGAAGTGGTAATACAAAATCCCACTAATCTCACCACATTGACATGGTGAATTCTTCCGATGGTTCCAACTTCGTTGATGAATGCTTGGCCATCATTTTTAGCTTTTGATTTTTTCAACATCTTGACAGCAACTAAATTGTCACTTAAAATCTTCCTTTGTAACTGACAGCATAACCTCCAAATTTGATTTGTCCTTGAAATTGTTCGTCATTGTCTTTATCTCTTTGTACGAGTACCTAATAGGCATAAGATTGTTGTTTTTCTGCAAGAACTCTTCTATAGTATCGTATTTTGAAAGATGACTTCGGTGCCACTAAGTGGCGAGGAAAGCAAATAAGAATATAATGCCACCACTGTTCTTCCTGCAATTGCTATTACTGCCAAAAGAATACGAGAACTAAATAAATTGAATTCTTTCCATATGACTACTACTGACATAATTAATATATTGGTCTATTTAGACGTAATAAAGATACAGTTTATTTAAAGTTTCAATTATATATTTAGTTTCTTACCAAATATTTTGCACCCAAAATTGGTACACCCTGTTTATGAAAGAAAATTGAAGGATTAGCAAGGGGAACAATAGAGACAATCGTAGTTGATTTTAGTATTAGCTGTAAGTTTACTCACTCCAAAAGCACATTGATGAATAGTCGCATGAATAAGAAGTCCAATGGAAAAAGAAATAGTATAATCCAGATATCACCTTGCCTACAATATCCAAGATTAGGAGTCAATTTTCTTGAATTGGAAAATCATAGATGTGTCTAATAGACAGACATAGATGTCTCGAACAGTGTGCTATGTAATTATCAAACTACTAGAAGTATATCTGTATCTTAAAACATCAATGTGTAAAAGAGACAAAAATTGAGACAAAGTAACGAATAATCACATTACGAGCATGTAATTATTAAATTGAACAATAAAAATTACTATTATAGTATCATATCTTTAGAATCTTGTCAAATTTTGTCAATACTTAGTTTGTACTACTTGAATCAAAATATGGGTCAAATTTATTCAGTGATTTTTATTCGTTACTTTGTATATATAGATACACAGTTTAAAGAATATATAGATACACAGCAGTTTAAAGGAAGGTATCCATATCACCTAGATTACTTATACTTTTTATATGTGAGTCAAAATTTCTTGTTCTACCTTCTTTGAATAAATTGAGGCGACATTTATATTAATTGTTCCACTCTCTAACCTGATAAGATGAGTTTGAGAGTAGGGAGAGAAATTCTTATATAGACCAACTCTAAGTTCTAAACAAGACATATATATTGAAAGAAAATTTTACAATCTCTTTTAGGGAACCATTCTTTGTATTTTAAGAGCTTGTGCAATACAACATTATATGCTTTAAAAACTTGTACTGTACAAATCCTCAAAGTCAAAGGAAATAGTTTCTTCAACGGGACTGTAGAACCTATATTAAATGTTGTACGCTGATGTTAGAAAGTTATGATACAAATCTTTGTCTTGTATTAATTACAAAATTTACCAGTAGACCGTGAAACAGGATATATTGATGATATAAAAGTAGATATATGGATGCAACATGTGTCCTGAGCCACCTAAACGGTATGAACAAAATGCACTAGATTAAGCTTAAGAGGCCTAATAATCCCAGGATCGAAAAATGACATTGAGACCCAATTGTTCCTTCAAAAGCAAGGTCATATCTATAAAAAAAACAAGTTAAGCTTAATCTAGGATTCATAAGCTTAGAATTCCTCTTTTTAACAAAAAACATTTACTACTAGTTTAAGCACCGAAAAGTCCTTTTAGGTTGAAATTCAAGTGAAGAAACTTTGTATATGTAGAAGCCAATTTTCGACAATAACAACTTAAACATAGAATAAAATTTTTGTAAAGTAGAGGTGGAGGGAATAATTTGTAGAAAGAGAGAGAGTGAGATATATTTCATTTAGAGTCAAAATGACTTGTTTTTTTTTATAAAAAAGGGAAACCGTTATTTATACGGATTTACATGTCAGTGAGTCATGTATCATGGTCGCCCGACCTCTTCTCTTATACATGTGTAAGAGACTTGTCTCAGCCAAGTTAGAGTAATATGTGTTCGAACACAATTACTTGTACCGACCAATCTCAATCGAACCGAGCTTGATCGCTGAAATTCGAACTACTATTTGATAATCACATATTGGCCCTTAATAAGTTTATAATATGTCACGTGAATCCGTTCAATCTTTAGAGAGCTAATTTTTGCATCATATATGTATGAAGTTATGGAAGGTTCAAACGTTTTTAAATAAAAACATCAAGAAAACAATATATTTTTGGTATATAGAACATTTTTTAAAACCATTAGCTAATTAAAAAACAAAAAAAAATGTAAGGGGAAGATTAATGTATAAGAAAGTTGAAAGCTGACACGAAGATATTTCCTAATTATATTATTAATATTTGACCATTCAAGCAAATTTCATCATCAAATGATCTTATTTTGAAAAAAAAAAAAAAAAAATGTACTATTCACTTTGAATGAAAATAATATAGAGTGAAATTTGAATAATTAAAAAATAATGAAATTTTTTATTTTTTAAGCATTTTAATGACTCTGCAGAATGAGTAACCACTGATTTACTTCTGATCTTTAGAGATGAACGAAAACCAAATGTCACTAGTACGACACTTTCTGATTTTATCATTCAATTGGACCGGCATCACATTCGGTTCTTGATTCAACTGGTTAAACCAACTTATCTAGTCCGAATTTAAAAAAGAACAGTAACAAATTGAAAGTTGAAACTAAAAATTAGAAAGAAAATCATCGCACTTACAGGAAAATAGAATGTCAAGATAATCGGCCTGCATTAGTCCACCGAAACTCATGTCTGTCTGGCCACACATTCTAGATTTGTTGAAATGACAGTTGGAAGAGAGAATATCCAGATGTCCCAGAATCGGGAAAAATTTTATGGATCTGCAGGTGTCTCTTCAATATCAGAAACCACCAGATTTTTCCCAACTACTACGTAATTGTACAAGTAGTCATCTTTTGCAGCAGTTATACAGGGTGAAGTGTCAACATAGAGAGAAGGATTTTTGGTTTTCAGGATTGGATTTTTACAAATAAAACACGACTCACGTCTCGTGTCAACGAATAATGAAAAGGTAATGCAATAGTATCGTAACTGAATGAATAGAGTGGAAGAGTGGAACAATTGTAATAGCAATTGCATTGCTGTCCCTTCAATCAACAACGTGGAACGATTGGCTTATATAATTAATGCTGTTTTCCACTAGAAAATATTTGCCTAATCCTGAATAATAGAATACAGTGCGATTATTCTCACAGGACAGTTGAAAACTTAGAACAGAATTGCAAATCATTGAAGGGTTCTGCAATTGGACAGAGACAGGCATGTAATTAGTCCTTCAAATTAGTATCAAGACAAGTAGTAAAATAAAACACCCTAATTTTTTCCCTAACGTTTTGGTTAAAGAAAAGGTAAATTAGGAGAAAGGACAAGAAAACTACAAAAAAGTGCACTTGCGCCATGATGATAAAGATTCTAGGAGGACGAGGTTCAGGATAAATTAAGGCAATGGATCGAAAACCAAGAAGAAGATTTCAAAGACTCAAAACAAAAAATAGTATCTAATCTTCAAATACTGTAAAAGTCTTGCGAAATTAAGTCACCACGTACGGTTCAATTAATTTCTTGGCTGAATTTCGGAAACTTTCCTCTCTGACCCGGGACATTTCTTCAACGAAAAATGTAGAATTCCACGACTCATACCAAAAGGGTAGTATTTGGCAGCTGAAAACATTAAACGAGTGAAATCCTTTTCGTAGTGCCGGTCCAACAAATCTCGACTTCAATGCTTAAGTCTTTGTTCTTGTGTTTACTGGTCTCCTCTCTTTTTATTTTTTCCTTGGTGATTGTTTTGTAATAGAAGTGTACATTTTTCTTGTTAGCTACAATTGATGGTAATGCGAAACTTAAGTTGACTAAAGGAAAACTATAAATAAATTTATTGCACAAAGAACGCGGATTTTGGTTATTATACCATTTAGTTACTATTAGTCGGTACACAAATGGGTGGTATAGTTGACATATTTACAATATACACAGTATGTCTAAAAATGGACTATAGTATAAAGGGAAAAAGAACCAAATTAGACTTAAAAACACGACATTTGATAGCCCTAAAATAATTTAGAATTGATTTTTAAAAATAATTTAGAAGCAATGATATTTCCACAGCATTTATCTTATTGCCCCAGCTACTTTTTCTAATGACTTTAATACCCTTCAAAAAGCTAATCAAATTCTTCGCCGCCCATTATCTTTGGCCCCACACCATTTCCCCTGAATCTTAATCGGCGGCCTCCCGTCCAAGCTATCCTCCTCCTCACCCTCTTTCCTCCACCTCTAAGTCCTCCATCATCTCTGCTCCTATTTTATCCATTAACGAATTATTCGAGAATCTAAGCTCGTCATAATCATCAAATTTTCAATTGCTTTTGGTAAAACCCTTTGAAATTAAAATCTCGAAAAAAATTCAAAACCTACAAAGATTAAACAGATTAATAATTAAGCTCACTGTGAAATGCACCATTTATCTCATATTTCCATGATGGTTTAAAACTTCCATAATACTATAACAGATTGCAATATCAATTAAGTCATGAATTCACGTTAACTTTAACCTATTAAAACTTAATTCAATGATCCCAAACTAAATAAGAACTAACAATTGAATTGTTGCAAATTATTATGTGGGGACAACCCAAAAAGCTATTTACTGATCGTCGCCGGAATTACGCCGTGAACATTATGATCTTCGGCGTTGAGGCGGATTAATCTAAAGCAGTTGGAGATGGCAGATGGGATTGTGCCAAAAAGTTTGTTGGAGTCCAGCCAAAAATAATTAGAGGCTGTAAAGGTCGCTGATCGTCGTTGGATCTTGCCCGATTAATGGTTGAAGTCGCTGGTCGTCGTTGGATCTTGCCCGATTAATGGTTGAAGGATAAGTTAATGATTTGAAGTTGATTGGAATCTGAGAAATTTGTCGGGATTTCACCGAAGAAGGAGTTTGAAGAGAGGTCGTCGAGGACCCGGAGGCAATAGATTTGGAGGAGACGGAGGAGGGAGGAGCCGCGAGGAAGAAAATGATACTCCAGGGACTGGTTGATGAAATGGGTGAAAATCTTGAATTGTTCTAGAAGGGTATTTATGTCATTTGAAGAAATTTAGCTGTTGCAATAAGATAAATGCCTTGGCAATATCATTGCCCATTTTTTTGTGCTGTGTTTTATGCGTGCAAATAAACAGAGGAAATTCTTGGATCAAGGTGTAGAGTAGAACCATACACATTGTGATCTATATAGATTAACATCTATAAAATTTTTAAATATTTAGTAAATTAATAAATATAAAATAATATAAATCACAAATTATACTACTCTATTGCAATAAACAGTCCAACGTTGTCAGAGTTTTCCTACTTAACACAATTATCAACATGGCATGACACAAGTTCCATTAAACATTAAACATTAAACAATCACATTAGTTATTTTGATTTTAAAACTTATGGGACATTTTCAATTTTCATTGATTTTGATTAATTTCAATTTAAGAATTCATTATCTTTTTCTGAGTCCTATCATTTTCACAATGAATTTGTGAAATCCGTTTGCTAACGTGTTTCAATATTTTGGTTCACTATTTCAATTTTTAATGCATACTTTTTTCTTATTTTCAACGGAGATAATATTACTAATTCAAATAAGAGGTTGAATGTGTGAATGTGATAATAAATATGCTACGAGTAGATGAAATATAATTTAAGTGGTAAAATATTTAATTTGTGATTTATTAATTATAGAATTAAGTCATTTTTTGTCAAGGGAAAAAGGTGGTTTTTTTTCAAAAAAAAAAAAAAAGATATGCTACCAGTCAAAGAAAAAAAAAAAAAAAGGAAAAAAAGAGAACATGTTCTCAGTATAGTCATCTAAATTTAGACATCTACTGTCTTACAAGTGGTTAGCAATAGCATTTGCCAAAAGAAATTCAAGCAAATTAAATTGAACATCTTTTATTTCCTCCCGTTAAATTTAATTTGCTTGAATTTCTTTTGGCAAATTCATTGCTAATCACTTGTAATAAGTGGAAAATTCTACAATCTCATTAGAAATAATACCTTGATATTATATTATACAAATTTTAAAATCAAAACGTGATCAACAGTAGAATTTTCCGTATTAAAAATACTTCTTTAACATTTTACCCGTTAATTTGTAAAAAAAAAAAAAAAAAAATCAATTTCATGACAACAATTTAAAAAGCATTTTATGTTTAAAATGATTTGCATCTAATGAAATCTTTACAACATACAAATATACATAAAAGAATCGGTTTGGTAAGTTGCAAATACTATTACATGCCATTCATGTGTCTTTCCTTTTTCTTTTCTTTTTTCTGAAAATTGATAATGTTCACATTTACCTAGACATTACTCTTTAGATGTTAAAGCAGATCTTATTGAACAAATTTTGAAGAAGAATTATATTTTTGTCTGAGTATAATGATACAAAAAAATTTCTTAAATAGACTGTAATTACCCTATGATACAAATAAGGAATGTCTTGCTAATCAATACCTATAATTAATGAATATATTATACACTTAACAAATTTATACAACTAAATATATTATGAACATATATAAAAAAGGTAAACATGTTAACATCTCCCTGCAAATTTAAGGCGGTTGAACGCAAACCAATTGGAGTTTGGAACAAAGAGTATGAAAACGGCCAAGTGGATGAGCCTTAGTGAAGATATCACAGTCTGATCGGGTGAAGAGATAGATTGTAACTGAACAGTACCATGACTATAGTTGTTGGCGAACAAAATCAGACAGTCATTTTTCATGTGTACTGTTCGCTTACAATCTATCTGCTTCACCCGATCAGACCTGTCTCTTATACACATCTAGATGTGTATAAGAGACAGCTCTATTAGTTTCATCTAGATGTGTATGAGAGACAGACTCATGTATACTGCTATTTTATGCATTTTGCGATATAACTCATTATACTGCTATTCATAGTCTTCATTTTGCGATATACAAGGGTGCCACCTTTTCTTAGATCTCCAAGAGATGAGAAAAGTACCAAGGAAGAAGCAGAAACCAGTAATAGATCGTCTATCTGTTGGATCGCCAGGCCAATCAGCATCAGAGTATGCATTTAGATCAAGCAGAGAGCGGTAAGAAAAATGAAGACTATGAAAGGTGGCACCCTTGATATATCGCAAAATGCATAAAATAGCAGTATAATGAGTTGTCCGCGGAGTTGTCATAAACTAACTGACTACATGAACAGCATAAGCAATGTCAGGGCGAATGACAGTAAGATAGACTAAACTACCCGCGAGCTGATGATATAAAGTAGGATCAGAAAGAGGAGATTCATCAGTAGGAGTAAAACGAGCATTAGCTTCAATAGGAGTTGAGGCAATGGTAATATCTATAAGGCCGGCATGAGCAAGAAGATCAGAAGCATACTTAGCTTGAGTGAGGAAGTAACCATCAGCCTTAGTGAGCCTTAGTGAAGTGGATGAGCTTTAATGAAGATATCACAGTCTGATCGGGTCTAGAAGAGACAAATTGTAACTGAACAGTACCATGAACTAGATGCTGGCGAACAAAATGACAGTCATTTTCGATGTGTTTAGTGCGCTCATGAAAAATATCGATGTGCGCAATTTGAATAGCACTTCGATTATCACAACCAAAAAGAGTAGCAGAAAAATGAGTAACACCCATATCTTCAAGTAACCAGACAAGCCAAACAAGTTCTTGAGTAGCATCAGCCATAGCCCGATATTCAACTTCACTACTAGAACTATGAAGTAAACTGTGTGTTTCAATGTCAGGGCGATCTGACAGTAAGATATACTAAACTACCCGCAAGTGACAGTAAGATAGACTAAACTACCTGCGAGCTGATGATATAAAGTAGGATCAGAAATAGGAGATTCATCAGTAGAAGTAAAACGAGCATTAGCTTCAGTAGGAGTTAAGGCAATGGTAATATCTATAAGGCCGGCACGAGCAAGAAGATCAGAAGCATACTTAGCTTGAGTGAGGAAGTAACCATTAGAATTGGACGAAACCTCAAGACCAAGAAAATAACTCAAGATACCCAAATCTTTCATCTCAAAATGCAGATGAAAATGATTTTTGAGATCAGTTATGCCAGCAATAGCATCGCCGGTTACAATCATGTCATCGACATACAATAATAAAAGAATAGTGCCATGATAAGATATTTGACGAAACAAAGCTGAATCATATGGACTGAAAGTAAACCCAAGCTGAAAATGACAGGACTAAACTTGGAGAACCAAGCTCGAGGAGCTTGTTTAAGACTATAGAGCAGAGCTCAACGAAGTTTGCAAACTTTGTTCGGTAGATGAGAATAACCAGGAAGTGGTTTCATGCAGACGTCTTCAGTAACATCACCATTAAGAAAAGCATTCTTGACATCCAATTAGAAAAGGGACCATCTGCGAGTAGCAACAACAGCAAGTAAACTACGAATGGAAGTAAGACGTACAACAGGAGCAAAGTTTCTTCATAATCGATGCCGTATTCCTGAGTAAATCCTTTTGCAACTAAACGAGTTTCGTATCATTCAATAGTGCCCTCCAAGTGAATCTTAATTTTATAGACCCATTTGTAACCAACAGCAGACTTCTCAGGAGGTAGGTCGACTAGATCCCAAGTTTGCATTTTATCAAGTGCCTATAACTCATCTAATATAGCTTGTTGCTAAATGGGATTAGAACTGGCTTCTCGGTAAGAAATGGGTTCATGTAAAGATAAGATAGTAGAAAAATGTTAAAAGTCACGAAATCGAAAAGAAATTTCTCTTACACGATTAGATACTCGACAAAGAGTAGGGAGGTGGAGATGAATGAGACAATTCTAGAGACATGGTTGGGGCAGGATCACCGTCATGAACATGATCTTGAGAGCCATGGAAGCCATCAAGAGGAGATTCAGAGGTGGAGTCAATAGAGAATCTACAACATGCTAATTAGGAAAAAGATCAAACGAGGGATTAGTAAAGAAGGGTTGAGAGGAAATAATGGGAAGATGAAACTTGTTGAGAGGAAGTAATGGGAAGATGAAACTTGGACATGGAAGAGAATATTTTATGCTCCCAAAAGACTATATGACGAGATATGCAAAGCCTACGAGACTGAGGATCCCAACACCGATAGTTTTTATGTTCGATTCCATACCCTAAGAAACAATAGAGGCGAGCACAAGATTCTACCTTTTTGTGCTCATGGGGTTGAAAAAGAACAAAACAAGTACAACCAAAAACTTTAAGTGATGTATAATTAGGAGGTGATTTAAAGAGACGTTCATAGGGAGTTTGATTGCAGTTAATGGCAGAGGAAGGACTATTAATAGTGTAGATAGCAGAAAGTGTCGCTTAACCCCAAAACCTCTCAGGACAAGAAGATGAAACTAATAGAGCACGAGTAGTGTTGAGAATATGCCTATGTTTATGTTCAGCGCGACCATTCTGTTGAGAGGTACCTAGACAAGATCTATGAACAACAGTACCATTTTGATAAAGAAAGTCTAAAAAGGATTTTTCTTTATATTCCATAGCATTGTCTGTACGAAGAACTTTGATGATACTAGAGAATTGAGTTTGAATCATAGTGACAAAATCACGATAAATTTTAAATAAATCAAATATATGACTCATAAGATAAATTCAAGTGTATCGTAAATATTCATAAACAAAAATAACAAAATATTTAGAATCACTGATGGTGGGTGTAGGGCAAGCTCCCCAAATTTCAGAGTGGACAAGATCAAATGGTGCAAGAGTAATGAATGACTTTTATTAAAAGGTAAAGTATGATGTTTTGCAAGTTGACAAGAAACACATTCAAAATGTTCATTTTTAACAAAATGTAGACTTCCCTGAGAAACTAAAATTTTAAATGACCAATGAAAATATGACCAAGGCAGAATGCCATAAATCAAGTGACATATAGATGTCAAAGACATCTAGATGTGTATGTCTAGACAGCCCCATCTCTTATACAAGTCTAGATGTGTATAAGAGACAGTCCCCAGACGGGACAGATTCTTCATCCCAAGAATCGTCCGTCTGGGATCCTACACAGAACATCCAAATAGTGTAAAGAATAGATGCAAACCCAAATCACATAATTGGCCAACAGAGACAAGATTAAGTTTGACTTGGGGAATAAAAAATGTATCAGGAATAGAAATATTTGATGTAGAGATATGGTCTATGTGACTAACATGCATAGTAGAACCATCAGCTGTATGGATAGGTGGTAAATAAGAATTTGTTGACTGTGAAAAAAAAATATAAGAATCGGAGGTCATATGATTACGACAAGTAGGAATCGAAATACCAAGAAGAAGTACCTGGAGTGACAGAAAGGGAAGTAGATGGAGCAGATTTAAGCAAAACCTGTTTAAGCATTGATTCAACATCAGTGAGCGTAATAGCTAGAGAGAAAGATTCAACAGGCATATCACCAATATCAGTGGTAGCTGCAACACGATATGGACCAATTGTCTAAATTTTGCTGAAGTGCGATTGGGATTCTTGGAACAGTTGGATGAAAAATGACGAGGTCCTTTCTTGCGACAAATATGACAAATGAGAATAAGACAATTTAAAAGTCAATGACTAGGATCATGACAATAATGGCATTCCCTTAGTTAAGATAAACTTGAAGGAGCTAGCGTGGCCAAAGCAGTTTTAGTGAATTGATGTCCAGGATTAGAACTGACAGCCTTGAGAGAGCGAAGACGAGTTTCCTAAAAATTAACTTCTGAAAAGGCAGTCTCAAGAGTAGGTAATGGAGACCGATGTAATAACGATACACGAATATGCTCAAATCATCTGCCAGTCATCATGAAGACCCATGAGAAATAGCATTAAGTGTTGATTATCTCGAAGAGCAGAGTACTTTGTAGTATCTCCAGGAGTATTCTATTTGGGATCCGAAAGTGCCAATTGATCCCAAAGACTACTAAGAATAGCGATCAAGGAATGAACAAGCTGATATGGCCCCTATTTCTAGGCAGTCAAAAGTTGATATTGACTTGCAAGACCTTTGACAGTGTATCGATGGGCAAGAAAATCTCATAATTCCTTGGCAGTATTAAAATGCCCAAATTGTTGACATATGAAAGGAATAGTGGTGTTGCGGATCCAGGTAATAATTTAATGATTCTTACTGTTTCAATCTTCAAAGCGATAATTGAATTTGGCAATCGGTTCGCCTTCTAGATGTATTGGAACAATTTTTGACATTTTGAGGAAACTTTGCATATTTTGAGCCCATGAAACATAATTAGGTCCATCCAATGTAGTTGAAATAGGATGGGATACATTTGATTGGGCCATGGTCTAGGAAAATAACAATTGAAAGCCAATAAATAAAGAATAAAGTAACGGTATAAAAAAAAAGCTACTTTTTGAGAAGAATCACAGAAAATCAAGCACACGGTTGAACTCAGATTCTGACAATACAGGGATCTGGCTAAATCTGAGACCCAAGTATCATTATCGCTTTGAATCATCTGTCCATAGATAATGTATATTAGTGTTATACCCTGGAGTGAATCTCCTGTATGATATTTTCCGTATTCTACATGTTCCTACTCATATCCACATCATTAGCCACGTGTATTATACACTATTCTCAACAACCTAAGTGCCATTGACGTCTCAAGATGACGTGGCAGATTAGGATGACGTGTCTGATGCCGTGTCTACTTAGGTGGTAGATGACGTGTCGATACACGTGGCTAATGATGTGGATATGGGTAGGGTCAGGTAGAGTGACGTGGCGACATGTTGGCACTGACGTGGCTGATGATTTGGCAAAGGACTTCCCAGTAAGAAGAAAGTGTGTATCGTACAAACACGCTTTTAGAGAAACTGAAAAAGGGGTGTTCTTGAAACACACCTTTGCTTCTTCTTCCTTCGCTGGACTGTTTTCCAGTGCAGTCCAGTTACAGTGAGGGGGCACGTGGGAGTGCGTGACGTGGATTCCGGCGGCCAAAAACTTACTGCAACAAGGCCGTGGACTGGGAAGCTCCTTTTGGATGACGGGTATTGATAAAACAACAAAAAATCGAGGCAACAGTCTGAGAAAAAATTCCAAAAGGAAGAGAAAAAAAAACTTCGATGATAAAAATCCGAGAATGAACTAAGCAGACCTAAGATGTGGCTTTGATACTATGAACGAATTTTGAAGAAGAATTTTATTTCTTGTTTGAGTATAATGATACAGGAAATTCTCTTAAATAGACTACTCTATGATATAAATAAGGAATGTCTTGTTAATTAAAACTTATAATTAAGGAATATAATATACACTTAAACAAATTCATACAACTAAATATATTCTCAACATATATAACAAAGAGGTAAATATGTTAACACTTAAAACAATAAAAGGGATTCCACTGACGCAAAAGGCAATGAAAAGCTTAATTCTAATGCATAATATTGTTTTCATAGTTGAAGTAATTATTTTTCGTTTATTGCATTTAACATTATTCACTTATTTGTAATTACTACGAGAATAAGTGCACTATTTTGTATAAAGTGGGTTGTTAATATGATATTTAACAAGAAGCAATCACTTGTTTAAGATATGGGGACTTAAAGTGGTAAAGAAACTTCCATCATCTTGAGATTTAAAATTTTGAAATTAGTTCAATGAATATTTAATTAAGAAATTTCAACTTTATGAGCATCGTTGAGATGATTAAAAAGTAGTATGGTCTCATTATTTTTTAATTATTTAACAGTTTGGAAAATCCACTTCACTATATGTTAGTAACAAAAATTTTTTCCTTTTATGGGATATAAAAAGACATCATCATATTTTTCATACCTAAAAATACTGCATATGTATTTCACACAAAATCTCTACTTACTTTGTATATAAAACAACAAGAGGACTTACTATAATTGCTTAATATGCTGACACGTGGCTACTTTTATAAGTGAGGATTTCTACATTTTTTTTAAAGATTTCTGCGTTTCAAGCATGAATGTCTAGACGTATGAATGTATAGATGTTTTTAGTCTATATTTAAAGTTATTGTCGATATTGACTCATACAATCTAGATGTTTTATAAGAGACAGTACTATTTATTCCCAAGAAGCTAAAAATTTTAATTTCTCAGGAAAGTCTAGATTTCACCTCAATCAAGTAATGAACTATTACAACTTTAGTATTTATAATCAATCTTCGACTCTTTCGATTCACTATCTTTCTTTCATCCCACAAACTCATCATCTTCTCTCGAGAAACACAATTGTACACACACATAATCGAGGAGTAATATATGGAGGATGAGCAATATCGCGCAAAAATTACCACCACGGAAAATCTTCACCAAAATAGCACCATAAAGTTCATGATTATTACTCTCTCCTTTCTTTGATTTCTTTCTTCTTCTTTTTTTTTTGGTAATAAATTTTGTTTGTGTTATTAATTTATTTTGTTAGAATTGAATCATGTTAGTTCATGAACTTTTCTTTCTTTTGGTCCAAAACACTAATCTTTTTTTTTTTGATGACTGGATGCTGAGATAGATGAAGATTTTTGCTTGGATGTGACATTTTGGTAGGGAAAATGTGATTTTAGTGCCCACAAGTTGTTTGTTAAAATGTTTCGATGAAAATCAAGAGAAACTTTACAAAACGAAAAAAAGACTAAGGAGTGCTAGCCAGACTTATCACCTTTCAAAATTTTTAATAGGCAGTAAGTTAGAAATTAGAAGAAATAAACTACAGTAGGATCTTCCACTTTAACTCCATACTAAATAGTAACAATAAATTTTTTTTTACTTTGCTGATTCTTTTAAACTTGAGCAAGTAAGTTGACTTTGGTGATTGTTTCCCTGACAATGATGGATTTTCCTTAGATTTTAATTTCACCATGTAATCCCTCTCAAGTCAATAATTAGCATTTCTTTATAAGGTTACAATCTAATTTTCTTTTAATAGTCTTAGCTGCTTTAATGTTTTAATTAAAAAATGCTATATATTAAGGTTTACTTTTATGTATAACTCTTGTATATAAATCTATGGAGAGAAGAAGCAACTTCATGCACATGTGTATCTCTCTAGTTAAAACTAGATTTACACCTGTCTCTTATACACATCTAGATGTGTATAAGAAACAGTGTAAGTGAGATTGAACAGCGGATGCCTGCACTTGGTTTGGACACTTATTCCTCTGAAAATGATGGAGAGTCTACTCAAGAAGCCGTCCTAATGGCGCTCAATGTACAAGTCACAAAAGTTACTTAATGCAATAACACTTGAAATCTTTTGACTTGTTAATGACCGACAAATTAAATGATGTTGTACTTGTACACAGGAAGGATACAGACACTTTGATGCTGTAAGATAAGAAAATGCATTAAGATATACAATTGCTGATGGGGTGATTGAGAAACAAAGACATCTTTGCTACTTCATTTGTTCCATTCCCTTTCTATTTTCCCCATTGGCAAAGTTAACCACCCTCTCTATTTTTTTCATTGATAGGCGGAAAGGTTGATGACATTACTATTATTGTTGGACAAGTTGAAAACTCTTGAATCATCCTGCACAATTCAATCTTGTCAAAGAACCATTCTGGTGACTATACAATTTCTAGCTGGACATATTTGATCTCATGGATCATTTGGGTTCAATTGGTATTTCATTCTTTGTCCTTGAATGTTCTCGTAGTGATACTTGGGTACTTGTAATTGACATTTTTTTTGTCCTTGAATCATATCTAATTACCGATGAAAATATTCTATCCTTTTCTCATTTTTAACTTTGTATCAAACAAACTTTACTCAACAAAAAATTAAGTAATGGAAACTCTATTGTTTACCCCATGTCTACATAACTAAACTCTTCTAGTGGGTATGTGTACACACAACTAGCATTTCTAGTATTTGTAATAAAATATTTTAAGATTTGTAGGAAATTCATATAAATTTTTAGTACAAGGAGACAAAAGAACTTGACAAAAAACTACTAACATGGACAAGGTTGTTTTCGCTGTTCTGCCCCAACGAGTCCACTGATGTGACAAGGTCCAACATAACTTGTGCTGGAGGTGCATGATCAAGCCCAGCAAAGTAAAGTGCTGGTGTTTGTACCCATCCGATACAAGGTAAATTGGGTTGAAGCATTTTTCTGAAGGTAACAAATGGGAATTTTTTTTTTTTTTTTTTGGCTGTTCAAATTTTTGTGATAAATACAAAATCCGAAGTAAATTAGAAATTGAGAAATAGGAAATTGGGAGTGAAATATAAATATAGAAATCCACAAGTATATAGTAATTCCTCCATTTCATTCTAATTATCATTTTGGGTTGATGTAAAAGAATTTTTAAAAAATGTTAAATTTTATTAATACCCCAATTACATAATCTTCCCTCTATTAGTGAGACACAAAGAGTAAAAATTAGAATAAATATTATTTATTACTTTCTTGATTTTTTATAATAACAGATAATTTGACATAATACAAGTTGTTTAAAGCAATGGTTAAAATGAAATGATGAGAGTACAAAGTGATGTTTATAGGTTAAGTAGGAGCATGGGTGGTCGATTGATTAAATGAATGTGTAGCACATATTTAAAAGTATGAAGATGGTCGGTTATTGCATTTATTATGTTTTTAATAGTAAAAATAACTTGCTCGATCACATGCCCCTTTAAGAAATGCATGAAGTAATGAAGTAATGAAGTAATGAAGTAATGAAGTAATGAAAGCTGTTAAAATTTGCTAATAAAGTAATAAGAAAGACACATTTGGCATAAAAAGATTATTGTGAAGTAGCGAACAACATATAAGAGAGAAAATATAAAATACTTGAGGAGGTTTCTAACAAAACAAAAAATGATACAAAATATCACGATCATCATAAATTGCACACAAAATATAATAAATCGGAATATTTAAATATTCACATCCAAAATGAATTCTATTCTTATGGATAACTTTTGTGTATAAAAAAATATGCACAATTCGGTAGCAATTTTTTTTTTAAAAAATGAAGGTGCAACAACATAAATGGGAAATAAAGAACAAGGAACATGTGTAATAGAAGCCCATAGAGAAATAGAAGTAACCAAATAGTTTTTACTAGTAGAATTTTTGAAGAAATATCTGCTCATTGAAGCACTTTGGAATAAGCCACCACACTTTCAAACAGATTATAGTAATAATTAATGTTATTTTCTTCTTATTTTCTTTTTTTTAAAAAAAGCAAGATATATTTAAATTAGTTTATTTATACTTGGGATTTTGATAATTGAGTTTGCAATTGAATATGAATATTAGGAAATCTATTGTTGTTCCATTCATGATGATACACAAAGAATATGGAGATTGTAAAACACAGCAAAGCACTTATCAAAAATAATAATTAATATAAATGAAAATTTCGAAGTTTAAGATTGTCCATAAATCAATTGTAATTTAATAACCAAAATATTAAACGGCATAAATGAATAATAAAATGCGAGAAATAACATAATATATATTATTAAAGACCATATAATGAATTAGAAGTCGCATAGACAAAAGGTAATGGAAAAGTAGGAATAATCAAGGATACCAATTACATCTTATGTATCACATAAAGTTATGTGCATCATGTTAAATTAAGTGAAACAATGAGATAGTACAAAACTTGTAATCTTGCAAAAAGTTGTTTCAAATTAAAATACTTTTGTGACGAGGTATAATAAAAAGTTAGGTTTGTGCGTGTTTCACTAATACTTGTATAAGAGATATAATTAACTATGTTTAAAAGGGTAGTGATAAAATATAGGCATCCAACCTTATGTATTTGTCAATCTAACTTAATCATTATTAATTAGTGATTATTCCAATGTTGAAAATAGATTATCTAACACGTGAAAATGAAAAATATAACGACATTTATTTATTTATATTTGTTAGTTGTACTAAATGTTTTAGTATACTTTCACACAAGCTAAAATTGATTTGATACCTTTATTAAACAAAGTTTAAATTGGATTGTGTATACATATACATAGTCTTAAATATATACACTATCAATACAAGCTAGTACTATTTATATTTATCCCCTAGACTTATAAATATGCATAATATGACACACTCACATTTCTTACAAATTTGGGTGGTTTTGGAATCAATAAAAGACATGAGATAGTTATCCTAATACTTGTGTAAAGGCTCATGTAAGTTCTAAGAGAAAAACAACTAAAACTAATTAAAACAAATTAAACCAATGAAACAAAGATACTCAAATTTAAGCTTAAACGATTAATCCAACAAATGGCTAGTTAACCATAATTAAATACTCCAACTTCACCTTTCAAACCTATGAATCTAATTGAAAACTTTTCAAGAAAACTATTGGGGTCAAAAATAATCAGTTTACAACCTCACACGCTAAGACCCGTATAAAATACACAAAATTTTGCAAGTTGTATTTACACAGGTGAATTTGAATTAAATAAAATATTTGAAATAAATAAATAAATTTAAAAAAAAAATTCACGTATTTAATTATTAAATTCGTATTTTCACTTATTTAATTAATTTATTTAAATAATATATTATAAATTAAAAGTTTAATTAATTTATTTAGATAATATATTATAAATTAAACCAAGTTTCTTCGTCCAAATACAATAATAATTCCCTCACTCTCTCACTCGCATTTACCATTTTTTCGCTCATTGAAATACGATTTCGACGGTCTTAATCGCTCGACACATCTACCGCAATATTTGTGTTTTGGTTGGTCTGTAAAATCGCAAATCTAAAAACGATCGTTTTTGATTTGTGCTATTTTACAATTTACGAACAAATTCATAGCACAAAAATTAACAAAATTTCTTTTCAAATTCGTTTATGAATTGATCTGAATTTTTCATCAACGTGAGTAACAGTTAATTCTATTTCATTCTAACCCGATCTGAATTTTAAACTTTTTTTTTAATGCATGTAAGGTGCTTCCTCTGATACAAATATGGCACATCAAACAATTACATATTTTATTTTGATTATTAATTATTAATTTATTTTTTATTCTGAATATTAATAAATTTGGAGTGGCTGTCCTTGAGAGATTGAATATGATTTTGATTCTCAACCACGTTATAAAATTCAATTAATTGGATTTGTATAAATCAAACACGTCTATTTTTATTTTTATTATTTTTTAACTTTTTTAGGTTCCACTTTTTGGTTTTGACTTTTAGACCACATATATTAAAAAAAAATTCTCGATTCTTATTAATTTTCTATCATTTATTGTATAAGAGACAGCCCCTAATCCCTAAATACTCCAAATATGCAAGTACTATTTCCTCTTCAATCACTTCATAATATTTTGTACACATCTAGACATTCATTTAATCAATCGAGTTGGCATAGTTAAATTCAGTGGATTATGGGGACCATTTGCACTGAATTACTCCAAAACAGTGAGTATATATATATATATATATATGTATATATATATATATTGAGATATGTTGGAAGAAACGAAAGGTTTTACAAACCCCTCAACAAGGTTTTACAATGGATTAGGTTCCCTATTCCAAACAAAAAGGACTTGTTTCATAGATTGCATGCTTCTTCAATTTTTTCAAAATTTGATTTCAGTCTGGATCTGCAAATCCAAATCCATCATCTGATTTACCTATTGAACTGCATTTTACAGTACCTTTTAGTCAATATGACTTCTAATGTAATGCCTTTTGGCCTGAAAAATGCACCTTCTGAATTTCAAAAAGTTATGAATGACATTTTCAATCCCTATCTTAATTTCATACTTGTTTATATTGATGATGTTCTTATCTACTCTGATAATCTAGAACAACATTTTAAACATGTCAATATTTTCTTAGATGTTACTAAAAGAAATGGTTTAGTCATTTCTGCTTCAAAGATTAGTTTATGCCAAACATCGATCAGGTTCTTAGGACATAATATTTGCCAAGGCAAAATTATCCCTATCAATAGATCGATTGAATTTGCTGATAAATTTCCAGACCAGATTCTGGATAAGACTCAGCTTCAAAGGTTCTTAGGATGTTTAAATTATATTTCTGAACACATTCCTAATCTTAGCATTTTCTCAAAACCATTGCATGATAGACTTCGTAAGAATCCTCCTGCATGGACACAAAAGTAAACTGTGTCAGTGTGTTTTTGTGTCCATGCAGGAGGATTCTTACGAAGTTATTATGCAATGGTTTTGAGAAATTTCTAAAATTAGGAATGTGTTCAGAATCATAAGTTTTTACTTCGTAAGATTGCAAGGCTGCAAAAGATGTGTTACAAAAAGATGTAAAAAATCTTGCTTCAAAACAAATTTTTGCTAGATAAGAGACAATCTTTTCAATTTTTCAAAAACAAATTATTCTTACTTCGTTAGTTCTAATTCTTTGCGGATTACCTAACCAGAATTCCTACAAGGCGTAAATGCCCGGAAAAAAAGAATGACCCGATCCACCAAAACCCAACAAGACCATCAAGGAAGTTTTCTTTCCACTCAAAACCCTACACCCTTAAAGGTAGTAGTTCAAAATCTTGGGCAGAAATTGCTGAAGACGATCAACAGCTTGGAAAAGCTTTTAAACTATGGCTGCAATCTCACACAGGCTTTATCCCCACCAGGACAAACTCAGGTATTGCCCTCAAACATTTTGGTGAGTTCATCCTCATCATCCAAAACACTCAACACGATGCCTTCTGCATCAAAGAGCACGTTACCTTACGTACCTAAAACTCCAAAACCTTTCGTTTCTTCCAACATATCTCAATATGTCAGAAAAACTGACATTAGTTGGTATCAGAGCCAGAGGGGGAAGTAGGGTGATGACTATGAACCTCTTATGATAATGTTTGATAGATCTGTTTAGTTATGTTGTATTTGATATCTGATATTCAAATCTATCTGGGGATCGATAGTATATAGGGTGTCCGTTTATGCTTCGGCATAAACTCGACGTTCAAGTTTACTCACAGAAGCCCACGTACCTAACCAGATGATTATTGTGCTAAAATGTTTAAGAACTGCATAGATCTAATAGATCTTTAGTAAATTTTAACATTCAAGTGAAGATCCCCTTCTTTGGTCCTATGGGTTATGATTGGATCGCCGATTTAGCCGACGTAACAGGCGTTGTGGCTTGATTAATCCTCTACCCATAGAGTGTAAGGACTTGTTCTTACTGTGATCTAGACTGAATGTTAAGATCTACATAAAGATTAAGATTTTGTCTAATAAAATCTATCTGATCTAAGTTGATCTTTTACATTTTAGGATAAATAATTGGTATCAACTTAAACATAACTATACAAGATTAAAACAAACATTAACATGGTTGGTTTATAATTATCATCCTATGAAACCCAAGGGTTTCTGTGCCAAAGGGAACAAGGGGGTACAACCATACCACTCACGTACTTTTATTTTATGCACTTTTAGTTTTGCATTTATTTCTTGCATTTTAACTTTCTGCATTTTATTTGTATTTTGAAGTATTTCAGATAATTATGAGTGCTTTCTTCGGCATCGACCTCAGCAAAATTGAAGAATCCCAATTGTAATTAAAAGTGCATAAAGATAATGGTACGTGAGTGGTATGGTTGTACCCCCTTGTTCCCTTTGGCACAGAAACCTTCTGGGTCTGTCTCTTATACACATCTAGATGTGTATAAGAGACAGTAAAATTGCTTTCAAAAAATCATCTAGATGTGTATAAACAAAAATACCATTATTTGCATTTTGGACTTGCAGCAAATTGCTGCAAAACCATTATCTAGATCTCTTATACTGGATACGTTTTACTGTGTTTAAGAGATGAGATCCTGTCTCTTATACACATCTAGATGTGTATAAGAGACCACCTATGTGGTGGTCCTGTTTATTTCGATTGTTTTCCAAACTTTTCAGTTTCTTTAAACGATCCAAATATTTTAGATTCCTTAATTTTAAATGTTAAGACTTCAAATTATAAGACTAAAACTATCTTTACCAGTTGCTAAAATTTTTAGACTTCTGGTAAAAATCCAATACAGTACTGATCGATGTTTGGCATAAACCTGTCTCTTATACACATCTAGATGTGTATTACCTCCATCCTTCCAGCTAAAAATACCTTAATTTCAAACATTAGACAATTTTCTACTGGTTCGGTAGAAATTTCCTTCAATATTTCAAATAGTGCTAGGAAATTTCTCCTAGGTTACAGAGGTCTAGCACTGCAATTTTTGAGACTGCTAGACACTCTTCTTCTCATAATACCCAAATCCATGGAATGAGACTGAATCTAACTTCCCACAGCCGCTACACCGCTCCAACAGAAGATGATGATTTGGTCAATTCTCCAACTATACTCAGTCTTAATGTGTCTGGACTTGACGCAGAGATTAATGTTTTAACTGTTGAATCAAATTTTCAAATTAACAAAGAAATGCTTCGAAATGAGTTTTATGCACCTCATAACGAAGTAAGAAAACAAGTTCTTTTTGTGGTTTTTTGAAAATTATAAAGATGAATTAGAGAACTAAGTTCAAAAAGAATTTTATGCTTTTCTAAACCATTAACAAATTCATGTTCAGAGTGAGTGTTTTCATTTATGTTGAATAATTTCAAACATCTGACTAACCTTTGAAGCTCAATTCATTTTTATCTTTTTCTCTTTTCAAATTTATTTGTTAATTCAAAAATTGATTCCCTCCAATGAGATAATTTCTGTCTTTTATACAATCTAATGTGTATAAGAATTTATGCTGCCTTTTAAAGCTAAATCTGTCTCTTATACAATCTAGATGTGTATAAGAACAGAATTAAAACAATTTTACATCTAGATATTATAAGAAGTTATTGGTGAACATCTCTCTGTCAAGATTCCACCTTCAACTTCTTCCATTTCCTTACCAGTTGTTGCTTCTTCACCGAAACAACCCTCTGGTTACAAATCAGCTTTAGATAATCCTATCTTTAAGCCTTATGAAATTCCTAGTCAGCTTAGAACTCAGATTTCTACATTAAGTTAGTTTATGTTCCTGATACTCCTGATCCTAAAGCTAAGGATGACAAACAGAAAGGTTCTGTCTCTTATACATTGATAGAGTGTAAACCTGCCTCTGATTCTGAGTCTCTTATCACATCCTAAGATGAGTATAGGAGACAGCTTGTAAGCTTGGCCACTCATTCATACACATCTAGTTCCATTAAGAGACAGGTGCCTGTTCCTGTCTCTTATCAACTACATGTGAGAGAGACACCTTTCTGACACAGCATCCTGAACTCTTATAATGCCAATAATATCTATGAATTAACATAGATGTTATTCTGAGTACAATATTGTATCCAAACTCCAGCAGATGACCATGGTGGCCACTGCTTACAAGACCTCCCACAATTGCACCGATCAACTCACGGCCCATATCTTAGTTGTGGATTTACTGGACAACTTAAAGGTTGGTGGGACAAACATTTATCCCAGAATGATATGATACAATGTCTCTTATACCATCTAGAATTGACCCTGAGGGTAATGTCATTAGAGATCCTTATGGACAAACCATTTCAGATGCTGTGTCTACACTCATCTTCACAATAGCCAAAACCTTCATAGGTAACCCAGGGATTTTTAGAGAAAAGTCTACTGAAATCCTTAACAACCTTAAGTGCAAGAAGCTCTCTGAGTTTAGATGGTATAAGGATACTTTCCTAACCAGGATTTACACAGACCTGAGTCCGGCCATATTGGAAAGAAAATTCCTTGATGGTCTTCCCAAATCCCTTAGAGACTTAGTTCGTGAAGAACTTCAAACCAAACACAATGGCATTGTGCCTTACCAAAACATCACCTATGGTGAACTCAATTCCATGATCCAACAAGTTGCCATGAAAGTCACGTCAAGACAATTTGTTTGGGTACGTAAGGTCCCGTGCTTTTTGATGCAGAAGGGATCGTGTTGAGTGTCTGAGGTGATTCTGGATGAACCTACTTGTTAAATTGAAGGTTTTGGCTACGTGAAGATGAGTGTAAACACCTGTCTCTTATACACATCTAGACCTGTATAAGAGACAGGAGGATGAAACTCAACCACAAATGTTTGAAGGGCAATACCTGAGTTTGTCTCTGTACCAAATCATTGCTTGTTACAAATGTAAGAAACTGGACATATTGCCGATTTTGCAAGTTTGTAAAAGACTTAATCTTCTAAATTTAGAAGATTCAGTTGTCAATCACTAAACAATCTTCTATTAGATGCGATTCGACTCTAATTACGAAGAAGACAATCTTATCGCCTTAGAAGATGATGACTTAGGAAATTCTCTTCTTCTTCTTCCAAAGAAATCATTTCTTCTAAACTCATCAAATCAATGTTTTGACTAGAGAAGGATCTTATTCTTGATATGATTGAAAAATTTGATTCGAACAACGTCATTTTTATTTACAAAGGTACAAACAAACTTTTGAAACAAATGATTTTCAAAATCAAGTTTCTTCTTCCAATCCTTTGGTTAAACATCCCAAGGTTTTAAATACTTATAATCTTAGTGATATTTTAAATAGATTTCCAAATCAAAGTTTTAAGAAAATCTCAATCCAGGATTTACAGTCTGAGATTGCTATCTTAAAACAAGAAGTTAGAGAGATTAAGTCTCAACAACAGATTGACCAGATGGTTATTCATTCTCTCCAACTTTCCCAATGTTCAAAACAAGACAGAAAATTGTGTTGTATCAATAAAAAGTTCATTATTAATAACCAAAGTAATTTGAATAAGAAATTTGAGAACAGTGACTCTATTTAAAATATTTAAAAACTGTTCGAATGGTGAATCTTTGGAAGTTAAATTCAAATTATTTGATGTTGTAGGGAAAACTCTGAATCAGAATATCTGACTTCTACATTTTTATTAGCTAAGAATATCACTACTCCGTGATTCTTGGTGTTCCATTCATTGCTTACATTTAATACCTTATCACTTCTCATTATTATTTCCTTAGAAATCAATTCATTTCTTTCAAATTTCCAGTTTAAAAACTCAATCCTTTGCAAATGAAAATGAATCAAATTAATTTTTGAAAAAGATCTTAAATTTGAACGTCTTCAAAATCAATTGAATGATCCAGCAAAACTAGAATTCATAATTTGCAAAACAAAATTCAAACTCAAGTTTGCCGATATTCCAACCGCTTCGAATAGGAAACAACATGTGGTAACTCTACCATATGAAAAAGATTTTTCAGAAAAGGATATTCCAACTAGAGCTCGTGCAATTCAAATGAATCAAGAGCTTTTGGAATTCTTATCTAAGAAGATTATTAGTCCCTCCAAGTCTCCTTGGAGTTGTGCTGCATTTTATGTTAATAAAAATTCCGAGATTGAACGAGGTGTCCCTCGATTAGTCATCAATTACAAACCCCTCAACAAGGTTTTACAATGGATTAGGTTCCCTATTCCAAACAAAAAGGACTTGCTTCATAGATTGCATGCTTCTTCAATTTTTTCAAAATTTGATTTAAAGTCTGGATTCTGGCAAATCCAAATCCATCCTTCTGATAAAACAAAAACCGCATTTACAGTCTCATTCAGATAATTGAGTGGATTATAATGCCTTTTGACATAAATTTTATGCATTTTGCAGATTTTGCATGGCTTATCAAGTTAATTCTTGGCACCAATCAAGTTCTTCACAAAAAAGAAGAAGTCAAAACCATGAATTTTTCAAAAATCTTCCAAAAATGGATCTTTCAAATGTAGTTTATCCTATTAGAAATTATTATAATGAAAATTATTATAATTACAAAAGAGATTTGATTAGAAGCAAATCTTATTTTCGTTCTAGAATTGTTTTGGCAAAAAACAGGTTAGAACGTATTGACAATAGAATTTCAGCTTTTGATCCAAATCAAGAACAAGAACCTTTGTGGGCTTTTGCTCTTCTGCAACAACAACATAATAATGAACAAACAGAAATAGATTTCTGTACAAAGATTTATCATTTAAAAATAAGAAAACTTTATGAATTATCTATTTAATTGAATTCTGGTTTAAAATGCTTTTCTATTTTAAACCATGTCAAGAAAGTTCTTATCATAAGAATTACCCAGAAAGAAAAAGAGTGATCTTTCACCTCCACAATCCAAAATAGATGAAGCCTCTTCATCTACTCAAAACCCTACACCCCTATAGGTGGTAGTTCAAAAGTCTTGGACAGAAATTGCTGAAGACGATCAACAGCTTGGAAAAACTTTTAAACTATGGCTGCAATCTCAACAGGCTTTGTCCCCACCAGGACAAACTCAGGTATTTTTTTCTTTCTGGGTAATTCTTATGACTCAAGAATCCCCTGACGTTGGTTTAAAGAGCACGGTACCTTAGGTACCTAAAACTCCAAAACCTTTCGTTTCTTCCAACATATCTCAATATGTCAGAAAAACTGACTATCAAACCCTAGTCCAAATTGAACCTGAATGGTTTACCAACAATCCTTTAATTGTTGCCCAAAAAAATCCTTCCTACTGGATTTAATTTTTTCCCAACTGCAAGCCAAAAAGCAAGAGAATTTTATGAGTCTATACTCAGGGATTCTCAACATTATTCCAAAAAATAATATGCATGCCAATAAGCATATTATACACATTCAACTTACCAAATTCTAAAAGTTCTCAAACCATCTGAATGGGGCACTGATCTTAACAGATTACGTTCCTTTTCTGGTTCTGAGTCTCAAATATATCCTAGTTATTCCTGGTATTATGAATGTGTCTGGTCTGCTACCTTCACATACCAAAATATTGATCGGGCTCCAGTTGTTTCTTCAACAAAGGTCTACAAATGCTATTTTGTTAGCCACTACAAAGGACAAAGACGCCTACATCAAACAATTGGAAGACACTCTCTCCCAAATCAAAGAAGAATTAATCTAGTTGATTTTCTTAAGCCCAATTAAATGTGTATTGAGAACTTGTACAAAAAAAGAAAAGAAATCGAAGAAAAAGATTTCAAAAAAGAAGAAAAAACAGGTGTCATCATCCTGAAGAAGATTTCGCCCAATCAAATGAGGACGACTGTTTCGGCATCGACCTCAGCAAAATTGAAGAATCCCAATTGTAATAGATAGGATTCTTTTCAAATTGTATTTTACTATTCAAATGTACTTTACTGTTTAAATGTACAAATACCGTTCACTGTACACTGTACCTTTAGCGGCACCAATCACGGAAAAGTTACTATTCACAGGTCACTATTTGACACTGTAGCAATAGTAAATTTCTCCTATAAATAGGATGGTTTCAGTATTGAAAATCATCCGAAAAAATTTCGATAAAATATCCGAGAAAACTCTCTAAGTTTTCTCCCCTTTCCCCTTCAAGAGTACCCTAGAGTGTGGATTGTACCAACACCACTTCTTCTGAGGTATTCCTCAACTGTAATTATTTAAAGTGTTAATAAATTTCGTTTTTATTTTGCTTTCTTGTTTGATGGTTGGCTGAGCCACCTGAATTATTTATTTAATTTCAGTATTAAGATAGCTCCCTTGTCCCTTACCCTTCTTCCTCTAGGTTTTTAGGGGTCCCCGGTTCTCCTCTTGGTCCCCGGTTCTTCTCTTGGTATCAGAGCCAGAGGGGGAAGTAGGGTGACGACTATAATGTTTGATAGATCTGTTTAGTTATGTTGTATTTGATATCTGATATTCATATCTATCTGGGGATCGATGGTATATAGGGTGTCCGTTTATGCTTCGGCATAAACTCGACGTTCGACATTTACTCACAGAAGCCCACGTACCTAACCAGATGATTATTGTGCTAAAATGTTTAAGAACTGCATAGATCTAATAGATCTTTAGTAAATTTTAACATTCAAGTGAAGATCCCCTTCTTTGGTCCTATGGGTTATGATTGGATCGCCAAGGGATTTAGCCGACGAACAGGCGTTGTGGCTTGATTAATCCTCTACCCATAGAGTGTAAGGACTTGTTCTTACTGTGATCTAGACTGAATGTTAAGATCTACATAAAGATTAAGATTTTGTCTAATAAAATCTATCTGATCTAAGTTGATCTTTTACATTTTAGGATAAATAATTGGTATCAACTTAAACATAACTATTCAAGATTAAAACAATCATTAACACATCTGGTTTATAATTAGATCCTATGAAACCCAAGGGTTTCTGTGCCAAATGGAACAAGGGGGTACAACCATACCACTCACGTACTTTTATTTTATGCACTTTTAGTTTTGCATTTATTTCTTGCATTTTAACTTTCTGCATTTTATTTGTATTTTCTCGTATTTTATTTCATTTAAATTATGAGTGCTTTCTTTAGATCTAATTCCAGATCTTCTCAAGCCTCCTCCTCTTCTTCTTCAAATCCTTCTTCTCTTAAAGAAGAAATCAATTTCTCTGACTATTTCACAATCTTTGGATAATTGGAAGATTCCCAATCATCCTTCAAAAGAAATTTATAAAAATAACAAATGGAGCAAATAATGGTATTTTTGTTTAAAACTTTCAAGAAATTATCCTTGTCCATCTGGAATATGACGAGATCAAATTGCTTTCGAAAAAATCAATTGAAAGTTTTAAACAAAAATACCATTATTTGCATTTTGGACTTGTTCAAATTGCTGCAAAACCATTATCTAGAGAAGGTCTGGATCTGTCTCTTATCGTGTTTAAGAGATGCGGATTTCTAGATTTCAATGATTCACTACTTGGCATGGTTGAAACCGGCCTATGTGGTGGTCACTGTTTATTTCGCCCTGTCTCTTATACACATCTAGATGTGTATAAGATACACATCTTGGTTTCACAAGAAGGAAGACTTAAAATGTTAAGACTTCAAATTATAAAACTAAAACTGGATCTTTACCAGTTGCTATTGTTTTTAGACTTCAATACACAGCTCCAACTCAAAACTTAAATTCGGAGCTCTTAGAACTCAAAGAAAGGTGAAACTATTGAGAAAATGCAAACTGATTAGAACAGATCTCACCTATCTGTTCCTAAGCCAATTTCTTGGGATCAAGCATCCCTTCCTCAAAACACATCTGCCTGAGGCTTTACCTCCAGTTCCAGCTAAAAATACCTTAATTTCAAACATTAGACAATTTTGGAGTGGCTAACAACGGTAGAGATTTCCTTCTAGAAGAAATAGTGCTAGATTTATTCCTCCTAGGAATTCCAATTACTTCAACTAGTGATTTTGGAACCCACAAAGTGCTAGACACTCTGTCTCTTACGTTAATACCCAAATCCATGGAATGAGACTGAATCTAACTTCCACAGGGCGTTACATTGTCCAACGGAAGATGATGATCTCTTATACACATCTAGATGTGTATAAGAGACAGGTTTAGAAAAGCATAAAATTCTTTTTGAACTGGAGATCTTCAATTTTCTTTTTACAGTTTTCCAAAAGTTTTAAATGAAGAACTTTTACCAATAATTGAACAAAACAATTTTACAAATAAATATTTGCAAGTTATTGGTGAACATCTCTCTGTCAAGATTCCACCTTCAACTTCTTCCATTCCTTTATCAGTTGTTGCTTCTTCACCGAAACAACCCTCTGGTTACAAATCAGCTTTAGATAATCCTATCTTTAAGTTTTATGAAACAGTGTCATTGCCTTAAGACCCTGTCTCTTATTGGATCTAGGATGTTTATAAGTGACAGGGCCGCTACAGTGTTGAGCTGTCTCTTATAGGTTAGCTTATGTTCCTGAATCTCCTAGTCCCAAAACTAAGGATGACAAACAGAAAGGTTCTATCTCTGTCATTAATAGAGATAAACCAGCCTCTGATTCAGAGTCGATCCCTCAAACTCCTAAGCCTGAGGCCAAAGGTAGAAACCAACGTAGGAAGGATTTAGGATCTTTCTGTGAACAGTTTGGTCTTCCTTCTTGTGAAACCAAAATCAAGCGTAGGAGCAAACCTAAAATTCACAAATCCTCCAAACCTTCCTATAGTAAGCCTTATAGGAAACACAAACACAAACATAGGAAATCCAATCTTCCTACTAAACAGCCTATTCCTGCTCCACCAGGTTCCAATCCAGCTGATTGTTACAAATGTAAGAAACCTGGACATATTGCCAGATTTTGTTTGCAATAAGTTTGTAAAAAAGCTCAATCTACTGAATTTAGAAGATTCAGTTGTCAATAAGTTAAACAATCTTCTATTAGATGCCAGTGATTCTGACTCTAATTATGAAGAAGACAATCTTATCAATGCCTTAGAAAATGATGACTTAGGTAATTCCTCTTCTTCTTCCTCCAGCAAAACTTCAGTTTCTTCTTCTAATAGGATAAACTACATTTGAAAGATCCATTTTTGGAAGATTTTTGAAAAATTCATGGTTTTGACTTCTTCTTTTTTGTGAAGAACTTGATTGGTGCCAAGAATTAACTTGATAAGCCATGCAAAATCTGCAAAATGCATAAAATTTATGTCAAAAGGCATTATAATCCACTCAATTATCTGAATGAGACTGTAAGGGTAAGGGACAAGGGAGCTATCTTAATACTGAAATTAAATAAATAATTCAGGTGGCTCAGCCAACCATCAAACAAGAAAGCAAAATAAAAACGAAATTTATTAACACTTTAAATAATTACAGTTAATTGAGGAATACCTCAGAAGAAGTGGTGTTGGTATAATCCACACTCTAGGGTACTCTTAAAGGGGAAAGGGGAGAAAACTTAGAGAGTTTTCTCGGATATTTTATCAAAATTTTATCGGATGATTTTCAATACTGAAACCATCCTATTTATAGGAGAAATTTACTATTGCTACAGTGTCAAATAGTGACCTGTGAATAGTAACTTTTCCGTGATTGGTGCCTGGGTTACCTATGAAGGTAACTTCCTCGTGATTTGCGCTGCTACAGTGTACAGTGATCGGTATTTGTACATTTAAACAGTAAAGTACATTTGAATAGTAAAATACAATTTGAAAAGAATCCTATCTGTTACAATTGGGATGCTTCAATTTCTTGAGGTCGATGCCGAAATGCAGTCGTCCTCATTTGATTGGGCGAAATCTTCTTGATCTTGATCTTGTGATTGAGTGGAATCGAATCGGATGATGACACTGCTTTTTCTTCTTTTTGAAATCTTTTTCTTGATTTCTTTTCTTTATTTTAAAAGAAACTTCTTTCTTGCCTGAAGAGCTTGAAGTTCCTTCTTTGATTTGGGAGAGAGTGTCTTCCAATTGTTTGATGTAGGCGTCTTTGTCCTTTGTAGTGGCTAACAAAATAGCATTTGTAGACCTTTGTTGAAGAAACTGGGCAGTTTCTCTATCTGATGGTAGTAAGAATTGTGAATTCTTGGCAAACTACAAATATAAACTTGATCTCTTATACACTCTAGATCATTAGCATACCCACCATTTGGATAAGAACCTTGTCTAACCAAAAGGTGGAAAGGCTGGATTGTTATTCTTTACAAATTCGAATCTCCATTGGAAAATCCAAGGTAATGCAAATTTTGAGAAGAATTGGAGGGTGATTGGCATTGTTGAATTGGGCTGTGAAAACTTTGATTTAAAAATTTCAAAGCCTTCTAAAATTGGCGAGGGTAGAATGGATTCATTAGGCCCAATTAAAGACCAAAATCTATTAAACCAGATAGGGAAAGAACTAGGTTTTATTCTTTTTGAAAAAGAATAAACAAGAATGTTTATTCTCAATATTTTGGTATGTGAAGGTATTGAACCAAGCACATTGCAAATGAAAATGAACTTTCAAATTTCCAGCTTTTGAAAAAACTCTCAATCCTTTGCAAATGAAAATGAATCAAATTAATTTTTTGAAAAAAGATCTTAAATTTGAACGTCTTCAAAATCAATTGAATGATCCAGTTTTCAAAACTAGAATTCATAATTTGCAAAACAAAATTCAAACTCAAGTTTGTGCTGATATTCCAACTGTCTTTTGATATCTTAGAAAACAACATGTGTAATCTACCATCTTAAAAAGAAGAAGTCAAAGATGAATTTTTCAACAGACTCGCCCATTTCAAATTAATCAGGCAAAAATTGAATCATCTCAAAATTATCATTTGTTGATTATTCTAAAGTTCAAAAAGAATTTTATGCTTTTCTAAACCATTATCAAATTCATGTTCAGTTCTTTGATTGGTTTTCTGCCTATGCTAGAACAAAACAAAATTGACTATCCTTTTACTCAATCAATTTTTATGACTAAAGCTTGGCAAATCTCGAGTGGGGAAAAAGTTCATTCTAAATTCCCTCCAATGAGAAAATTTGAGTTTTTGGTAAACAATGCTTCAATTTATGCTGCACCTTTTAAAGCTAAAACTGTAGTTTTAAATGAAGAACTTTTACCAATAATTGAACAAATCAATTTTACAAATAAATATTTGCAAGTTATTGGTGAACATCTCTCTGTCAAGATTCCACCTTCAACTTCTTCCATTCCCTTACCAGTTGTTGCTTCTTCACCGAAACAACCCTCTGGTTACAAATCAGCTTTAGATAATCCTATCTTTAAGCCTTATGAAATTCCTAGTCAGCTTAGAACTCAGATTTCTAGTCCTAAGATTGATAGTGAATTACAATCCAGGATAGAGAGAATCGAACAAGCCATTAAGTTAGTTTATGTTCCTGATACTCCTACTCCTAAAACTAAGGATGACAAACAGAAACGGTTCTATCTCTGTCATTGATAGAGTTAAACCTGCCTCTGATTCTGAGTCAATCCCTCAAATTCCTAAGCCTGAGTCCAATGACATCTTTAAGCTTAGAATTCAACCTGCTTCTAGTTCTTGGAAGAAGTCCAATAAGCTCTACTATCCTAGGGCTACCCATCCTGATGTTCTTCTAGAAGAACAGCCCAATGTGATTCAGAACTCTTATAATGCCAATAATATCTATGAATGGAACATAGATGGCGTTTCTGAGTACAATATCACATCCAAACTCCAACAGATGACCATGGTGGCCACTGCTTACAAGACCTCCCACAATTGCACCGATCAACTCACGGCCCATATCTTAGTTGCCGGATTTACTGGACAACTTAAAGGTTGGTGGGACGAACATCTATCCCAGAACGATAGAGACAATATCTTTGATGCCATTAGAATTGACCCTGAGGGTAATGTCATTGGATTTCACCAATGGTAAACCATTTGTAAATCCGGTCTCCACTCTTATATAAGGGATTTGGGAAGACCCTGTCTCTTATACACATCTACTTCAAACCCAAAGACAATGGCATTGTGCCTTACCAAAACATCTCTATGGTGAATTCAATTCCATGATCCAACAAGTTACCATGAAAGTCTGTCGTCAAGACAAGATGATGAGGCAATTAGCCAAAGATAGAAACCAACGTAGGAAGGATTTAGGTTCTTTCTGTGAACAATTTGGTCTTCCTTCTTGTGAAACCAAAATCAAACGTAGAAACAAACATAAGATTCACAAATCTTCCAAACCTTCCTATAGTAAGCCTTATAGGAAACACAAGCACAAATTTAGAAAAGGAAATCCAACCTTCCTACCAAAGACCCTATTCCTGCTGTACCAAATACTGCTGTTTGTTACAAATGTAAGAAACCTGGACATATTGCCAGATTTTGCAAGTTTGTAAAAAGACTTAATCTTCTAAATTTAGAAGATTCAGTTGTCAATCAGCTAAACAATCTTCTATTAGATGCCAGTGATTCTGACTCTAATTACGAAGAAGACAATCTTATCAATGCCTTAGAAGATGATGACTTAGGAAATTCCTCTTCTTCTTCTTCCAGCAAAACTTCAGTTTCTTCTGAAACTCATCAAATCAATGTTTTGACTAGAGAACAGGATCTTATTCTTGATATGATTGAAAAATTTCCTGATTCTGAACAACGTCATTTTTATTTACAAAGGTACAAACAAACTTTTGAAACAAATGATTTTCAAAATCAAGTTTCTTCTTCCAATCCTTTGGTTAAACATCCCAAGGTTTTAAATACTTATAATCTTACTGATATTTTAAATAGATTTCCGAAATCAAAGTTTTAAGAAAATCTCAATCCAGGATTTACAGTCTGAGATTGCTATCTTAAAACAAGAAGTTAGAGAGATTAAGTCTCAACAACAGATTGACCAGAGGTTTATGCTTACTTAATACCTTATACGACTACGTTTCAAGGTATTATTATCAATTCCTTAGGAAGAAATCAATTCATTCCTTTCAAATTTCCAGCTTTTGAAAAAACTCTCAATCCTTTGCAAATGAAAATGAATCAAATTAATTTTTTGAAAAAAGATCTTAAATTTGAACGTCTTCAAAATCAATTGAATGATCCAGTTTTCAAAACTAGAATTCATAATTTGCAAAACAAAATTCAAACTCAAGTTTGTGCTGATATTCCAACTGCTTTCTGGAATAGAAAACAACATGTGGTAACTCTACCATATGAAAAAGAATTTTCAGAAAAGGATATTCCAACTGGAGCTCGTGCAATTCAAATGAATCAAGAGCTTTTGGAATTCTGTAAAAAGGAAATTGATGATCTAATCTTTCTAAGAAGATTATTAGTCCCTCCAAGTCTCCTTGGAGTTGTGCTGCATTTTATGTTAATAAAAATTCCGAGATTGAACGAGGTGTTCCTCGATTAGTCATCAATTACAAACCCCTCAACAAGGTTTTACAATGGATTAGGTTCCCTATTCCAAACAAAAAGGACTTGCTTCATAAATTGCATGCTTCTTCAATTTTCAAAATTTGATTTGAAGTCTGGGTTATGGCAAATCCATCCTTCTGATAAAAACAAAAACCGCATTTACAGTCTCATTAGATAATTGAGTGGATTATAATGCCTAGATGACATAAATTTTATATTTTGCAGATTTTGCATGGCTTATCAAGTTAATTCTTCACCAATCAAGTTAGATCACATAAAAGACAGAAATCAAAACCATGAATTTTTCAAAAATCAATAGCATTTGTAGACCTTTGTTGAAGAAACTGGGCAGTTTCTCTATCTGATGGTAGTAAGAATTGTGAATTCTTGGCAAACCATAATTGAACTTGATCCTTATGAGCATTGGTAGCATCATAAGCATCCCACCATTTGATCGAACCTTGTCTAACCAGTAAAGGTGGAAAGGCTGGATTGTTATTCTTTACAAATTCGAATCTCCATTGGAAAATCCAAGGTAATGCAAATTTTGAGAAGAATTGGAGGGTGATTGGCATTGTTGAATTGGGCTGTGAAAACTTTGATTTATAAATTTCAAAGCCTTCTAAAATTGGCGAGGGTAGATATGGATTCTAAGGCAAAATAATGACTAAATTATATATATATTGTTTAATAATTTAATATGATATTTTTTTCATTTCAACTACAGTATAAATTTTAATCTAAAGACTTGTAACTTTAAAATTTGTATTTAATTTTTGAATTTTGATACCCAATCAGATGGAAACCGGAATCAGCCTTTAATATCCATCTAGATGTTTATAAATACAGATTCAAATAAACTGTAGGTAACGAAATTTTAATATAATTGAAATTATTATATTGTTATATGTGGCATTGGCATTTATACCATCTCATAGACATGTATATTTTAATATTTATTTTTTTATTTAAAAATAATAAATAAATAAAGAGATGATATTATAGGTAATTAAATTCCTTATATATTTATATTAGATAATCTTTAGGTAATAAGTCCTCATGTACATTTTTATCTCTTTAAAGAGAGAAAGTATAATGCATAAGTAGTGTAATAATTTTACACCATAGTTATTAAACTTCTCTTATAACCTGATGAGGGAGGTGGATCAACGGATTACTGGTTCAACCGGTGGTTCTTGATTCAATCTAGTGGGTCACTTAAATATTTTTTTTATTAATATATAATATCTGTAAATTATTAAATATAAGATATATAGTGAAAATATTGATAAAAACATATTTTATTAAAAAATTTTAAGTATAAATGTAAATTTTCAATATTTACATAAAATATTGATAAAAACATATTTTATTAAAAAAAATTTGAGTATAAATATAACTTTTCAATAGTTACATAGTTTTTTCACATTAAAAGTTAAAAACGAGTTAATACATAGAGTAGAGTTTAGAAAGTATATAAATAAAAAAGAGACATATAATAACAAAAAACTTACATGGTTAGGTAGTAAAGCTTTTTATTACTATTTAAGAGATCTTGGTTCAAAACTTGACAATTACAATTTGTTTTTTGATTCAAAGAAATAAACCCGCCTGGTTTCTCTAAACCAGATCGGGTTCTCGGGTTTACTAGTTGAACCGGTGGGTTGTACGAAACCCGACAGGTTCCTTCCTTGTCCAGTCATCAGAGGAACCCAGCCCGGTCTGAAGGCCGGTTCACCGGTTGAACCGCCGGGCCGGACTAGGTTCAATAACTATGCTTTACACTTCATGGTTTTAGGAAAAAAGTTACGAGTAAGATTATGTCAAATCGCTCCAACTCTTCCTATCCTACATGTATAAATAGGGAGTCACCCCTATGCATAAAGATAATATGTTATTAAAACCTCTTTACAAGTTGCAAGAGTTCCTTAACTAATTCTCCATCAAGTCTCCCCATCAAGTCTTTAAATTCTCTTTTCAAGTCTTTCTAAAAATATTCACTGTCAAAATTGAAAATCTTCATCAATTTGAAGATCTTCATTATCAAAATTTGAAAAATTTTATCAAGTGTTTTTCAACTCTTCCATATCAAGAGTTGAAGAACTCAAGGTTTAATTCGAGATTAAGCTGTCAAGCCCTAGAGTCAAATTCGAGATTTGAAACTCTCGACCAATTCCAAGTTTGGGATCAAGCAAGCCTTCGATCAACTCTAAATTCGGGATCAGTTTATCAAATCCTCACGTCAAAGTTCAAAATTAAGCTATTAGGCTTTCAATTGACTCTAAGTTTAGGATCAAGTCATAAGGTCTGTCGCATCTAAAGAGACACAAACATCTAATTATAAAATAAAAACACTTAAATCACACATCTTAATTAGTATTCGTGCAGGTATACTCTAATAGTAGCTGTGGAAGTAAGGATCGTTCCCACGAGAAATAACATGCAATTGCTGATTATTTAGTTAAAATTAATTTGAAGGATTTTAATTAAAGAAAAGAGTTTAACTAAACTAGGTTTTACTCTAATAGACGTTAAAAAAAGAGTTAGAGTTCATGCTAGTTAATTTCTCGAGTTTTGATGTATTTTTGTCAATTAAGTGATCATATATTTGCAAATAGAATTGATTTCTAATTTTAAACATCTAGAATTATACTGCAATTAGATCTATACAATTCAATTATACTTGCTGATGGATACACATCTAGATGTGTAAAAGAGACATTATATTGATTCAAGAATTCAATTTAATTTATTATGCAAAATGTTATGATATACGCATTTAATGGTAAATTTTTTCATATAAGTGGTTTTTTGCCATAATACTGTCTCTTATACACATCTAGATGTGTATAAGGACAGCCCACAAGGACCCGACTCAGGGAGGCATTTGGAGTCCTTGCGGGTCATCAATTTCTCCTAATTTCTAGCTAGGCCACTCCAAATTTCTTTAATGAAAAGATAGAATTCCACGATGCATACTGAATTCCTTTTCAAAAGTGTTATCCTTTTCCTAGTGCCGGTCCAATCTAATCTTGACTTCAATGCTCAAGTCTGCCTTTCTTGCGTTTACTAGCCTACTCTCTTTTTTGTTTTTTCCTTGGTTATTGTTTTAACTTTGCATTTGCATAAAATGACAAATAAAAGTTATTGATGTTTGTTTAGATTTTGTAATTGAAAACTCTTATACAATCTAGATGTGTAAAATCACAAATCTTGCTTCGTGGACTGGGTTTAGAAAATAACTTTGAAATGTGACTTTATAAAGTATTTTCCATTGACACAAAAGGCAAAAGATAAGACAAGTTTTTATTTTATTGCATGAGTGTCTAAATGATATAGATAGATATACTTAAAATTTAGGGATTAGGGGTATGAAATTAGCGGTAGAAGTAACTAGATAAACGTTAAAAATAGTGTCATTTAGATTAATTTTGCTATTTTTTTTTTTCATGTAGAACTCTAAATTTTTAGAGTTTTCTAAAATCAACTACAAAATTGAAAAATTGAAAAAATAAAATAGTTAAACACAAAAATATATGAGAGAAAGAAATAATTTTATTAATATTTCAAACTAATTCTCTAGATTCTATCTTTAAAAAATTACTTTAACAAATTCCCTACATATTATCAAATATACCAAATAAAATACTAATTTCTAAAACAATTATAACTACTAAAAACTCAACACCAAAAAGTGTTAGTACAAATTAAATAGGAAATTTCCCCAACTTCGGTTAATTTCCAATGTGTATTAAATAAAAATTCTATAGTTTTATTAGGATAAAATACTGTTGTTATTTTGATTGCTTATACAATACACTCTTATATGTTTTGAATACTTGTATAATACAAATTTTAAAGTATAACAGTATAATAATCCTAACGCTACCATATTATTTCCCTAAATAGTATATTTACTCTCTTCAAAATAACTTTTCCCTTATCACTATAAAAAAAGAAAAGATATGATTTAGACACAACTTTGACACATTTGAAAAGCTAACATGAATATCCGCTAGATTTGTTGTATTCATCGTGTATCTATTCTTTTTCTATTTCTAAAGCTACAGAGTCGCACAGTGGTTCTGTTTCTGTTGAGTACTCTTTAGAGAAAGTAGTACAATGACTGCTTCTTTGTGCGAGTATAGGTGAATCTGGAGGATAGAACAAGGGTTTAGGTGGCAATTGCAAGGCCTCAAGATCACCTTTAAGCATTTCAATAACTTCTCTCATTGAAGGACGATCATCCGGTGTCATCTGTATGCACCAAAGTGCAATCACAACCAATTTTCTTGCGATCACTGTGTCTTCTTCTGTTATATTTCCAACCTCAATGTCCTCTCCTTGATCAAATTTGCATATATCCAAGAAGGGTAGTAAATTTGACTCGAATGCTCAGCATGCGCATTTACATTCCTCCGCCTTCCTGCCATCTCCAATAATAACATCCCAAAACTATATATATCCGCTTTATATGGTCTATATTGCTCCAATGCTTTTGTAAAACAATTCCGGAGCCATGTACCCTAGCGTACCTCTAATTGCAGTGAGACTCGCGACACTATTGTGTAACGGATATAGTTTAGCTAGTCCAAAGTCGGAAACTTTTGGTATGAAATTCTCATCAAGGAGAATATTATGTGGTTTGATATCAAAATGCAGAATTCGCATGTTGCAGCCCTGGTGCAAGTATTCAATTCCACGTGCAACACCCGTTGCAATATCAAATGCTTTTTTCCAACTCAATGGTTCTCCATTTGGATGTTCTGATGAGAAAATGAATTTATCTAGGGAGCCATTAGGCATATAATCGTAGACGAGAGCGCGTTTTGAATTGACAACACAGAATCCCACTAATCTCACCACATTAACGTGATGAATTCTTCCCATGGTTCCAACTTCGTTGATGAATTCTTGGCCATTATTTTTAGCTCTTGATTTGTTCAACATCTTTACAGCAACTAAATTACCACTTCGCAACTTTCCTTGGTGTAAACAATACCGTATCCTCCTTCGCCTAATTTGTCCTTGAAATTGTTCGTCATTGTCTTTGAAATTGTTCGTCATTGTCTTTATCTCTCTGTATGAATACCTAATAGGCATAAGACTCTTGTTTTTTTGCAAGAACTCTTCTATATTATCGTAGTTAGATAGATGCCTTCGATGCCACTTATGGATGAGGAAAGCAAATAAGAATATAATGCCAAACACCGTTCTTCCTGCAATTGCTAGTGCTGCCAAAGCATATGAGACATAAATAAATTGAATTCTTTCCATATGACTACTACTGACACAATAAATATATTCGTCTATTTAGACATAATAAAGATAGTTTATTTAAAGTTTCAATTATAAATTTAGTTTCTTACTGAATAATTTCCCCAAATTGATACGCCCTGTTTATGAAAGAAAATTGAAGGATTAGCAAGAGGAATAATAGAGACAAGCACAGTTGATTTTAATTATAAATTAAAAGTTTACTTGCACGGGTAACATTGAAATTGTATGGCGTATAGAAATCCATTAAGCGGCTTAGGAAATTGTATAATTTTAACGTCACGCGACCTGCAACATTCAAGAAATCGGAGTCAGCTTAAATGAATTGGAAAATCATAATATGGTCCGTTATTTTATTTGCCACTACTACTAGTATTAGGCCATGTTTGGTTCCAGGAAACCATTTCCCCAGAAATTATGCTTCTAGTCCATTTAGTCGGAGTTTTAGTTAATAAGTTTCCCCCTAGACTTTACTTTTTAAATTTGTAGATTGACCCCATCATATTTTGAAAACAATGAGTTAATGCAATTGACTTCTAATTATGCTTGATTAAAATTAAATCAAGCATAATTAAATAACGTTCTCAAATTATCAATTTGAGAATTTTAAATATTATCAATTTTGTAATCCTCAGAATTTTTAGTTCAACTTCTAACTATGTGTCATTTGTGATTTTTACTCAACGAAATTGTATATATAATTAATATTCTGTTCATCTTTCTTTTTATGAGGGAATTAATACAATTTATAAAATAAAGTATTTTAGGCACTCATTTCAATTGATTAGGTTGACTATGTTGATTTCAAAATATTGGGCATTCATTTCAATTGATTAGGTTGACTACTTTGTTGATTTCAAAATATTGAGCATTCATTTCAATTGATAATATCTATTAAAACTTTGTTAATTTTCAAGAGGAAAAAAAATGCATTTTTTATTATCTATTCAAAACCTACAAACCAAATACAAAAATTATTATCCTACGAATTACTTTCTTTTCCTTACTACTTTCCTCGGTAAACAAACAAGATGTGGCATTTGGGATTTTCAAGGGATTCACTTTCCTTTTTCTGTATTTCTTTTTCTTCACTAGATTCCTAAAACCAAACAGGGTCTAAAAATTATTAATCGAAGACTTTTAACATAAGATTGAGACAAACTAACATAAGTGGATCACATTATGAGCAAGTGGCGGTTAAAATGAACAAAAACATTTTTATTTTAATTTTTTTTTATCTTCAAGGTCTTGTATCAAACCTGGTCTAGTTTGTACCTGCTTGAATCAAAACATGGAAATATTTTTTTTTTTTTTTTTCATAATTTTGGAGAATAAAAGGTAGCCATGTCACCTAGATCAATTGCACTTTTCACGTATGACAATATGAGTCCAAATTTTTAGTTCTACATTAAATTTTGGATAGCTTGGAGTGCTATTTATCGTAATTGTTATAGCTTCTAACCCGACAAGTTGAGTTTGAGAATAAAAAATTGTGCTATAACTCTTATTTTAATTATAATATTTAGAAGTAGACCTGTAAAATAGATTCATATAAAAAAATTTCTTATACGTATATACTAGTGATATAAAAATAGCCAAATGGACGCAACATGCGTCCTATATCTCCTAAAATAGATGAACAAAATGTGGTAGATTAAGCTTCATAAGCCCGGGATAGGGAAAATATATTAAGGCCCAATTGTTCCTTCAAAAGCAAGGTCAATACTCCTTTCACTCGTTCAATTTTTATTAGAATTCATAATCTTAGAACTCCTTTGTTTATAAAATATTTACTTGTTTGAGCATCAAAAGCTCCCATTAAACACAAAAGATAACTCTATTTTAGATTGAGATTCAAGTGAAGAAGCTTTGTACACGTGGATCAATTAGTAGAGTTAAATTTTGACAAAGACAACACTATTGAATTATAAAAAGAAATGCTTAATTATATGTAGATGTATGAAGTTATGGAAGATTGAAATGTTTCTCATTAATATGTAAAAATATAATTACTTCAAGAAACAATTTCAAAAAATTAATATGGAATCATTAAAAATTAAGTAAATAGAAAGTAAAATTGTCTAGAAATTATTGGAAGATACTTTTGGCAAAACAAATTTTTATATCATTTTTTTATATTCACTTATATTAGTGAATCTTTAAGAGGGGATAAAGTGTATATTATTTTGATTATGGACACAAAGTGCCACTAAGATTTGAATTCACGCACGTCAAAAATATAAATATTATTAGTATTTAGGTGCAAAGTGTAATTGAGCCTAAATATTATTATGTCATAATACACGCACGTCAAAAATATAAAGTATGAGATAGGAGGAAATATAAAAAGTAGGAAAGAATGTCACGTGGCTAAAACTAACAGTTGATTAGTTGGATTTTTGGATAAATCCGTATGGTGTTTAATTCCAATTTCTACCTTGAAATAATCTGATCTTGAGAGGATGGAATAAAAACCGGATGTTAACTAGTTTTGATTGACATTTTGTTTTAACACTTTAGGCATTATCATTCAATTGGATTGATACCATAGCCAATTTCTGGTTCAAACGGTCGAACCGACCTGCCTGCACGAGTTAAAAAAAAAAGACTAATAACAAATTGAAAGTTAATTGGAAAGAGAAGCAGTGCACTTACATATACTTGAATTGCTGCTTACTCTGTTAACACCCCACCGGAGCTCAATACCATTGACGAGCAGATTGTGGATGTCTTGAAAGGAAACGTTCCGTCTTCCAATATCCAAAGCCCGTAAATCTGCAGGAAAAATTTTAAGAACGGTGCAGTTCTCTTGAATATCAGATGCCACCAAATTTTTCAACTACACGGAGTGATCGGCTTCCATACTTAATGCTGTTTTCCACTAGAAAATATTTTTCAGAACTTGTGTAGATTACGATGCGATTATGCTCACTCCACGACATTTCAAAATATGAATCAATGCAGTAATATGGATCATCTTTAACTCGGAATGGGTAGTTTAAAATGATTGAATTGTTCCCGCAACTGAACTGCTTATGGTTGCAGCTGGTTTCGTACGGATTCCAGCCAGTATCGTAACAAATATTTTCAAGAAACTCTCCAAGGCTATACCAACTGTAATAGTTAAAGTAAAAGATAACTAAGACAAAGGACAAGAAAACTGCTAAAAACTGCAGTTGCACCATGATGATAAATGATGAGTTGGGAGGATAAAGGGGAGGACGGGGTGCAGAATTATTATGACAAGCAGGATTCAAAGAGAGTTCGAGTCTTCCACTAAATGTATCTAATCTTTAAATACTAGTTTAAAAGTCTTGCTAGCTAATTAAGTCATCACGAATAGTTCAATGAATTTCCTGGCAGCAATCCAGAAACTTCCTACTTTAATTTTACCTGAAATGTTCCATCTTATTTAAGGTATCCTATAACCTTATATGCAAAATGTTATGATCACGAATTAATGGTAAAATTTTGTCAAATAAGTGGTATGTTTAGATAATAATTATGGAGTCCTCAATTACCAATCTATGAGGACATCCATTCCAAATCCCTCCCCGACTCGGTCCTTGCGGGTCCTCAATTTCTCCCAATTTCTTTAATGAAATGATAGAATTCCACGATGCATAACTGAATCTTTCCAAAAGTCACATCCTTTCCGTAGTGTCGGTCCAATCTAATCACTGACTTCAATGCTTAGTCTTTGTTCTTGTGTTCACTGGTCTACTCTCTTTTTATTTTTCCTTTGGTTATTGTTTTAACAATGTAGTTATATAAAATAATAAATAAAAATTAAGATGTATTATTAAATTCGAAAAAAAAAAGAAAGAAATGTGACCGAAAATATAAAATTAAGAAATCGTAATTTGATAAAATCTTGTTATGAAAACTGAGTTTGGAAAATAATTTTAAAATATGATTTCGTAAAATATTTTCCTTGTTATGTTAATTTGTAACACAAGTGTACATTTTTTCTTGTTAGCCACAATTTCCATGGAAACACGAAAATTAAGTCGAAGAATAATTTTAAAAAAATACAATAAATAAATATATTGCATAAAGGACATGGAATTTGGTTATCTTCCATTTATTAGTTAGTAAAGAAATGGGTTGTGTCAAGCTGTCTTGCCAGAGAACTAAAAATAAAAATAAAATATTTACAATATAGTACTACATAAAGTATGTGTATAAATGAAGTAGATAGTACAGAGGAAACATGATCCAATTGAGACTTTAACTTGTGATGGCCCTTAAAAGAAAATTTGTGATGGCACTAAATAATTAAGAATATGGTGTTTAAATTAAATAAATAAATAGAGTCTCACCTCACTATGCAAATTACTTTGGGATGCTAATTGTAATCTAATGAAAGGAAAAAATTCGAAGGTTAAAGGAAATTCAAAAGCTAAGCTCTAAAGAAAAATGAGCAAGTTAATAAATATTTATAACTGTATAATACAAATTCCTGAACTAGATAACTTCTAATTTAGGAAAACAAAAGAAACAAGTTTAAGAATTTTATTAAGGAAAAGGAATGATAGATTACCTCATAGGTAATCTCTGCACCTTTTCATCCTAGATTGAAACTAGTTGTATGATTTAATTCGCACTTGCAAATAACATAACCCTATTTATACAAGGGCGGTGATATCTACACATCATTTTTAAATTCTTGCACACTTTTATCACTATTTATTAGTATAATTAGTTTCTTACACACCCTTCCTGCCTCTTTACACCCTAATATAAATATTTTGTACTAATAAACATTAACAAAAATGTGCAAAAAATTAAAAAAAGTATATAAATATCATCACCCTTATATCAAATTTGGATGGATTGATCTACATGAATGTAAATAATTGCAAATATTTGTGGAAAGTGACGAATCCCAGTTAGACAACTAACCAATTAGGGTTTAATTTCCATACAGACGTTGGACCTATATCACTAAAGTGATGAACTTCTACACTAGTCTTGGACTATTACAAACACGACCCAAATTTTTTTTTATAGAATATCAATCTTACAAAATAACTAATATATATATATAAACAGAAAGCATATGAAACACATGACTCATAGATCTTGCATATTGGCCCAAGTAAATAGCAGTAAAGCAGGTAATTCGGAAGAGGTTTTAAGAACATCCTATCTGTTACAACGGGTCCTGTACCTATTCATCAGGGCTGTACCGTAGAGTCTGTATCTTATAAACAATAGATTGTAAACTACAAGATACTATTAAATAAATAAAGCAGAAAATGCAATTTTCACCTTCAAAGTTTGGATAGTAATCTTGAAAGTGTTAGAAGAAATATATTTAATTATCAAACTTTTCAATTTTTATTAATTTAGAATAAATTTAAAAATTATGTCAATTACAAACAGAAATATTCTCTATCACGGTACTAAAAGTGCTATTTGCATTATTATTTTAAAACACAATTATTCATTAGCATTATTTTTTCTTTTATGTAGATGCCTCACAATTCACAAGCCGTATCCTCTAGAGCTAGCTGGTTTCAGCTAGGTGAATCGTGTGAAGTTTTTGCATTGAATTTATCCAAAAACTTGGCAAAATGTAAGAGTTTAATTTACTCAAATTTCATGATTCATCTACCTATTTTGTAAGCCAGAACAGCGTATCTTTAGATTGAACTCTTTAATTGATGGTGAGATAAATCACATTTGGTGGGATAAACACTATCATTTTTGTTGATGCTCCTTTGAGTATATTTTGGCTACTCACTGTGCAATTTCGAGTGGGTATAACAGCAGTTGAAATGATTGAAAATTAGGAGAATCTCATTACTTTTCAATAATCCAATAATCAAAAATATTCCCTCCATGAGAAGTGAGTAGCAAAAAATTTTTTCCTTTCTTATCCATAATACTAGCCGCTTTAAGTGAGGAGAAACTTAAATCGTTTCAGATGGCCAACAACCCAATGAATTAACATCTAGATGTGTAAAGGATTACTATTAGGAAGAGTATTGCTGTTTCTTCCCATTGTTAATTAATAATATTCTAATTTATTCAAGAATTTCAGATTGATCCCAAAGGATTACTATTAGGAAGAGTATTGCTGTTTCTTCCCATTGTTAACTAATAATCATTAAGAATTTATTCAAGGCATGCTTTTCTAAAAGTGTTCCTAACAACTGACGAATATTAATGTACTTCAAGTGCTATATAAGAAAATAAAAATATTTGGAGTACTAAAGAAGTTATAATTCTTTAAAAAAAAAAAAAACATGCTGGATTTCATTTGTTAGAAAATATAGGCTTCCATTTCGTCTAAAATCAATTGGTGATAACTGAAGTGACCCAGAAACTTATTAATTAGTTCAGGAACTTTTTTGCTAGTCAATGTGAGATTTATTCATTTAACACCTTTAACACCCCTTCTCACACGTGACTTGGGTTGGATATGGAATCCTGTTACACGTGGGTTAGACGTATGAGAGCTTGTTAGAAGAGTGCCCGTTGGAAGGGATTGGACAGGACCCAAGACACGTGTGGATGGATAGGAAAATACTTGAGGGTTAGTTCTGATACCATGTTAGATAACATGGGTTTCCATTTTAAAACCAATTGGTGATAAGTGGAGTGGCTTAGAAACTTAGTAATTAGCTCAAGATCTTTTTGGCTAATAGATTTATACTTTTAACACCTTTAACACCATTGATGCATGGGGCAATAAAAGTTTTTGCACCAAAAAATATACACGAAAGACAGTTTTAGGGGTAAAAGAAAATTTTTGTGAGTAAAATTAATTTACTACTAATCATAATATTATTTTCATAATTCAAAGTTCTTTACTCCTTTGAAATTACTATTAGAACAAGTACAATATTCAATACAAATTGTGGTTGTCGGTACGAGATTTTAGCAAGAAGCTAAACGTTGCTTAGATTTTGATCGACTTAAACTTCTGGCTGAACTTTTACCATTCAAATTTCGGAACGATGTCTTTTTTTTTTTTTTGAGATGATAAAATGACAATATCAAAATATTTAAGAATTTTTTCTAAAGGAACGTAATTTTTTTAAAAATAATTCCTTACAAAACTATAGAATTTTTCTCATATATCTGTACTATATTAGTAATTCAGGTAGTTATAAAATTTTTAAGTTATACAAAATTGTTCGTTATTTTGTATTGTTGAACATCAACTTGGAGGGATTGTTCTCAACATTTTATTGAGAGCTTACCACTTGTTTTTTGAAATTTAAAACAATATCTTGTAAATTTTACAAAAAATCTAAAATCTTAGTTTTATTTTGAGATTTGTAAAAAATTTGTATCAATTTTTTGTCCTCCAAAACGAGCAAAAATTTCAGCTTTACCACTTTAGCCAGAATCTTTACAGTTTTACCCTTGAAAAGTTTTTGCCTTATATGAGAGCTGGCTCTTATACCATATAAGTTAGACGCTTTCTTAACTATCAATTAATATGGGATCTTTGGCCCCCTCCACCTTACATCACCACAAATCTCTCAACTAAGAAAGAGTCTTGTGTACAGTTCGAGAGTCCCGTAGACAACACCACTACGTTGAAGCTAGAATTTTATCATGTGCTCATATGAGGTATTGTCTGCTTTTGCCGAAATCTAACAATTTTGCCCTTGAAAATGCGCCTCACATGGGAAGGGTGGTCGTCTGCCTTATAAGCTAGATTTAAACCAAAGCCTAAAGCTCGAATTAAAATTAAAGAGCGTTCAATAAAAGACTGATCTTGGTTTCGGTTATATCTACCATATAAATTCTATCAATTAATCATCGACATCAAAAGTTTTCTCAATTTTCATACCAAGCACTAATTGGAGAATTAACCTGAATTCCAATTCAAAGTTGATTCTTATTTCTTTTCTAAGATTGGTTGATTTTCAACACACGATCCAATTAACCCTAACTATTAATTAATCTAGACACGCACCAAAAATTAATTAATTGAAGTATCAAAATCAACAAGAACAATTAGGCTAATTGAATATAAACAACGCGATTATGTTAATTAGTTGATTATTTTCCTAAATTCAATAACTCTAATCGATTAATTATTAAATTTAGTTGTTTCACAGATTGAATATCAGCCTGAGATATTCTTGAGTCAGATTAATTCCAATAACTTATATTGTGCAGCAATAGCAAATTAAAAAGAACAGCCATAAAATTGACACAAAAAAATAATCAATAATTGATATAAAAACAAATAAATTCAAGCACAGAGGTCTCATAATTTAATAGAACCAACCTTGGCTTCAATTCCCATAACCAAGAAAAGGATTTTTAGGTATTAAGTGCCATAGACGAACACACAATAATGACAACTGAAAAACTAACGATTGAACTAAAGAAAAAATAATGTCCTCTTCTATTCACCCTACACAGGGTATTTATAATGGATATTAGGGTTACAATCCCTATCTTAGGATAGGAACGTGAAATTGAACCTGTCTCTCCAATCGAATGAAGAAATCTGCCATAAAAAAAAAAAAAAGCGTAACCCTTCTGAGTTCGCGCACAAGTGTGCAGCTTAACTAGTGTGCATGTGCACGCTATCAAATTCTGGAACTTTGCTCTTTGGAAACAGCGCATGCGTGCAGCTTAAGGGTTGTGCATATGTGTGAAACCTAATCCTGTGATTCACATTCGATTTCAATTTTGACCTTGACGCTTTTAGAATTTGAAAAAGTGTAAAACACAAAAGTTGTAGCTCTCTTTCTTAACTTTTCAACACATCTTGAATCAAATCAATTAGAGCTCGGACTAGAAAGTTGCGCTTAAAATATGAAACAGTGTCCAGAATAGCTCCATACTCGTGCACAATTCAAGTCCTTGGAATTTCATTTCATCTTTTTTGTCTTTTTCATCTTTTTCAGCCCTTTTTCACTACAACCACTGAAAACTAAAACTAACTAAATTAAACTCAATAATAACTCAAATCTTGCTTACAATACATAAAAACGAGGTAAATGACACATAAAATAAGCACAATTATGAGCTTATCACCTACCTGGTTAGGTTTTTGCAGAGAAAATTTCATCATTTGACCCTTTCTCATACTTTGGATCTGGTAGATCTAAGTATTTGAAGCTACCTTCTATGTGTTTTAACTTGAGGTATACTCAGTATGGCTGAAAAACTAGCTACAATCCTAGAAAATTTTGATCTTTCTTCTATCAAGGTGTCTCTTATACACATCTAGATGTGTAATGACGCAATCGATAGCCTAGCTGACTGCAAGTTGAGTATTATGGGAAAGGTTACCAGGGAGAAAGGGGTCAATTACATAGGAATTAAAAGCTTTGCTAACCAGATATGGGGATACTCTAAAGATTTTCTTAAGAGTGACTGAGCTTGGCCCTAACTATTTTCAGTTCATCTTCTCGAATGAGACGGATAGGGACAGAGTACACAACAGTCAACCATGGATTATTGACAATATACTCCTTGTGTTGGAGCCATAGACTGAAGATTTTGAGGAGCAAAAAGAGAAATTCAAATTTTCATCAATATGAGTACAAGTTGACAGAGTCTTGGCAGGAAGATTGGTGAAGTTTTTCACAAAGTTATTAATGTAAAGATCCCACAAACAGGGGGAGGGGAAAGGTAAGCACCTAAAACTCCTTGTGGAAATGGATATTACTCAACCTTTATTGAGAGGTACTGTGGTAAAACAAAATGGGAAAGGCAAATGGCTTAAATTTAAATATGAATCTTTTCTTTTGATTTTTGTTACAATTGTGGATTAATTCGGCATAGGGATAGGAGCTGCGAGAAAAGTGCTAATGTAAGTTGTAATGACAAAAAAGACCAATATGGGGACTAGTTAAGGATCAGTAATAGGTAGAAACCTCTAGTTCAGAAGAAGGATAATGGCAAGGTTGTAACCCTACAAGAATTTGCTACAAAAGAAACAACTGGAATTACAAGGCTGGAGTTAAAGATTTGCAGAAAACTAATGGACCTAAACACCAAGAAGAAAGAAAAGATGAAGGCATTGGGGAAATAGTACTGATTAGCAGTTCTAGTAATACCTTGATTGACCCTAATAATGCTCCAAGTGATTCAAGAACACAAGAACCAATTATTGGTAATTCTGGGGCTCTAACTTTCAGTCTTGGAAGTTGTGACACCAACTCTTCTGGTAATTTAATGGAAATGGGGATAGAGAATTGACTGAGTTGGTGAAGCAGGATCATAAGGAAAAGAACAAGCTAGTAGTGAATGTGTGGTTATAGAGAAAGATCCAAGTGAAAGTGGTGAGCAAGGAAGATATGAATTGGCAATGGACTGGGCCATAACTGAAATGGAAAATGTTGAAAGTAAGAGTAAAAATACCAGGACATTTAGGAAATTTTTAATGTACATGAGAAAACCTCTAATGGAGCTGCCAACAAACCAGTTGAAGCTAGATGAGACAGGGAAAAATAAATCTTTATTACAGAATCCATATTCTCTTATAATAGTTTAGAAAACGTATAAAAAAGGTTAAAAAGGCTCATTGTTTTGAAAACTCATCAAGAATATCTCAGGCTGATATGGTGGTGGGGGGCCAAGCCTTATTGGTTCCCCAATTCTCATGAGATTCATGGTGTGGAACATAGAAAGGTGGGGGCTCATTGATAGTTCCCTTTCTTAAGGAGGTTATCAAACTCCACTCCCCAAGAGTTATTTAACTTTATAAAACAAAAATAAGAAAGTAATTATGGAAAAGGTTTAGAAAAGAATAGGTTTTGATTTTTTAATTTTTGTTGATGCTGTGAGAAAAGCTGGAGATATGGCTTTTTTTGGAAACATAATATTAGAATCTTGGATATTGTACCAATTGCTTTCACATTTGATATCAAATTGAAGGATCCTAATCAAGACAAAGAAATCTAGTGGTGCATTGGTATATATGCTAGCAGTAGACCTCAAATCCGGAAAAAATAATGGGAGGTTCTTAACTTGAGGAAAAGTCTATGGGAGGACAAATGGTTACTCATAGGAGACTTCAATGAGATTTGTTCTGATAAGGAAAAGTTAGGGAAACAAAGCTAGGGATGCTTGGTCTTATAGAGATTTCAATATCTTGAGTCAAAGGAATCAGTTGATTGATGTTGGTTTTGAAGTCAATCCTTGGATTTGGTGAAAATGATTGGGGAAAATAATGAGAGATTAAAGAAAGGTTAGCTAGGGGACTTTGTTCAGAAAATTGGTTAAGGAAGTATGGCAAGTTCAAGTGCCTCCATATTGAAATTCTGGACACTGTTTCATCATTTTATTTTGATGGTTCAATGCAGTCCAGATACACAAATAAAGTGAGGAAGAGATTTGCTTTTGACAAAATGTGGTTCCAACAAGAGGGAGTAGAACAGGTGATCAAGGATGCTTGGCAGAAAGAACTGTACTAAATTGGAATAGGAACTTGCATCTCAATGCTGAAAAAAGGATATTGAGCCTAATGGAGCAAATTATGTTGGTGAAGGAATCTAACAGAGAGGATAGAAGATCCAAACTAATTGAGTTGAAAGTTCAATTGGAAAGCTTATAAGGATGAGGAGTCATACAAATGCCAAAAATCCTGGTGCCAATGGTTAAAAGAAAGGGATTGAAATTCAGCTTATTTTCATGCTGCTGTAAAAGGTAGGAGGACAAGAAATGCAATACACACTTTGCAAAAAGAGGATGGCATTTGGTGTAAGGAAATTCAAGATATTGAAGAGGAACTCACTTGTTTCGATAGTAAGTTATTCAATACCACTACTATTCCTGAGTATAATGAGATATTAAGAAGAATCCCACAAAAGGTAACAAGCCAAGTTAATTAGTTCCTAATGACCTTTGAGGTTCTTAGATCAAGGAAGCTTTTTTTCTCATTGCATCCACACAAGGCCCTGGGTCAGATAGTATGTCTCCACTCTTCTTTTAAAAATTCTAGCATATTTTCAAGATGGATGTGGTGAAAGCCATTCAAAGCCTTTTCTATTCTAGTCAGATTTTGAAATTTGTTGATGAAACTATTGTGACCCTATTCCTAAAGTTGAAAATCCAATCAATCTTTCCCAATATAGACCTATAAGCCTTTGTAATGTTTTCTACAAGGCAATTGCAAAACTGTTAGTTGGTAGAATGAAATGTATCCTTTCGTACTTACCTTAGTCCTAGTCAAACTACTTTTGTGCCTGGTAGACAAATTTTTGATAACATCATCATTGTACATGAATACATGCATTTTTTTCAAAAACAAAAGGAACGAAAAGATAATTAATGGTCACTCTAAAATTTGTTATGTCTAAAACTTATGATAGGGTAAAGTGGAACTTTTTGGCAACTATGATGAATAAATTAGGTTTTTGGCTCAACTTGGATTAATTGGATTATGAATTGTCTTGCTACTATTACCTACTCTTTCAATGTCAATGGGGAAAGGGTTGGATATTTTAACTTACTAGAAATACTGATTCTAAATTAGGTTGATCCCCTTTTAACCCTATTCTTTCTTATCTGTGCAAAAGGCTTCAGCAATTTACTTAGACAAGCCAATAATTCCAAGAGAATTTCTAGAGTAAAAATTAGCAAAAAGGGACAAGCTATCTCCCATAATGATAAAATCTGTTTATGAAAAAAAAAATGAAAGATTAGCAAAGGGAACAACATAGGCAATCGTAGTCGACTCACTCCAAAAGCACATTGAATAGTTGCATGAATAGGAAGTCATTAACTCACCAATGAAATAGGACAATCCAGTCATCACGCCACCTACAGCATCTAAGAATAGCAGTCAATTTTCATGAATTGGAAAATCATAATTTGTATCAGAGACCTTTCAATCTTGGACAATATGATCTATTATTTGTCACAAACTCTAAGTGATTCCTTATCTTTAAAAAAATTAACAATGTAGATTTTTAATGAAAAATTGAGGATTACTCTTAATAGAGGTGGTCACATTATGAGTACGTGGCTGGTAAATTAAACAAGAAAGTTACTATTTTAATATCTTATCTTTAGGGTCTTGTCTAATTTGATATTTTTTCTTTCTTTCTTTTTTTTGGTTAAATCGATAATATCCTAATCTAACATATTCTATAAGGGAAGACCCAATTGGGCACTATTAAGGGACCAGAGGAAGAGATGACCCTTTAGACTAGACAAAGGTGCTTTGGCACCTGTCTAGATTTCTGCAAGGTTTTGGATTTGAACTAATAGACATTGTAGAGAATGCCTTATGAGACATTTTATGGCCAACTCCACTAAGTGGAGTTGGTTTTTTCTAATTTGATCTAGCTTGGTGCTGTTTGATCACATCCCTAAATCAAAACATGGCTCAAATTTTTTGGAAATAATTTTATAAACTTCCTCTGAGATTCATGCACTTGAATTTAATATCACTTAGTTTTTCTGAACTTCAAAGAATATCGCCTAACTCCTCTAATTCAAACTTTTTGTAATATTGTCAACCTTCCTTTAAAAAAATTGATTTTAGAGAGAGACTATTTTTCTTCTAATTTTACCCAAGTTCAAAATTTTTATTGATTAAAATAGTTAGAGAAAATGAAAAAAAAAAAAAGTGTACAATAATTATTAATAAATAACATTGGGTTGTAACTTTTCATGTCCTTCACCAATTAATTAATAATTAAAGTATATATTTTTTTTCTTTACAAGTTATTGATTCCAAAATAAAACACCAATAGCACTATTTATCATTATATATGGGGTATATCTACTTGCCCTAGTTTTTTTAGTTTCTATTTTTAATTTTTTTTTAATTTTAAAATTAATTAATTCCTTTTCCAAGTTATTGTATTTAATTTGATACCTAATCAATATCAATTAAGAGTGAATTTTAGATTAATCGGATTGACTAAAATAAATTTTGGTTATAGTGCATTTTATTGAAAATTTAGTATTAAATTTCATTATGATTTTCTTGCATTGAAAATAAAAAATAATCAAAACCAATTGATGAATACTCCTAGGTAAAACTATGAAGTGCATTTATACAAAATTTCGACTTTCAAGCAAGTGATACCTGTCTCTTATACACATAACCATATTAATGCAACTTGTGTCCTAAGCCTCCTAAATAGTAGAGAATCAAACTAATGCACTAGATTTAGCTTAAGAGGTCATGGTCCTAGCCCAAACAAGACACTTCCTTAAGAAAAAAAAAAAACATTAAGGCCCAAATGTTCCTCCAAAAGCAAGTTCAGTATTCATTTTCCCTCTTTTTACAAAAAGATGTGTATAAGAGACAGGTACAAAGCTTCTTCATTTGCCATCCCCTAACTCTGCTTTAGGTTTAGTCAAAAAAAAAAACTCTATATTAGGTTGAGATTCAAATGAAGAAGCTTTGTACACATAGATTAATTAATAGAACCAATTCTCCGGAATACATCAACTTAAATGTAGATGTCTAAAGTTATGGAAGATTGAAATGTTTTCATTAAAAACTCAAACATCAGGAGCAATCTTGAACCAGTGTATTGTGACACTTGGCAGCAGACTAGAGGATTAAGACAACATTGGATCCCTCAATCCCCAAACCAGTTTAAGATTGTGATTAGTACCTCCAACAATGAGTCAAGTGGGAAAGTTGGAATTGGACCATAGTGGGCTAAAGTGGATAGAGGCAAATATGATGACAAACTTAACACATTAGAAGCCATCAGAATGGCCTTTGTCAGAGCTTTGGCTTTAATTAATCTATGTGTACAAAGCTTAAGGAATTTGAATCTAAACCTAATGTCTGTCTATAAGATACAGGTCTAGATACCATGTGTATAAGAGATTCAGATACTAGAATCTTAGACTTAGTTTACTCTTTCAAAAAGGCTCCTTTTGCTTTATTAGTGGTGGTAGGTTGAATATTAGCAAAAAGACTGCCAACTTTGCAAAAAAATTGAGATGTTACTGACATAGAATGGGAGCATTTTTTTTTCCCAATATGGATTGCAGTGCAATCACAAATACTTGAGGGAAGTTTCCCTCTCTTTGTAAGTAATTATACAAGCAATAAAAACTTTAGAAAATTCTACAATTCCTTTTAGGGAATCATTTTCTTGTAATTTAAGAGTTTATACAGTACAACAGTATATGCTTTAAAAAGTTATATTGTACAAGTGGTTAAAGACAAAGAAATAATTCCCATGATTATAGAATTCCCCACAAACTTATATCATTTTGAGGGGGAAAAAAAAAAATAAGTATAGACCGCTGAATTGCCAAGCTCAGTAGCCTAAGCATGTAACCAAGCGAGGCATCAAATTGGTTGGATGGTGGGCCCGAGTCCAACTAGAGCTAAATTGGAAAATATTTACTAACATTGACTGGAGCGGCTGGGTACAGAAGACTGGTAGCCCAAAATCCAGTTCTGAGAACTTTGGGCTTGTATTGCTGATCGGGCCCATCTAGTCCACTGCTGCATAGACACGATCCATCTTAACTTGAGAGCTGGAGGTGCCCCTGATCAAGCCCAGCAAGGGCACTGGACAAGATACATAAGAGGTGGTATATGTGCCAGCCGATACAATATATGGCCCGTAAAACAATCATATTTTTATTTTTAATTTTTTTTTCATTTTGAATATGAATATTCTCGTTTATTTTCAAAATTTATACTGAATGGATTTTGATTTCTCAACCACAATTATTTTACTCTTAATAGATTTTCATATTTCGAACATTTTTTTTTAATTTTTCGAACTTTTTGGTTTTTACTTTTAGACCATATTTATTTGGATTATTTTTCTGATTCTTATGCTTTCGCAATCAATTAATTGAAAAATATTTTTGAGATTTGTTTCAAGATTATTGTTAAATGTTTTAGAACTATACCAACTATGACTTTTTTTTTTTTTTTTTTGGCTCCTTTAATCACTTCACTGTAATTTTTGACAACGTTTATTACACCAACTAGGGATTTTGATTTCGTTTGATAACTGGTTTTATCAAAGTCTTGTCAAAGCTTTAACCATATGCACCGGCACCTAATATCTTAAAACTTATTATTTAGTTCCTTCTGATGACCCAATTTATGGTTCCACACTTCAACGGACACCATAATTAGATCTAAATTCTTAGGAGACATTGGAAGTAGTTCTAACAATGGATAAATATAACTTAACGATGCGTGTTGTTTACGTACTCTAAAATCGTTAATTTTGTTGATGAAATTAGATTTTTTATTGAAGTGTGAAGAATTAGACAATTTAAAGTACAAAATGTCTAAAAAAAAATATAAGATACAAAGTGCGAATAATGTACAAGTTTGGAGGTGCAAAGTAGAGCTAAGCCTATTTGGTTATATCAAAGTTACACGATAAGAACATAAATTAACTACTATTTTATATAATTAATTATAACTTTTAGTTAAAGTATTATAAAATTCATGTACAATAAATTAAAAAGTTGATGCAATATATTTTATTAATAATTTCATCATATGTTTTATACATTTATTCAATAATTTTAAAATATTATATTAATAAAATAATATATCTTAGTGACTCACTGGTTGAACTAATAATCCACTAGTTAAGCCAGTAATCAATCGATTAAACCAATAATTCATTAATCTACCTCGCTTTCCAAATTTCTCTCCAAGTCGGGTTTAATAACTATCCTTTTGTGTTTGCTTATGACTAATTACCCTACCTAATCAATTGTTGTATAATGACTTGCAAACAACGACCAGATACTATTGGACCTACAAGGTACTCCTATGTAACTTAAATGGCCATGTCTAGATAATTAATGTCGTTCTAGTGCAACATAACGTTGTTAAAGTATAAATATCCTATATCGGTTAATCAATAAATTATGACTTGATTAATAAATTTTACGATTCACTCTACTTATTATAAATTGATTTTGAGATGGAAGTATATGTTTTTTAAAATAGTATCAGAACTAATTTAAAATATTTTCCCAATACATGACTTCATGTGTTTCTATTTAAGCATGTGTTTCTATCAAACCAACTTTATACACATTGGTTTAAGTATAAGAGTATGACAATGGGTTTCTTCATGCTAGGCTTCTTCATTGGATTTGAACTTGGCTCTTATCATTTTCGCCTTGCTAAACAAATTTATTGTCCTTGTTTTAACCTAATTGTGTGAGAGGGTAATAAAATATAAAATATCTCACATCGCTTAATCAAGTGATTATGAACTAATTAATGAGTTTTGTAGGCCACTCCATTTATTGTCAATTAGTTTTGAAATTGAAGTCAAGTTCTTTACACGGTATCAGAGCTACTCTAAGTGACACCTCAATAGTTTTATCACTGTATCACTTTGCATAATTATACTGATAATTATATATTGAACAACATTATTTTGAGCAAACCAAACTTTTCCCCATAAGATATAAGACACAAAACATTTAGCAAACCAAAATTTTCTCCATAAGATATGAGGCACAAAACATTTATTTGTGTTGTTTTCCCTAAAGAGAATTTAACATTTATTTGTGTTATTACATCTAAATTGTTTAAAAACATTTATTTGTGTTATTATATCTAAATTGTTTAGAACTACAATTAATAATAAATTCACACTCAAACCAAAAAAGAGAAACTTAACAAATTTCTCTTTTTTTCCTTATCTTTTCGAATAACTTGAACTATTATTTTCTCTAATTTTTTCTTAAATTATCCAAATTAACTACATTCAAAAATTATTTATCTTTACATTTTCTTCCATTATACTAATGTGCTCTGGCAATAACATAACCCTTGAATTTCTTTTGGCAGATTTAGGGTTAACACTTGTTGAGATAAAAGTAGTTCTTTGACATTTTACCTAGTAATTTTTCAAAAACATTAATTTCGTGACAAAAAATTAAAAGGCAGTATATGTTTTAAAAGCACTTACACTCAATGAAATCTTTACCGCATATATAAATGAATATGTTAGTAAGTGTAAAATATTACACACGTTCATATGTCTTACCCTTTTTTTTTTATTTTTAATTGATAACATCTGTGTCATGTAGATATTACTCTATAGATATTAAAGCAGTTGTTGCTCTTAAAGACAATATGAGGGATTATTCCATTGACACAAAAGGCAAAAGACAAGACAAGTTTTTATTTTGTTGCATGAGTGTCTAAATAATATAGGTAGTCATACTTAAAATTTAGGGATTAGGGGTGTGAAATAGTGTAGAAGTAACCAGATAAACGTTAAAAGTAGTGTCATTTAGATTAATTTATATGATATATAGAACTCTAAACTTTTAGAGTTTTCTAAAATCAACTACAAAATTAGAAAATTGAAAAACTAAAATACCTAAATACAAAAAATATATGAGAGAAAGAAATAATTTTAATAATATTTCAAACTAATTCTCTAGATTCTATCTTTAAAAAAATACTTTAACAAATTCCCATATATTTCCTAGAAACCAAATAAAATACTAATTTCTAATACAATTAAACTACAAAAAATTCAACACCAATAAAATTAGTATAAATTAAATAAGAAATTTCCAACTTTGATTAATTTTTAACAATAAATAGTAGAAAATTTTTATAGTTTTGTTAGAATAAAGTATTGTTGCATTTTGGATGTTTGTACTATGCATACTCCCATATATTTTGAATGGTTTGTAAAATACAAAATTTAAACCATAATATGATACCCTAATAATACCGTAAAATTCTCCTATACAGTATACTTTCTTCGGAATAACTTTTCCTTGATCACTATCAAAAAGAAAGGAGACACAAGTGTGACACATTTGAAAAGCTAACATTAAAAGCCACTGGATTTGTTGTATTCATCATGTATCTATTCTATTTCTATTTCTAAAGCCATAGAGTCGCACAGGGTTCTGTTTCTGTTGAGTACTCTTCAGAGAAAGTAGTACAATGACTGCTTCTTTGTGCATGTATAGTTGAATTTGGAGGATAGAACAAGGGTTTAGGTGGCAATTGCAAGGCGTCAAGATCACCTGCAAGCATTTCATCCTAGTAGAACTTCTCTCATTGAAGGACGATCAGTTGGTGTCATCTGTATACACCAAAATGCAACTAAAATCAATTTTCTTGCAATTTTCATGTCTTCTTCAGTTATATTTCCAACATCAAATTCCTCTCCTAGATCAAATTTGTCATATATCCAAGAGGGATAGTAGATTTGACTCGAACGCTCAGCCTGCCCATTTACATTCCTCCACCTTCCTGCCATCTCCAATAATAACATTCCAAAACTATATATATCCACCTTATGCGATATTGCTCCAATTGTTTTATAAAATAATTCCGGAGCCATATATCCCAACGTACCTCTAATCGCGGTGAGACTCGCAACACTATTATGTAACGGATATAGTTTAGCTAGTCCAAAGTCAGAAACTTTTGGTATGAAATTCTCATCAAGGAGGATATTATGTGGCTTGATATCAAAATGCAGAATTCGCATGTTGCAACCCTGGTGCAAGTACTCAATTCCACGTGCAACGCCCATTGCAATATCTAAATGCCTTTTTCCAACTAAGTGGTTCTCTATTTGGATGATCTAACGAGAAAATGAACTTATCTAGGGAGCCATTGGGCATATAATCATATACGAGAGCTCGCTTTGAACTGGTAAAACAGAATCCCACTAATCTCACCACATTAATGTGTATAAATTCTTCCGATGGTACCAATTTCGTTGATGAATTCTTGGCCATTATTTTTGGCTTTTGATTTCTTCAACATCTTTACAGCAACTAAATTACCACTTCGCAACTTTCCTTTATAAACAATAGCATAGCCTCCTTCGCCTAATTTGTCCTTGAAATTGTTCGTCATTGTCTTAATCTCTTTGTATGAGTACCTAATAGGCATAAGATTGTTGTTTTTCTGTAAGAACTCTTCTATAGTGTCATACTTTGACAAGTGCCTTCGATGCCATTTATAAATGAGGAAAGCAAATAAGAATATGATGCCAATCACAGCTCTTCCAGCAAGTGCTAGTTCTGCCAAAGAATACGATATTCTAGCAACAGCTAAATAAACTGACAATTTTCAATATGACTATTGAAATAATAAAGATGCCGTTCTATTTAGATATAATACAAAGAGTTCATTTCAAGTTTCAACTGTAAATTTAGTTTCTTACCAAAGAATGCGACCGCCAATGAGATAAAATCTGTTTATGAAAGAAAATTGAAAGATTAGCAAAGGGAACAACATAGGCAATCGTAGTCGACTCACTCTGAAAGCACATTGAATAGTTGCATGAACAGGAAATCATAAACTCACCAATGAAATAGGACAATCCAGTCATCATGCCATCTACATCATCCATCAATTTACATGAATTGGAAAATCATAATTTTGCTTATTTGCCTTTCAGATCTTGGACAATGTGGTTTATTATTTGTCACAACTACAAGTAGCTCATTATCTTCAAAAGAATTAACAATGTAGATTTTTAATAAAAATTTACGGCAAACTAACAGAGCTGGTCACATTATGAGTACATGGCAGATAAATTGAACAAGAATTCTTTTCAGTATAGTTATTATTTTAATCTCTTATCTTTAGCGTCTTGCCTAATTTGATCTTTTTTTTTGTTGGTTAAATCGATTACATCCTAATCTAACTTATTCTCTAAGTAAAGACTCAACTAGGCACTATTAAGGAACTAGAGGGAGAGAGAACTCTTTAGACCATACAAAGATGCTTTAGCACCTGTCTAGATTTCTGCAAGGTTTGGAATTTGAACCCCAGGCCTCATTGTAGAGAATACCTTATGAGGCATATCCTAGCTAACTCTACTAAATGAAGTTGGTTTTGTCTAATTTGATCTAGCCTGGTGTAGTTTGTACGTGTTTGAATCAAAATATGGGTCAAACTTTTTCGAAATGATTTCATAAACCTCCACTGAGGTTTATGCTATATCACTTATTTTTTCTAAACTTTAAAGAATACCACCTAACCCCCCTAATTCAAACTTGTTGTAATGTTGTCAGCCTTCCTTTAAAGAAATTGATTCAAGTAAAGAGAGACTATTTTTCTTCAAGTTTGTTACCTTAGTTCAAAATTTTTATTGATTACTATAGTTAGAGAAAATGGAAAAAAAAAAAGTGTACAATAATTATTAATAAATAATATTGGGTTGTAATTTTTCATGTCCTTCACCAATTAATTAATATTTAAAGTATATTTTTTGTTTATAAGTTATTGATTCCAAAATAAAACTCCAATTGATTCCAAACGCATTTTTCAATTTTGGATTTTTAATTTTCAAACAAAATAGTAGTAGTCATATTTATTTATTGTATCGTATGTTGTATTTTATATATTCCAAATTTTTATTCAATTTATGCACACAACACATTAACATGCACAATATTTTCATAAATTAGCAGGCCAAAAAATTTATTGAAAGAATACTTTTTGTTTAAGGTTACAAGTTTGTATTGATTCCCTGAACCAAATACTAATAATATTTATTCTATTATAAGAAGTATGTACTTCTACATTGTCAAGTTTTTGTTAAAACAAATAGACTTAAATAAATTAATGCTTGCATCATATTTTTATAAATAAGTTAACAAAAAATTGCTAGAATCCTAAAGGGTACCAAGTTAAAATTCTCAAAAAGCTCAAGGGTGGTTATTGATATCACTTTTTCATTACATTGACTGAAGTGCCCAGGATATAAGTGTCATTTAACTCATTTTAGTACTCACAGTAGAACCTATTGATAAGAGAGGGGAGGTAGTGACATTTTTAAAATTTCAAAAAGACTTAGTGATATTAACATAAATTTTAAAGGAGGTTTATGAAATTATCCCAATTCTTTCATAATTTTGAGGAATAAAAGGTACTCATGTCACCTAGATCACTTATACCTTTCATGTAAGAGTCCAAATTTCTAGTTCTACCTTCTTCGCATAACTGAAAGTGCCATTTATCTTAATTGTTCTACTCTCTAACTTGGCAAGGTCAGTTTGAGAGTAAGGAGAGAAATTTTTATATGGACAAACTCTCCGTTCCTATTTATGAATCTTGTGATCTAAACAAGAGTCATATATTATTCAATGATGTATGTTGATGTTCGAAAGTTGTAAAGGGAGTTTTGTCATAACCACAAAATCCACATGTAGAACTTAGGGTGTTAATAGTTTGATTTAACTGAATAAACCGATCGGACTAAATTAATTTAGTTTCCAGTGTTTGGATAAACTAAATAAAGAAATTGCTTATATAGATTGGATGTGGTTATTGAACATCTAGATGTGTATAACTTAAATTTTAGTTTTACTGTATTTAGTTTTTAGTTTTTTAGTAACATATTCCATATATGCATTCATTCAATACTTTGATATTGTTTTTCTTTGCTCTTTTTTTAGTTTCTAGTTTTAATTTTTTTTACTTTTAGGTTTTGTTTATTACTTTTATTAGTTTTGTATTTAATTTGATACCTATTTTTTGGTTAATTAGTGAATTTTGAATTAATCGAATAACCTAAAATAAATTTTAGTTAACCAATCGATTAAAGAAAATTTTACTTTAAATTTAATTATAATTTTCTTACACTGAAAAATAAAAAATAATCAAAACCAACTAATGAAAACTCCTACGTAGAACTTTGGCGTGCATCTACAAAAAAATTCAACTTTCAAGTAAGGACATAATGATGATATAAAAATAACTATAAGGACGCAACTTGTGGTCCACAAGCCCAGGTTACAAAAAAACATTAATGCCCAATTGTTCCTCCAAAAGCAAGGTCAGTGTTCATTTTCCCTCTTTTTAATCATTGAAAAGTCCCTTCAAATACAAAACCCTAACTCCATTTTGGGTTTAGTAAAAAAAAAAAACTCTATATTAGGTAGATATTCAAATGAAGATGTCTGAAGTTATGCAAGATTAATTCATAGAGCCAATTTTCGGGAATAACAACTTAAATGTAGATGTCTGAAGTTATGCAAGATTGAAATGTTTTCATTAAAAATTTAAGATAAGAAACAATATACATTTTGGTTATAGAACATTTTCGAAAACCATTAGCTAATTTATAATAATAAAAAAATGGAAGATGAAGATTAATGTTTAATTAAAAAAAAAAAAGTCAAATATTAACATATACGAGTATAATTTCATTACCAAATCCATCCCTAACCTAAGGTATTTTTCATTACAATATATTTATACAAAATGAAAAAGTTATTAGTGTTTCACTAAATTCGAAAAAAAATAAATAAAATTTGATTGAGTATCTAAATTCACGGATTGGAGATTCATTAAAATTTTATTATATCAAATATTTTTACAAGTGAATATGAATTTGTAGTTTTATAAATTATTTTCTCTCTATAGACAGAAGTTGACAAATCACACAATGAAAAGGAAAATCAAATGTCCAACATTATTATTATATTATTAAACATTTGACCAGCAAATTAAATTTGACCATGAAATGATCTGATCTTGAGTGATGAATGAAAACCGGATGCTACTGGTTCAAACTTTTTTTTTTTTAAAAAAAAAAACACTTTCTAGCATTAGAATGGATTAATTACATTTTATTTTTTTAAACTTCAGTGATATTAACATTGAATTAAAGATTCATCCCTAACATTATCCCATCAAAAAGACTTATCTGGCCCGAGTTTAAGAAGAAGTTGCAGAAAGAGAATCAGCGCACTTACCGAAAAATGAATATTTGTATCCTTCATACCACTCGAACTCAAAACCATTGGCCAGCAGATTGTGGATGTCTTGAAACGAAACGTTCTCTCTTCCAATATCCAGAGACCGTAAATCAGCGGGAAATTTTTTAAGGACGGTGCAAGTCTCTTCAATATCAGATGCCACCAGATTTTTCCCAACCACCACGTAATTGTACGAGTAATCATCTTTTGCAGCAGTTATACAGGGTGCAGTGTCAACATAGAGACGAGGAGATTTTTTGGTTTTCAATACTGGATTTTTACAGCTCACAAACACGACCGGATCTGTTTCAACAGGATAATATAAAGGTACTGATTCAATAGAATCGTAACTGAATGAGTAGAGTGGAAGAGTGGAACAATTGTCCTTTTGCATCCCAGGATCAACAACATGGAACGATCGGAATCTTCTATAATTAATGCTGTTTTCCACTAGAAAATATTTTTCAGAACTCACGTAGATTACGGTGCGATTATGCTCACAGGACAATTCAAAATCTGAATGCCCGCAGTGATATGGATCATCTTTAACTTGAAATGGGTAGTGTAAAGTGATTGGATTGTTCCCCCCGCAATTGAACAGCCGATCCTTGCAGCCGGTTTTACTAAAATTAAAAGTCTTTCCAAGGAATACGTCAAGCCTAGACAAACTATAAACAACTAAGAAAAAGGACAACAAAGCTGTAAGAAAAACGTGCACCATGATGATGAATGAGGAGTTGAGAAGATAAAGAGGACGGGTAAGGGGATTGATAAAGGCAATGGATAATCAAGCGAGGTTCAAAGACACAGTCGAAACTGAGTCGATTAAATGTATCTAATCTTGCAAGTGTACAAGTCTTGCTAAATTAAGTCATCACGCGCAGTTCAATTATTCTCCTGGCAGCAATTTGGAAACTTCCTACTTAAATGATCTCTAAAATAAGTATAATAATGTGTTAATATGACTGAAATACTAAAATTTTTCTCTACAAAGACAGCCACTTCATATCCTTCCCCACCTCAGACCTTTCATTAACGAAATGGTAGAATTCCAGTATTCCACGACACATTAAATTCCTTGTCAATAGAGGGGGTATCCTTATCGTAGGGTCGGACCAACCAATCTTGACTTAAATACCCGAGTCTTTGTTCTTGCGTTTACTTACGGGTCAACTCTCTTTTTCATATTTTGTCTTGGTTATTGTCTTGTAATTAAAGTATATTTTGCCTTCTTAGCCACAATTGTTACAAGGTTGAAATGGATCGATTTTATATTTATCTAAATAAAAAAGTGTAAAATGAATAATTTCAAATAATTTTTTAATTTAGATGGATTTAAAATTCATCTATTTCTACTTTACAAATCTCTCTAATAAATGATAAATTTTAAATTCTTTCTCAAATTTATCAATGCAAACACAACAATAAATTTTTTAAATTATTCAAATTTCTTCACCATTTTGTACTGTTGAACATGAACTTGGAGGGCTTGTTCTCAACATTTTATTGAGAGCTTTCCAATTGTTTTTCGGGTTAATAAAACTTTGCCCCTGATGTTTATAAATTACACTTTGCCCCCTAAACTATGAAAACATACACTTTGCCCCCATTCACATTATTCATCCTTTAAAAATTTTAAAATATTAAGAAATTTTGGTATTATATTTTGATTTTTCATGTATTTAATTGATTTTCGTTAGTTATAAAAGAATTGAGAAAAAATAAAATAAAATAACACATTGATATCTTTGACTTTAAGGAGTGAAAATGTGAAAAAATTTTGAATGACATTATCTTTGACAACTCACTAAATTTGCACATATTAAGTCAAATATTAAAAGTATAAAATACAAAGAAATATAAAAACAAAAATCTCAAAGTTTTATTTTTAAAAAAAGGTATTTTTATACAATACCTTTAAAGAAAAATTTTTAGTACAAAATAAGTTCATTTGGAAATAGTTCTACCACTACAGTTAAACATTCAAATTCGAAATAATATAAAATAAAATCCAAAAATTTTAAAAATTTGACCAAAAAATATATTGATAGATTATATTTAAATATTATAGAATTTATTTTTTATTTTTATATAATTATCACATCACCATCAAAATTAAAATATAGTACCAATACTATTTTAGTCGTTTAACTATATTATTTTAATAATTATTGATAATAGATGAATAGTATCAAAGGGGGTAAAATGTATATTTTTATAGTTTAAGAGGGCAAAGTATAATTACCCACCTAGTTCAGGGGGATAAAGTGTTATTAGACCTTGATGTTTTGCCATGAGAGCTTTGGGCTGGTTCCACGGACATGATCAGGCCCAGAGAGCCCATTGATGTGACACTGTCCATCTTAACTTGTGCTGGAGGGTGCTTGATCAAGCCCAGCAACCCCACTGGGCAAAATTGACTGCCGAAGAGTTGGTGTTGTGTTGTACCCATCAAACAATCACATTTTTATTTTCATTAATAATTTTTAATCATTTTATTCTAAAAATTAATAAATTCTCTTTTTTTTTTTTTTTTGTCAGATTTTTAGATTGAAAATGGTATTGATTCTCAACCACACTTATTTTACTCAATTAATAGGATTTCCGTAAATCAACCACTTTTATTTTTATTTGTTTTTAACTTTCCAAGCATCCATTTTTATTTTAATTGTTTTTCTGATCCTTATTAATTTTTCAATCAGTTTATTATAAAATGTTTCTTTGAAGTATTTCAAAATTTTTGTTAGAGAAAATACTACAAATATGTACTAGTTGTTTTCTTCTTTAATCACTTCGTAGTATTTTGTGACGAGACGGTATGTACACCAGCAATATAGAGTTAGCTGACTAGGATAGTTATGGATTATGGGCGCTTTTTGCATTGAATTAATTCAAACAGCGAGTATTTCTTTTTAGAATTATTTGGCAAAATATAAGGTTTTAATTTACTTCAACTTCTTCGTGTAAATTTTAAGTTAAAGACTTAATGGATCCTCTTTCATTAGTTTTCTTCTATTTATTGTCCATTTACATATATTTAAATAATTTAAATTTAAAAAATAATATGAATATACCATTACTTTTATCTCATCCAAAAATTAATTCAAAAATTAAACATTAAATTATATGTCATATTTGAACAGTGCATAAATTTTTAAATGTTGATGAAATATAAAATAATTTAATTAACCGGTAAAACATTATTATTTTTTTTTTTGCAAGACATTTATATAGAACATGATTTAAATAATGAAGATTTTAATTTTTAAAAACAATTTTAAAATTTACCTTTGAATGGAGAAGATCATTGTCCTAAAAACTTGTAGGGATCTAGTTGTAACAAAGTTACTTATTTTGATTTTTAGCAGGCCTATGCAAGCCGGTGTGAAAGTCTTTAATTATCCATAAATAAGTTTTTTTTTAATCAAATTAATAACATCTTAACCTAATCTACTCTATAAAAGAAAACTCAACTGGACACTATTAAGAAATTGTAGAGAGAAAGGGTTCCAGATCAAGCAAGAATACTTTGACACATGCCTGAATTTTTACAAACTTCAAATTTTACCGTAAAAAAATATCTTATGAAGTATTTTCTGATTATCCATATAAGTAAGTAGGTAGGTGAGTTTCAAATACAACATTAATATAATTTTTCCTCTTTCCTTTTTCCTTTTATTTTTTAAAATCCCAACCATCGTATTTCGAAGTCACATGTAATTTACTTATTCTTAAAACAAAATACTATGACGGATTCCTTTGATGCCCGAGCCATGGGGCACTGAAAGTTTGTGCAGAACAACGAGAGTTTTAATTGCAAAGCTTGGATAAAGGTGATACAGATTCGGAGCTAAATTGAATAGGGTATTTTGGAAAAAAAAAAAAAGTTAGTGCCCCTAAATGAATGGGGCTATATTGAAAGAAAATTTAAGTTAGGGTTGCAACGTATTTTCATTTCAAAGACAAATACATATTACCCCTGTAGTTAGGCTAACTTACATATTATTCCCTTATGCTATTAAAATATACATTTAACTTCTTGTGGTTTGGACTAAAATGAAATAGTTAGTCATTTCATCTAATTTAATAGTCAAATGTTAAAAAATTCTATTTTAAGGGTATAATTATCTTTTAATATTTATTTTTAAAAAAATTTTAACTAAAAAATGATATTGAAATTAAAATTTTAATAATAATAAGTTAAAGAAAATAAATATTAAGAGACAATTATACCCTTAAATTGAAACCTTTTTAACCTTCAACTGTTATATTAAATGAAACGACAAGCATCTTTATTTTTATCCAAATGAAATAGTATTTAAATATATATTTCAATACCACAGAGGGATAACATGTAAGTTGACTAAACTACTGGAGATTCTGTGTAATTTACCCCTAAATAATTCATTGATTTTCAATCGATAAAAGCTATACTAAAAATTAATATATAAAGTATTAAAGTTTAATAAATTACATTAGGAAACAATCATTGTGATTTAAAAATTTATATAACTCAATATTACATATTTTAAAATTTTATAGTATACAAACACTTAAATTCAATGAAATGATTCTTTTGGATTGTAAAACCTTTTTAAAGTTTAAGATGCATAATACAAGTTATTGATGATAGTTCAGTAATACGCACATTACTGTTAATCAATACAAAAAGTACAGTTTTACTTTAAAATATGATTAATGATTTTGGCACTTTAACAAAACCTTTAGGCACACTCTACAATAACTCTTACTTAATGTATTTGACGAAAACACCTTTGGGCTAGTATTTAACAATTTCAATACATATTTACAGGTGTAAATATATGTCGCATCTGTATTATTTAAATTTCAAACCATGTCATATTTTATACATGTGACATGCATTTATAATGGTATATAAAAGACTAACCTTGTATTACTTAATTGAAATAGAACCCACAATCGATCTCTTGTATGCCTGAAAGAAAACCACTTAATAAGCTTGTAACCAAGCGAGCATCAGATTGGTTGGATGGTGGGCCCGATCCGCCTGGATCTAAATTGGAAACATTACAAACATGGACTGGATCGGCTTGTCTGGGTACACAAGACCGGTAGCTCAAGTAGAGTTTGAGTTTGGGCTACTGAGACTGATTGGGCCAGCGAGTCCACTGATGTGACATGATCTATCTTAACTTGAGCTGCAGCGAGTCCACTGGACAATATTTGACTAGCGTCAATGTACCCATCGGATACAATATTTGGCCCATCAAACGATCACATTTTTAATTTTAATCTTTTTTGTTTTCGGCCATTTTGAATATGAATATTCTCATTTCTTTTCAAAATTTATACGGAATGGATTTGGATTTCTCAAATCTCACAACTCTTTATCGATTTCATATCCCAAACATTTTTTTTTTCAATTTTTAGAACTTTTTGGCTTTGACTTTTAGACCACATTTATTTGGGTTATTTTTCTGATTCTTATACTTTCGCAGTCAATTAATTGTAAAATGTTTCTGACAATTATTTTAAGATTTTTGTTAAATTTTTTGAGAACTATACCAAATATGACTTCTTCTTTTTTCTTTTAATCACTTCACTATATTTTTTGACAATTAAGCTTATCCAATCTCTTAGAAATCCATGGAGAGAAATAGAAAAAAAAAATATTTAAAAGAGAAAACTTTTATTACACCGACAGATTTTGATTTTGTTTGATAACCGTTTGTCAAAGTTTTAACCATACGCACCGACTCCTAATATCTTGAAGGGGAATTCTATAATTCTTTTTAAAAAATTATTTTCTTAATTTTAAAAGTTTGTACAGTATAAATTTTTAAAACACATAATATTTTACTATATAACCATTTAAAGTACAAAAATAATAATTTTTAAAAAGAACCGTAGAATTTTTCTATCTTAAGACTCATTATTTAGTTCTTTCTGATGGCCTCCAAAAGAATATGGAAATTAAATTAATATTATTTTTTCCTATTTTATTTCCATCAAGAATTCTCTGATATCTATAATTCTTTTTGACATTTTTTTTTTTTTATTTGATAATTTCACCTGTTTCTTTTTTTTAGATGTGTATATAAGACTCCAGCCGTGCACTTAACATTTGCCCATTTAATGGTTCCACACTTCCACGGACACCATAATTAGTCTAAATTTTTAAGAGATGTTTGGTTTGAAGCGGGATGAGAATCGAAAACCATTATTGTTATAAGTTTGTCTCATTCCTCTTAATTGATTAGTTTAAAACATAAATAAATTTTATTATGTTAATAAATTAATCAAATTAAAATTTAAATTATCACAATTTAAAAGGAAGATGATATAATCTAATACTTTTATTCTCATATAATAATTTTCATAATTTTTAATAAAATAACAAGTTGTATATTATTAACTTTAATGCTCATTATTGTCTGGTATCCATAAACCAAATATTGAAGTATTGTATTTAAAGGCAACTTTGGGTTCATTGTTTGCTTTATAGTCCATTTTAGGCAACTAGGGATTAGGCCTAGAGAATATAAAAATAAAATGAAAAATGTCAATAAAATTCAGAAGACGACAAGTTTGAACTACGTAAGTCATACTATTTCATTTGTTTAAACCTAATAAAGATGATTCGTCAAGAGTTGAGATATGGCAATTATAACTTGATATACACTAATAAAACATATCTTAATATTTCAAAGATTCTCCAATTAAAGACATCCTTCTGAGTTTGCATATGACTCATTACCCTAATCAAATCTTGTATAATGACTTGGAGACAATGGCCAGACAATATTGGACCTACAAGGTGTTTATGTGTAATTAAAACGGCTATTTATAGATAATTAATGTTGTAATATTGTTCAAGTGCTACATAATCTTCTTCGTGTTTAACCTGTTTGAACAAGTGGTCTCCACTATTTTTTTAACCAAAATTTTTCGCATATATATATGATAATTGATATGTGATACAAACCTTTATTTGTCTTATAATATTTAAATTGTTTAGAAGACTATGGTTCTAATCTACTAACATTAATTATGAGAAATTTTATAATCCCGTTGAGGTATCATATAGTTATATTTTAAAATTTGTTTTGTATAAAAATTCAAATCACATAATTTTGTATTATACAAATATTTAAAATACAACGATATGGTAGTCTAATAAGGCCGTAAAAAATTTCTTAATTATGAGTTTAATTTTCTAAATTTCGTCAAATTGTTGGGCTAATGCTAACATTTATTTCATTATTATCATCAATATAGACATTAAGTTTGAGGACACTGTGATTCGGGGGGAAAAGTTTTCACGGGGGGGCGGCGGCGGTAGTATGACAGAACAAAAGAAAATAAATGGAGAATGTTAGAGAGATTGAACAAGTCGATTTTTTCTTTCTTCCCAGCCATAACAGAATAAATGGGGAAAATTGAAAATCATTGTAATGTTATGTTTTTAATGCACGGTGCAATGTCTTCCCCCTCTCCCTCCCCCTGTTGATATAATTAAATTAAATTCTTTACCAATTAAAAACTTGTTAATTAAAAATAAATGATTTGTCAAATTATTCAATCATAATGATCTAGAGGAGTTAAGAATTAACGTTTCTTCTATATATTTTTATATGTATTAAATAAATTTTGAACACAAAGATATTGATCCTGTCTCTTAACATTGATGTAGATTTGTATTCCTTAATGGATCGGTATGCATTTGTGTTCAATAATAGGATGGATTAATTTTACTTTGAATTCTCAATTTATTTCTTATTCCACTTTGCACCTCTAATTTTAATTTTTAACTCATTGTAATCTTGATTCTCAAATCCATCTTATTACAAAGTAGTATTTAACACCGTCATCAAAACTAAAAAATTCTTTGCATGTGTAGCAAAAATATTGTGGAAAATTATCAATTTACATTCTATTGAATTTATTATACATGTATAAAAAATCTATTAAATTAAGTGATAATATTAAAAATTAGATAGAAGTGAGACCGGTTTGAGAGTTTGGGATATCAAAGTCTAAAACAAAATTGAGATTACAAAGTAAGAATTGTATATAAATTTAACGGGTGCAAAATAGAATTAACCCTATTACATGAATGAGGGAAATTCACTCTCAAATAAGAGAAATAAAAATGATCAATTTTCTTTTCTTTTCTTTTTTCATTTTTATAACCTGAGTTTTCTAATAAAATTTTCATTTCTTCCTAAAATTACCCAGACTAGATTCAAAAGTTATTTTATCTTTACATTGTCTTCCATTATACTACCACAGACTTATACTACCACAGACAGATGAACAGTACCGTCGCGTTCAGACACAGTAAATGCCCTCGCAACTCATTATGCTTCGAATTATTGATACTGATAGGATATCAAAGGGGGACAAAAAAAAAAAAATACTATTTTTGTCCAACAGATTTGGGCTTAAAGCCAATACAGTTTGAAGGCGGCCTATATCAAAAAGAAACAAAATCTCCAGTTGACAAAATTATTGCGATTTGGAAGACTTATGAATACATTTTGCTAAATGACTTTTTATACTAATCAGAATGGTTTTATTTTTCTTTTTCGTATGGTCAATAAATATGCAAAAAGTGAAATTTGCATAAACCATTAGTTTCAGTTTTTCACATTTCACGCTTGACCCTAAAAAGAGAAAACCAAAAGTTTGTAGCCAATATTGGATCCATCACAATGAGAAAGTACCCTGCCAAGTCCAATGTTTGTTCTAACACAAATGCATTTTTATAAAAAAAAAAAAAAAAAAATCTTGCTTCAAAATTGCGCTTCATTGTAGTTAGGCATGCATAGGTACACAAGAAAAATTCTTATATAGATCGGATTTATGTCATAGAGTCATAGATCTTTTAGTCTATGTTTCGTCACATCACTTGTTGAAATGATGTGGAGTGATGTGATGGAATATGGATCACGGGATCTATGACACTATGCCGTTGACTCGGTTTATGCAAGAATTTTTCGGTACACATAGTGACGAAAAAAATGTGCAAGATTGAAAAATGGAATTCTATTATATAATCAAGGAAAAAATATCAATTTAGCACCTTATCGTTCGGTATCGACTAATTTAGTTCTTATTTATTATAATATATTAATTTGGTCATTTATCTTTAAAAAATTAACTAATATAAGGCTTATGATGGAAATTATAAGCAAATTAATAAATCAAGTCACGTGATAATCACATGGCCATTAACATACAATAGATGTATTGTCAATGACTCGTTAGTTTGTTCACAATTTCTGTCACAAGTATTAAATTAGTTAATTTTTAAGAATGAGGAATTAAATTAATCTTTTTAATAAATAAATGACTAAATTAGTTGAAACGTTAAAGATAAAGTACCAAATTTATCTTCTTTGTTTTTCTTTAATCAAAGCATGAAACACACTTGAAAGCAATCCTTAAATTTATGACAATACGCGGAGCTTGTCCGTAGAGTGAAAAAAAGACTTCTGTCATTTCATTTTTCTTTGAAAATTTTTATTGATTTTAATTTATTTTTCTCTTAATTAAATCTATGCTATTAAGAAAATATTGCTTGTGAAATTTGTCATAGTTACATGAATTCCGAAAAATCATTCATTTAATATAGCACTCGGAATTATTATTTAAAAAAAAAAAAGTGATTAACATTAAATTTTTATCTACTCTTTTCGAATCTAAGACCAATAAATCACCGAAAAAACGTTTACCAACTAAAGTATGCTTCATTATCTAAGCATATTGAATCATCTAAGAGCACTTTGTGCGCAACAAAATATTTCGAGTCTGTAAAAATTGAACAAACAAGAAATATAATGATAAAAATATGAATATATGAAATGAAATATTACAATCTCTAGGATATTCTCAATATGTGGAGAAAATTCCTTCGATTCTTTACTTCAGACGCGATCCGAGGGCTTCACAGCTTATTCCCGAATCAAATACTATCAAGTTTGATTGAATTCTTCAAATCTTGATATGGGAGACCTGAAAAATAATTGATGAAGATCTTCGAACCTTGATATATGGAAGATTTGAAGAGAAAATTTGAAGACTCAGAGCTTCCACAGCTTGCAGACTTCAGAAATATGTCTGTATGTGTATATGTGATTCTGTATATGAGGGAAGCCCTCTATCCTATGGCATGTCTGGGAGGGGAGCAAGGTAGAAGACTTGTAGTGCATGTGTAACTTCTTACTTGCATACCAAGAAACAAATTCTTACTTCTTTACACACATAAGAGATATTAATACATAAGGACTGTACTACTTTGATATTATCTCCTTATTTTAATTTATTAACAAAGAGATAAATACTAGAGTACATATATTCTTATTGGCCAAGTCTTACAGACATGTGACATGGCACAATTTAATTGGAAGAGCGACACAAATTCATTTGATTGGTCGAACCACCTTATCTTGACATGTGGAGCAATATAATTGGTTTTAAATTAACCAATATTCCAAAATATATATATGACATATGACATTATTTAATTGGACCATAAATATGCCAATTAAATTAATTTATAGACAAATGATAATTTTACTTGAAATAAAATTTCATTGTCTACAAATGCCCCCTCGAAACTTGTTTGCAAATGCCGAATTTTGAATGTGACTGAGCGGACAAGTCTCGATATCTTCTTTGGGCTTTCTCAAAATATCACATCTAACTTTAATGTTGAATGAAGCCAGGAGCAAAAATATGCTGCTCATGTGAATTCTACATCTAGAATTCTCACAATAAACATGTAAAATACTGTCTTGGCCTTTCAATAATGAACCCAAGGACCTGAGGCAATTCGAACCTCCATGCACAATTACTTTTGCCCTCAAACTGCATGATCACATTGCACCATTTGAATACAATCATCTATAGGATTAATTAATTGCAACAAAACATGATCACCATTTCACAAGAAACATCTAAGCCGATGTAGACAATCCCCAGGAATCCTTAACTACAAAAATTTCAAACCTGTCTTTGGAAAACCAACTAACTAATCCGCACCCAAAACATACTGGAGTCTAAACTGATTTTTTTTTTCCGTTCAAGTGAGCCTTAACTTCGACAAAACTAATTCCACTTGAATTCTATTCGCCGCAAGTTCCAATTCTCATCTAATTATACTGGAATCTTGAAGCCGAAATTCGCCGAACTGAATCGAAACAATTCACATATCAAATTGGACTTCTAAAGCTGGTAAACAAGAACACCCAAAGAAATTGCATCCTCATGTTGCATGAATTCCGAAGCCCATTTATTACCAACTTCGAGGTAATTTGTTTAACAATCCAGTTTCCAATTAGGATTGAAATTAAACAAGTGTTTGAAAGCAATACCCTTTTGAACTAAACTTGAGACAATTTCTTGTCAAACTAAACTCCCAAAGACTTGTGCACAAACGAATAAAATCCCCATGCCGCATGGATTCCGAAATCAATAACAATTCTAATCTTCATATGAAGTAGAATTCTTGGATTCCATCCATCTTATACAATTGTATGCAATTTGAGACAACTCTATCAACTAAGATAAATAAAACGTTTCTATTCCTTGTTCCGCATCAATCTATTTCGAGAAACCTTCTTTGGCAAGCTATTGTAACTACTACCTTTGATGATTTTTTTTCCTTGGTGCTTCTGCCCAAATTTGTTTTTGTCGTTGCTGCAATCGTTTTGCTACTGCTGCTCCTGCTGCCACCGCTTTTTTTGTCGCCGCTGCTGCTTTGCTGCTTGCCATTTTGCTGCTTGCTGCCGCCTGCCGCTGTCTTGCTTTCATTGCTGCTGCTATTTTGCTATCGTTTTCTTTGCTTCTTTGCATCACTTCTTCTGCCGCTGCTTTATTGCCGTTGCTGCTATTTCATTCTTTGTTGATCCATGTAGTATTTTATTTAAATGTCCCAGAGTAAAATCCATAAATTATTTCAACCATAAGGACTTTATGCTTAATATTCAAATTTTATTTGTCATGCAGCCACATCAACCATGCAAATCAAGGACTATGCGATAATACACCGTTACCACACATCTCTCTCTTCGATGAAAGAGAAGGATCTCGGTTCAAGAGTTTGTCGTTGTATATCTGGAAGCCAGCCATCAGTTCCTTAGCACAACCTTACATTCCTCTTGATGAGTCGCTATATCTTAAAAATTGGACAATTAAGTCAAACAAAGAAACAACCGCTGCATCGTCATTTTCTACTGCAACAAGGAGTGAAGAAGTGCTCATACTAAATTCCTCCCTTCATATCAAGGAGCCGAGTGCTGCCAAGTTCTCACTTCCATTTTTGAGTTCTAATCTTGGTAAAACCACGTGGAATGGGCCTTCCTCATACTTTGGTGAAGCAAGACATACTTCCAACTACTGGGAATGGTCGGAAGACGTGCTCGTGCGACACAAGGAGACACTCTTGAGGGCTCATGTCTATGATGCTGTTTACGCGTCATGCTACTCATATGATCGTTGTAATAACATCTTGCGTGCCTTCGCAAATATTGGTGCCCTCAACAAACATGTCACATGTCTGTAAGACTTGGCCAATAAGAATGCTTACCAAAAATGGTCGTGAAGAAGTTCATATTAAGGACTGGGTGCAGTTTTGGTTCCGAGGACAATCTAGATATCGAACTCCTCCTCCAAGGGGTCAAAGACGAAGCACCAACACAAAGCCCAAGAAGACTTTCAACCCTTGTGGAAGTGTGGACAATTCTTATTTACTAAAAATCAATAACGAACACATTCCCTTTGATACGTTGAACATCGAAGACTCTCTAAGGGGTGAAGTGTATGATGTGTATAAGTTGGCAAGCTTAATGGCAACGGGAGTGAAGTTTTCAAATCGCAATCCCGGTACTTGCCAGATCTATGACGGCTTAAGAAAGGTCGTTCAAGCTCCAAACTTACGAGAATGCCCAACTGTTTTCCCATTTCACTCTGTCTATGCATGGATCGGTCAATATTTTGACACTTATCACATAAATGATCGAACAAGCTGTCTCGCCCGAATGACTAAATTTAGTGAGGAAAAGATGGAACAATTCTTCAACACTACGGACGCAGAAGATATCATTAAAAATGTGAACCCATCAAGTTTTCCTAGACTATGCATGACCCAAGAAGAGGAAAAAGTCCTCATAGATGATGGAAATCTATCACCGCAATCCATGGAATATTTCATCAGTCAACGATCATGTTTTTTGACCTTTCGACGGGACAACATTTTTATCATCTAATTGTATGATCCGTGCAGATTCAGCAGGCAATTTGGTTTTTGCCAAAATATTCCAAACAAGTTGAAGGAGACACATCTGGGAATGTCAAATTCGTACATCAACTCATTCTATCCTGACCATACCTCCTGTCTCTTATATCCATTAGTTACAAAAGAGTATGACACCTGGTGGTCGATGCGATCGAAGAGCATTCCAAGCACAATCATTAAACTTAGCGTCAAGAGAGCAAATGAGGATGAAGCTCAAGATACGAGAGCGAGAACACCACCATCAAAGAGATCCAAGCACGATGCCTCTCCAAAGTGTTTAAAGTATGGAAAAAATGACTATAATACTTTAAGAGAAAGGAAGCCACGACGAATCCTAAAAAGACTACAAAGACAAGGATAGACTGTCTTCCCAAGAACTCATAGTAGTAGACAAGCCTCCTTCAATGAGGCAAAAAAGCCAAAATCTTGCATCAACTGTCTTGAGAGGAAAGCAAGTAACGGAGATAAGACGACCAACTTCGGTCAAACCCACAAATGTTGAGACTCCAAAGTTTAAGTTATCGAAACACCCTTATTGAAAGGCATCGAGGATATGGAGATAAATATCAATATCGTATCTCCAAAGCTCATCATGAGGTCCTCTCGAACTCAACTTCATGATGTGCATCAAAAAATAATACGATCAAAATATTGGATGATAGAGAATTTGTTCAAGTAGAGGGTGAACATTCTGGAGAAAGCTGTAATAAAGATCGTCACTGGAATCGACTGAAAAAAAAGTCAAAACCTTCTAGTTTGGAGAACATTTCTATTAACTCATTATTTTCCGAAATAACACCTGCCGCAAAGATGTCACCAAAAGAATTGGCTGAATACGTAAATATACGTCATATATTTTCTTCCTTTTTTTTTTTTTTTTTGATGCGTCTCGACATTGCTCTGACTCTCCCTTTTTTTTTTAGTTCACTACCATTGAGGTGCCCGTAGAAGGAGTTGGAGACCATTTATTCAGTAATCAAGATATTATCATCAATGAGACAAATATGGATAGAGAATTGCATGAGATGCAAATGTTACTGGCAATCCAAGTATGCGTGAATCCATAACTGATAAGCCGGCAGAGGATTATGCTCCATCGCAGATACCATTGAATCACCATAGAAGTCTCCACAAGCAAGTTAGAACACCAATTTCTGAATTTCATGGCCGCAAGGTGATAAAATCATGCCAACAAAAATATATACAAAGCCTGTGGGAAGAACTTTGCAATGATATCTCAAACACTTCCGTAGACCAAATCTCTTCTTTGGAGGAATGTATCAATGAGGTAGTTGAAGAAATATCAAGGATAGATTCTTCAATTGCCCTTCCTCTAATAGACTCTTTAGCTGGCTTACTCACGAAAGCCAAAAAGTATGACTCTTCAAGAGCTTTAGCATCGGAGAAGATTTCAAGAGAAGCATATGCAGAAATTCTCTCCAAGGCAAATGCACACCTTTCAGAAGTCAAAGCAATGGAGGAAAAGGTAACCAACCATCTACAAAGTCTTCAAGGAAAGCGGGAATCTATTGAGATAGGATAGAAAAATCATTCTTCAAAAAGATCTTGATGATTTGGAGAAGCAAAACATGGAAGTTAGCTCGACCATTGACCGAGAATATGAAAATCTCAAGCAAATGCAAGTTGAAGTATTAAGAGCACAAGATCAAATCTCTTCTATCCAAAGCACTACCTTCCTGACAAATGAAGACGCTAGGGAGCTTGAGAAGATGCGCAACATCCTTGAAGCGAGCAAGATAGCTGTAGTGGACTTCAAGTTTGATATTTGAATCATATCAAATCCCCCCTTTTTTTTTTCCCCTTAATTTCATTTGTTTGGACACTTTTCTTTCAATAATAAAGACATTAATTACTTTTTCTTATCTTGCGATTTTTTTTTTCAAAACAAGTAAAGTAACTAACATCTATGAATTTAATTTGAAATATCACATTTTTCTTTAAGAAAAATGAGTTGGTTTTAAAGGGGTGTAACTGAACTTAGAAGTTGTCCTCTAAGCTGCCTACGTATCCCAAAAGGGAATCACCCAGTCACACGTAGTTCCATTTTTTTTTGTGTGGAAAAATATGGGGGTTTGCCGTTCACAGTTTAACCTCTTGTGGGCCAGGAGTATCTATTTGTTTACCACCTTAGACTTGGTGGAGTGTTTCAGCAATTTAACCACATACTACACTATTGGTGGTTGCCGTCCACAATTTTAGCTCATGCGGGCCAGGAGCAACATGCAGTTTAGGCTCGTGCGCCAAGGAACATCTAAATCATGCGTAATATCGCTTCAAATATTTGCCATTGATGGGACCAATCCTTAATCCATCTTCAGCAATCAATTTGTATGAGCCATTTGTATAAACTTCTTGGACAACATAAGGGCCATCCCATTTTGAGACAAACTTCCTTTGACCTCCATGTGCAAGGATGATTGGTCTTCTAACGGCAAGGACGATATCGCCAATTTGAAAAGAGCACAACCGAACTCGCTTATTGAATGCTTTAGAAAGGCGAGCTTGGTAACACTCAAGTCGTTGCTGAGAAAGCTTCCAACCTTTTCTCATCAAGTGCTTCCAACTCTTCAAGATGAAGGCGAGCATTGCCTTCTTCATTAAGTCCTTCTTGCACAGTAATCCTTAAAGAAGGTATTTGACATTCGAGTGGAAGAACTGCTTCGACACCGCAGACAAGTGCGTATGGAGTCGCTTGAGTAGGAGTTTGAAAAGTTGTCCTATATGCCCAAAGAGCCTCACCAATCCTTTGATGCCAATCTCTTTTTGATTTGTCAATAACTTTTTTTAGCAAATTGCATAGAGTTTTGTTAAAAGCCTCAACAAGTCCATTCGCAGCAGCATAGTACATAGAAGAATTATGTTGCTTAAAGCCGAACATCTCGAAAAGCTTATTCATTGCAGCATTGCAGAAAGGTTTTCCATTATCAGGAATGATATAAGTGGAACCCCGTTTCGATAGCTAATGTTCATATACCAATAGAACCGACCATCCTACTGTTTCAGCAAGCGACTTGAGTGGTACGCACCTGTCTCTTATACACATCTATGTGTATAAGAGTATAAGAGACAGCCATATCACTGTTATGTCCACCGTAAGACTTTGGCAAGGTGGTCCTACTATGTCTAATCCCCAAGCATCAAATGGCCAAGAAGCCTCATTGAAGGAGGCTTGTTCTGGTGGTATGAGTGAATGAAATTGGCATGAAACTGACAAGCTTGACATCTTCTTGCATAAGTCTATGCAATCCTTCACCATGGTCGGCCAGTAATACCCCATCCTTTTAATGTGGATGTGCAGCTTAGGGCCGGATTGATGAGCACCACATATTGGTAGTGAGCCTCTTCCAAGAAGCTTGATAGCTGTCATCCTCAGGAAGATACTCACAGGTCGGTGTCCATGAAACGATCGCCGATAAAGAATGTCCTTATAGTAGATGAAGCGTGGTCAATACCGAATTTATACACTTCTTTTTGCGTCATCAGGTAACTTTTCATAACTGAGATAATCAATACATTGGTAGAGAATGTATCTTCCTTCTCCACTTCATAAATAGAAACCACGTGAGTATTCATCCAAATTCCTCTTTCACATCGTCTCCTTCTTCAAAATGAGGAGGCACAACCCAACTTTGACATATGGGGACTTGAACTTGTTGATTAGGCAAGATGAGCATCGAAGCTAATTTTGCTAAAGAGTCAGCTTGTCGATTGTCCCTCCTTGGAACATGTTCTATAGTTACATCACCTAGCCACCCCATTAGTTGCCTAGCATAATTATCTTATGGCCACAATGCTTTGACTTCTGAAAGGTGTGTATTTGCCTTGGAGAGAATTTCTGCATATTCTTATTCTTGAAATCTTTTCCAATGCTAAAGTCAGGAAACCTGAGTTATCAATTCATCGCATGCAAGTCAACTATGCTTATATACTCAGCGACTTATACACATCTAGATGTGTTAAAGTGAATGAATATGTGCAACATATCTCAGTCGAGAGTGATGAATCTTTAGCAAAATTAGCTTCGATGCTCATCCTGTCTCTTATACACAGGTGAGTGCTTTGGATGGGAGAAATTTGATCTTGTGCTCTTAATACCTGTCTCTTATACACAGATGTGTAAACAGACAGAGAATATTGTTGAATTTGAACGTACCACCTTGGAAGACGAAGAAACAAATTGACTGTCTGTCATGACATACTTGATCGGATTTGCCTTGGATATCAAACGGATAGTATGAGCTTGAAAGTAGTGCTTTAACTTTTGAATGGCAAATATGAGAGCCAAACACAACTTCTCAATCGGCATATAATTTAACTCATTTGGTGTCATCATCCGGCTTAAATAATATAGACATTTTCTTGCTACAAGTAGATGCTCATACTGCACTGCCTTCTGTGCAAAGAATATAAAGAATTAAAGGTTACCAGGAATAGGTGCAGCTAATACGGGTGGTTTCGTGAGATACACATCTCTTTAAAAAGCATTACTACATGCTTCATCCAACTCAAAAGGCACACCCTTCTTCATAAGTGGATGGCTAAATGGTTGACATCTCCCAGCCAAATTGGAGATAAATCTCCGAAGATAAGCCAATCTTCCTTGCAAACTTTTCAACTCATGAATGTTGCGATGTTCGGGCATCCTCAAGATAGCATCAATTTTGGATTGATCAATTATATTCCTCGGCTATGTACAATAAACCCAAGGAACTTTCCAGAGGTAACTCCAAAAGCGCACTTTAAAGGATTCATCTTGAGTTGGTATCTTCGAAGTCTTTCGAACACCATTTTAAGATCTTGGACATGGTCAATTTGTTTCTTTGATTTGACAACGAGATCGTCAACATAGCACTCTATATTCTTGTGAAGCATGTCATCGAAGATCTTTTGCATGGCCCTTTAATATGTGGCTCCCGTATTCTTTAAGCCAAAATCAATGACCTTGTAGAAAATGAAATGCCTTTGGGATATCGAAAAGCAGTAAGTTCTTCATCCCAACCAGATCAGACTGGTTGTATCCCGAGGATCCATCCATATCGAAAAGGATAAGGTTTCATAACCAATTGCAGGCGTCGACCATCAATTCAGTAATAGGGAGAGAAAAGTCATCTTTCGGACAAGCTTCATTGAGATCTCGAAAATCAACGCAAACACGAATCTGTCCATTCTTTTTCTTCACGGGGACTATACTTGAAATCCATGCTGGGTATTTTACTTCTCGGATGAAACTAGCTTCTATGAGCTGTTCACCTCCATCTCAATTAATGGAATCAACATCAGGCCGAAAACGTCTTTGGGCTTGTTTAACGGGTCTTGCACCTCGCTTAATGGCCAAGTGATGAACAGCAATTTTCGAATCTTCCACGATAGGAATGTCTCTGTAATTCCAAGCAAAAACATCCTTAAATTCAGCAATAGTTCAACATATGCTTGTTCCTCTTCAGGAGTCAGCCAAGTACCTATGTAGATTGGGCGAGGATCATTATTTGTGCCAAGATTGATTTCCTTCAACTCATCAACGGTTGCCTTCATGCCTCCTTCCAATTCAGGAGGAGCATCTCCAGCATCTTCTTCTAAAGGTTCTTCATTTCGAACAGTGATATGGTTGCAGGAGGCAATGCTTTCCTTGTCTTCCTCCTTGGTGCATATATCAATGATGGTTTCCTTTCTTACATTTAACAAATCGCCGTAATGTATGAAAAGGTTAGTAACTTGTCTTCTTAAACTTCCATCATTGCAGGAAGTATTGTTTCCTTTCGTATTAAAAATATACTCTTGTGCCTTTGGAAAACTCAACCTTTCATGAATAGGTTGCTTCATCAAAACTCTTTCTCGTGGGCCAAGCCTATCAAACACCGAAACACGTGGTGTAACTTTTCTCAATCTATCAAAGACTGATCGCGTTGAACCTTTTAATGCAGTTTCTTCTTTGATAGTAATATGATGCGTATTAGCCCTTTTTATTGCTATACGCACAGGAGAAGGTGGTTTATACCCAAGTCCCATCGACAGGTTGTTGATGGCATATCCCTTGTCTTTCAACATCTTTTGGAGACTCTCTCGTAGAAGTCATGCCATGTGTCTCTTCTCCATTTATCTCTGCAGGAAGCTTGCCCAAAGTTTCTTCTTCCTTAGGATTGTAACCAGCTTTCATGAGCAACTTGTATGCATTTGGACCAAACCGCTAGTCGGTTCGTGTTTTAGGTAATGAATTGTGCTCTATTTTGGACTCCACCTTTGGCCGAACAAACCCTTCAAGAAGAGTTTCGCTATGCTTAACCACCTCAATTTTGGTGAGCGGTACAGTGAACTCCTTTAATTCATCACTTCCAACAAAAGGAGATTGACCTTGTTTTCTCTTTGACTTTGGAACATAGCGTAAGACATGTGTCTTAGATTTTTGACCATCTTCCTTTGTTAACTCTTTCTTTGTGTTACCTTGTAGGTAGAATTTAGCATCAGCAAAGTAACTCTCGGCTTCAGTGAAAGGTTTTTCATCAGCAACTACTTTCTTTATGACGCCGTTATGGCAATACTTGAAACATTGATGAAGAGTTGACGTTGGTATAACATCATTCTCGTGAATCCATGGTCTCCCAAGAAGCATATTATAAGATGTTTTTGCATCAATAACATAAAATAGTGCACTTGAGGATAAATCGCCAATTAATAAATCAAGTGTTATAAGACCAATGGCTCTTTGCCCTCCTTGATTGAATCCTTGGATCATGAGACGGCTTTGTAAGAGTTCATCGCTTGTGATTCCAAGCTCCTTTATTGCACGTAAAGGCATTATATTCACAGCTGATCCTCTATCGAAAAGTATCCGATTCACTTTTTGCTTACGTGCATATCCATTTACGAACAAGGGTCGATTGTGAGCTTTCGTCCCGAGCAATAAATCTTCATCATCAAAAACAATCGTTGTGGCACATTCCTCAAGGACTTTATCAGTCATAGTGAGTTTCTTCTCAAATTCTTCATCAACTTTATCGATGTTCACAACATGGCAAGATGCAAGGACGTCGTCATCTTTCAAGTATCCTCTTGGCATGAATTCTTTCACGGCCAAGTAATAGGTCGACGGATATTTTGAAACATCACACCACTTGGAGAGATTGATGACGAAATTGTTATTCTTCTGGACTTTCGTTTTGCAACCCGTATTTTTACCATCCGAAATTTTGGATGCAGATTAGTCTTTTGCGCTTTAATTTTTTGGGTTCTTTTGCGAGTGACGAGTGTCTATCCTTCGTCTGACTGGTCATTTGTGGCATCATCATCCTTCAATAATTTTTCAGTTTGCCTTTCAAAAGGTACTTCACCTTGTGGAAAGAGGTTGTCATATAATGGAACGGGATTGAAATCTCCAAATTTTATCGTAGGCTGTATTGTTCCTGTCTTAATGGAAGACGAGATACTTTACCATTCTTCAACAAATTTTGGGAGTCAGGAATTATAGTGTCTCTTATTTGCATCTTGATTTATCTTCCTCAAGCAAAATCTTACCTCAAGTGCTGTCTCCATCACCTTATCTTTGAAAACAAAACACTTTGTGAGGGAATGACCAACCGAATAAGCGATGGTAGCAACAATAGTTTGGATCATTAACTCGCCTAGCTTCCTCTGGCCGTTTCATCTCGGGGAGTTCAATGAATTCGGCTTTGAGTAGATCATCGAACATGCCTCGAAGATCAGAGTCGAGGAAAGGATATTCTTTCTCTTGCATATCCCTGAGTGTCTGGCTCTTTGTGGCCTACCTTGATGTGTTACCTTCTCGCCAACCTTTTGACTGACTTTTGTCGCGATCTTAACAGGTGTAGTATTTGTTGTCATAGCTTCTTTGTTTCCAGACTTGGGAGAAGGCTTGCCCCCTTTCTTAAAGTCCTATTTTTCTTTATTATTGCGAGGATCAGGAACAGGCGGTTCTTGATTTCCAAGGCCAATTTCAAGACTATGAGCTTTTGTCGCCAATTTCTCAAATGTCAGAGGTTGGATGCCTTGTAGGATGTAACGAAGTCCCCACTTCATGCCTTGAATGCACATTTCAATGGCGGACATCTCGGAGAGTCGGTCTCTCCGATTGTCTCGACAAGAAGATGTGCCAATACATGCAAGTTCACTTGACAGACCAGGCATTATTACATGTCTCGACAAAGTGTGCCACATGCTGTTTCGGATTTCCTTTGCCGTCAAACTGCTGAAACTTGGGTGGTTGATATCCACAAGGCATCATCAAGCTGTCGATTCTTGCGGAATAAGGCTTAGCGTATATAGGGTTTGATTTTGAACCATCTTCATATCTTACCTTGATCATACCTTCAACGAACTCCTTCAATTGATCGGCATGAATCATTCCATCAGAAGCCACATGCACTTCTTTCGCCTTTCCTTGTTGTCATAAGGAAGTTTCAGCTTCTTGATGTCCGCCAGGTGCCTTTGAATTAATTTGACTTCCTTCCGCGGTACTGTCTTTCTTGTTGACAAGTTGAGTGATGACGGCATCTTGATCTTGTATGCGCTTCATCATCGTTTCCATCATTCTAGTTAGGTTTGACATTTGATCCTCTAGAGTTGATGTTTGCGTTACCATAGCAGGCATAACAGAAAATGCTGTAGAAGTTGCGGAATCTTCTCGAACAGGAGATCTCGTATGCGGAGTCCCTTGAGAAGATGTAGAATCATTACTTGATACGTCATCATCATGTTTTGAAGCTTTGGAATTAGAACCTGCTTCGAGCATTGCGAGGGTTTTCTCGATTCAAGCTCCAACATCTTTGAGCCCCAACATAGGAGAAGTGATTTTGGGTGGTGTCGAGCCAAACACGGGAGCTGATGCAGATTGCATCTCTGGATTACTTTGAGAGAGGGCTTTCGTCATGCTTCTTGTGATTGGATGAACAACTCGTGTGATTCGCAGAATCATTAGCAGATCCTATAGTAGTTTTTGAGTCAGCAACATTAGAACGAGCAGGCATGGATTTGTCGTTCTTTGGAGCCATTGATGTAGATTTGCAGTTGAATATATATGAAGCAAAGAGATCGAAGGTAGAGATTGTCCCACCGAGCGTGCCAAAATTGTGCGCAACAAAATATTTCGAGTCTGTAAAAATTGAACAAACAAGAAATATAATGATAAAAATATGAATATATGAAATAAAAGATTACAATCTCTAGGATATTCTCAATATGTGGAGAAAATTCCTTCGATTCTTTACTTCAGACGCGATCCGAGGGCTTCACAGCTTATTCCCGAATCAAATATTGAATTCTTCAAGTCTTGATATGGGAGACCTGAAAAACACTTGAGAAGATCTTCGAACCTTGATATATGGAAGATTTGAAGAGAAAATTTGAAGACTCAGAGCTTCCACAGCTTGCAGACTTCAGAAATATGTCTGTATGTGTATATGTGTGTCTCGTGTATATGAGGGATGACCCCTATTTATACATGTATGGGAGGGGAGCAAGGTAGAAGACTTGTAGTGCATGTGTAACTTCTTACTCTTATACCAAGAAACAAATTCTTACCTCTTTACACACATAAAAGATATTAATACATAAGGACTGTACTACTTTGATATTATCTCCTTATTTTAATTTATTAACAAAGAGATAAATACTAGAGTACATATATTCTTATTGGCCAAGTCTTACAGACATGTGACATGGCACAATTTAATTGGAAGAGCGACACAAATTCATTTGATTGGTTGAACCACCTCATCTTGACATGTGGAGCAATATAATTGATTTTAAATTAACCAATATTCCAAAATATATATATGACATATGGCATTATTTAATTGGACCATAAATATGCCAATTAAATTAATTTATAGACAAATGATAATTTTACTTGAAATAAAATTTCATTGTCTACACACTCGATCTCCAATCTATATTGCTTGGCTTCGCCAAGTTAAATCTTTCATTATCATTGTGTAGGAATTAACTCATTAATTCCATTCACTGAACTTGAGGTCATAGTAGGGCGACATCTTAACAACCAATTTGTGTTGTTTCTCCAAAAATCAATTCCAACTCATTAATTAAATTCTTGGATTGACACTTATTGACAACCAATTTATTGGCTCAATATGGGACAATATTGCCTCTTCTTCTTCTTTGAGAGCCGTTGGTTTAAGGTGGGAGTGAGACACAGCCCACCACTATGACGTGGGACACAAAAAGGCCGAAAGGGGGATAGACCAAGAACGACAAGAACGATAAGGATAAAGCCAAGGGTAATTGTTTCCATTGTGGAAACGAAGGACACTAGAAAAGGGACTGTAAGGCTTATATTGATACCTTGAAGTAGAAGAAACTTAATGAAGCTTCTACTTCAGATATGTTTATGATTGAAATCAATATTTTTACTTCTAAATCAGATCCTTGGGTATTAGATCCCGGATCAACATCTCATATATGTAAGCGTAAATATGCAAGGACTAAAGAGAAGTAGAATGTTGGCTAATGGAGAAGTAGACCTCCGCGTGAGAAATGGAGCAAATGTTGCTGCATTAGCTGTAGGGACTTATTATCTTTCTTTACCTAGTGATATTATTTTAGAACTTAAAAACTGTTATTTTGTTCCATCTCTTATTAGAAATATTATTTCTATTTAGTGTTTAGACACTGATGGTTTTGTCATTATGCAAAAGAATAAATGTTGTTCTTTTTCACGTGATGGCATTGTGTATGAAACTGTTAAGTTAAATAATAGTCTTTACATTTTAGACACGAAAATTCAATTCTCAACATAAATCCAAAGAGGTCCAAAATTGATAATTTGAAACAATCTTTCTTTTGACATTGTAGACTTGGTCATATAAATGAGAAACGCATTTTCAAATTACATAATAATAATTATTTGGGATCATTTGATTATGAATCATATGATATATGTGAATCTTGTTTATTTGGTAAAATGACCAAATCATACTTTTACTAGAAAATGTGATAGATCTAGTGAGTTATTGGGGCTAATACATACTGATGTTTGTGATCCTATATCAATTCATGCTAGAGGAGATTTTTCATAATTCATTACTTTTACAGATGATTATTCTAGATATGGTTATGTATACTTAATGAAGTATAAGTCTGAAGCCTTTGAAAAGTTCAAAGAATTCAGGAATGAAGTTGAAAAGTAACTTGGTAAAAGTATTAAAATACTTCGATTTGATTGAGGTGGGGAATACTTGAACCAAGAGTTTCAAGATTATTTTAAGGAAAATGAGATTCTACCTCAATGGACTCCTCCTTATACGTCACAACTAAATGGTGTATTTGAGAGACGTAATCAAACTCTATTGGATATGGTTCAATCAATGATGAGTCTTGCAAACCTCCCAAAATCGTTTTGGGGCTATGCTCTTAATACTGTATCCCATTTACTAAATCGTGTTCCATCAAAAGTTGTTGATTCCACTCCGTATGAGATAGTGGTTTGGAAAGAAATTTAAACTTTCATACTTGAAGGTTTGGGGTTGCCCTACTTATGTGAAGAGGATAGAATCTGATAAAATTGAACCTAAGTCTGATAAATGCCTATTGGTGGGGTATCTAAAGGAGACGTTTGGATACTATTTCTATAATCCCATTGAGCAAAAGGTGTTTGTCTCAAAACATGTCATCTTTCTAGAAAAAGAGTTTATTCTTGAAATTATTGTCTCTTAAGCAAAATAAATCTTGAAGAAGTTCAAGAAAAATAATATGGTATTGATCAACAAATGAAACAAGAGTTTCAATCACATGATGATGTGATAGAGATTGAAACTAATAATATACAAGCTCTTTGTAGGACTACTAGAATACGTAGTGCTCCAAAGAAATATGAGTTTCTTGTAAGTGGGTATATAATGATGTATTAGTCATTACAAATGATGAATCTACACCTTACGAAGAAGCATTATCTGATAAGGACTCTCAGAAGTGGCTAGAAGTTATATGAAATGAAATCTGAAATGGATTCCGTGTATGACAATAAGGTATGGACCTTAGTTGATCCACCTGAAGGGATTAAACCCATAAGGTGCAAGTGGATTTTTAAGAGAAAGACCGACATGGATGGTAATGTGATTGCCTATAAAGCGCGATTGGTGGCAAAAGGTTATCCACAAAGACAAGGAGTTGACTTTGATGAAACTTTCTCACCAGTTGTAATGTTAAAATCTATTCAAATTTTACTTGTGATAGCTACATATTATGATTATGAGATTTGGCAAATGGATGTAAAAACTATTTTTCTTAATGGGAATTTGCAAGAAGAGATGTATATAATACAACCTAAAGGGTCTACATCCACAGATCCTAACAAAATATGCAAGCTACAAAGATCTATTTATGGACTAAAGCAAGCTTCTAGGAGTTGGAACATCCGTTTTGATGAGACAATCAAAGAGTTTGATTTTATTAAAAATGAGGATGAACCATGTGTATACAAGAAAGTGAGTGGGAGCTAAGATCGTATAGAGCCATTATTTTCTTGATACTTTATATGGATGACATATTGTTGATAGAAAATTACATACCTATGCTTTAAAGTTTAAAGGTATGAATGTCCAGAAATTTTGCTATGAAAGATTTAGGAGATGCAACCTATATTTTAGAAATGAGGATCTATAGAGATAGATCTAAGAGGTTGCTAGGTCTTACTCAATCAATGTACATAGACAATGTGCTAAAGAGGTTTAGCATGGATCAATCAAAGAAGGATTACTTACCAATGTTTTTATGGTGTGTACCTTTCTAAGGACATGTGTCCTAAGACAGATGTCGAAAAGATAGCATGAAAAAGATCCCATATGTTTCGGCTATAGGTTTTATAATGTATGCTATGTTATGTACTAGACTCGATGTCTCCTATACTCTAAGTGTTACGAGTAGGTTTTAGTCTAACCTAGAGAGTGGTCATTGGATAGCAGTCAATAATATTCTTAAGTACTTAATAAGGACTAAAGATTTATTCTTGATACCATATCTATGGTGGGCAAGAATTGACAGTTTACGGATATTTAAATCTGGCAAAGATGATAGCAAATCGCAATCTGGATATGTATTTACTCTTAATGGTGGTGCGGTCAGTTAGAAAAGTTCCAAATAGGACACTACAGCTGATTTTACAATAGAAGCCTAATACATGGTAGCTTCAGAAGCAGCAAAAGAGGCAGTTTAGATCAGGAAGTTTGTGGCTAAATTTGGAGTGATTCTTTCTATTAGTGATCCTATACTCTTGTTTTGTGATAACAATAGAGTTATTGCACAAGCTAAGGAATCCAGGTCTCATCAGCGATCTAAATATGTATTACGGCGCTATCATTTGATTAGAGAGATTATTGATGGAAATGAAATAAAAATAGAGAAGATCTCCATAGATGATAACATTGCTGATCCGTTCACTAAAGCCTTATTCTAGAAGAAACATGAGAGTCATGTTAACTCATTCGGTCTTAAGCACATGAATGATTGGCTTTAGTGCAAGTGATTAGAGGAGTTTGTTAGAGTATGCTCTAAAGCAAATTTATTTTAGGGATAAATTATACCTTTTGTATTTATGTATATTTTGTAATATGGCATTTTTTGAATAAAATATATATGTGAAATCATAAAGAGTTATGATGTAATTATATTTTATTCGTGTATATCCCTAATCGTAGTGTATGACACTAGTAGATTAGCACATAAATGTTTGTGGATGCTTATTGAGATAAGTGTATTGGATTGACCTGCTAAGAGTATTCCACACGGATTATTATTTAAATGCCAGTGGATTAATTTCTTTGTGATAGTAGTGTAATGGTCCTTTGACTTGAGGTCATGAGTTTATCTTGACTGTGGATTATTATTCTTTGTCTCTATTAGTCGTTACTCTTAGTGAGTCGCACATACTGTAGAGTTCAGGTATAATATGAATCATGATAAGATAAGATATGACCAATAGAGGATTCACCACTCCTTATAATAGGAAAGTATATCCCAATATGACCACTTCTTAAAAGTTATTAGAATTACGATTCAGAAATCTTTGCGCAAATTGAAAATAGAATTAAGAGTGTCTTAAATTCTATTTCAAGTAATTACATCGCGTCCAGTTCGAGCTGGGCGATGAAATGTTTGATAAACAATAGCACGAATTCTTATTTTTTTACCTTCTTTCATGATTTTGGAAAGAAGTAAATTGATTAATTTAATAAAAGTTGGCATTATATCTGTACTCTTCAATTAATCAGGATATAGGTTGGTGAAAAAATAATAATTACAGGGAAACTAATTACGTATGGTTGATGTCGAACCATTTGATATATCTCAACACTTGGGTGGTCATGATATTTTGCTAGAAGCCAATCTTGATCTACAAGTGTCAATTAATTAATTGGAGATTAATGATAAATTAAAAGTGTTTAATTTATGTAATCCTAATTAATTTAGGATTATAATTTATATTTATTGCCAACGTGATTGGCAACCTAAAGGGTCACACACTTAAGGATAATTAATTCAAGATTAAAATGTTAAAAATTTGATAAATATGAGATACTTATAGGTTAATTTATGAGATAAATTAACTTTTGGGTTTAATTGTAATAAGTTATAAATATTTAGAGTGAATATGCAAGACATATTAATAGTTCTAATGGTTTATAATTATTCATATAACCATGACCCAAACTGATTGAAATTTGTAATTCTCTAAACTTAATTTAATTGGAATTCTAAATTATTATATATATATATATATGGTTAAAAGTAGTAGTACTATAAATAGTACTAGTACATTTACGGCTTATTAAGCCGTGAATACTTATATATATATGACTAGTACTAATATAAGATATAATACTAGTACGGCTTTGCTCATCAAGAATAGAAAAGAAAAGCCGTCAAATTTCTTTTGATAAAAATAGTGAAAGTCACGATTGGAAAAAGGGAAAATAATTGAGGAATTAGCACTCTTTAGTTTGAATCATTTAATCGTGTGAAAATTTCTGATTTAATTATTTGTGTGGATATCATTAGAGTGTTGGGCACTTCTGCGACTTGTGGATGACGTCCCAAACATATTAGAGATTTTACTGCAATTTTAAGGTGTAATCTCTATACTTTTCTTGTACTACACATAAATTAATCAAGGTGATCCGTGATAGAAAAATAAAATTTTAAATTTCGCTACATTATCTATTTATTTACTTTCTTACAAGTAGTAGTACAAGTATTTAAAAGAAACGATCCAAGCCCAGACCAACTGTGACGGTGAAAGAAAAGGAAAACTAAGACTAAGGACAAGAAAACTGTGCAAAACTGCACTTGTGCCATGATGATAAATTAATGAGGAGTTGGGAGGATATACAAAGAGGAGAACGGGTTCAAAGACTTGCCGAGCCTGAGTCGACTAAAATAGTGTAAAAGTCTTGCTAAATTAAGTCATCACGTACGTTTCAATTAATTTCTTGGCAGCAATTCGGAAACTTCCTACTTAAATTTTACCCCATATGTTATGATCACGAATTATGGTATTTGGTAGTATAGCTAAAGACAATAATGAGTGAAATCCTTTTCGTGGTGCCGGTCCAACTAATCTTGACTTCCATACTTAAGTCTTTGTTCTTGTGTTTATACTGGTTACTCTTATTTTTTCCTTGGTTATTTGTTCTGTAATAGACGTAAATTTTCCTTGTTACCTACAATTGATGGTAATACGAAACGAAGTCGGAGTAAAAGAAAACTCTAAATAACTTACTTGCATAAATTAAGGGCATGGATTTGGGTCATTGTACAATTTATTAGTTAGTAGAGAAATGGGTTGTGTCGCATTTTCTGAAAAATAAAATAAGTAAATAAACAAATTAATAGATAAAACAAAGAATAAAAATCCAAAATAAGATGACTTCTAGTTGCGGGAAAACCAAAAAGAAAAAAGAAAAAGAATATGTTTGGGAGTTTTATGATGAGAAAAGGAAAGAATAGACTACCCAGAGTAATTTAGAGATGACCCTTACACCCCGGCTAAGACTAATTGTGTGATCTATTATATTCATGTTTGTAAAAACTAATGAACCATAATAATATCAAATTTGGATGGATCTACGTGACTACAAATAAAATGAAAAAAGATGCAGAAGGAAACCTGCCTCTATATGCTAGTTGGACTAGCATAAAAGGTTTTACTTCCACGTCTACGTTGGATCAGTATGAAAATTTTGAAATTGTACATTATTGTTGGACTAACACACATGCAGTGCAAAAAATATTTAAAAAGTAGGATGCCGGAAAAATAACTAAAACTAATATAATACAGAGACATCAAAAAGAAAAAACACATAAAGCACAATATATAAAACACACAGTGTATCAACCTAGCATATTGGTCCTAGTAAAAATTAGCAAAGCATGTAATTAGATAAGGAAAATAATTCTTATAGTAGGTACACTTATAAACGATTTTTTGTCCCACACTCTATTCTATTTTCTATCACACTATTAAATGAACTGTCAAGATTATTTCATTAAAATTACTCTATCTTGACTGTTCATTAGAGGTTCTCTATTAGTAAGATAGAGAGTGAAGGTGTGGGATAGAATATCGTGTACGATGTGACCTTGAAACCTTCTCATTAAAATTATATCTTGTGGAATTTTACTTACAAGTTTGTATTATTTATTTCATAAAATTAAATTTAATCCATACTACAAAATTTATAATAGAATAAAAAATGGAGTGTATATATCTAATTATTTCCCAATGTTCCTACATGTGACAACGGGTCATATGCTTTCCTGTACAGGACTGTACCGCACGTAGAGTTCATATTTTAAAAGATAATTTAAACTATAAGTAATCATACAAATCTAATATATATATATATATGTGTGTGTGTGTGTGTGTGTGTGTGTGTAGGAAATTCTATGATTACTTAACATTTTTTGAGGGAACTATTCCCTCAAAAGATATCCAATGGTCAGCTGACACTTCACTTAACAAAGATAGCGATTACTACACTATAATATTTCCATCAAATACTTAGTAACTTATAATAAAAGGTTGGGGAATTCTTACATTCCCGTTGAGAGAACCATTCCTTTGGCTTTAAAGACTTGTACAGTACAAGTTTTTAAAACACATAGTATTGTACTGTACAAACCCTTAAAGCACAAGGGAATTATTCCCTAAAAGGGACGGTAGAATTTTCCTAAAAGGTTACCTACAAAATTTACTAATTTTTTTCCCTAAAGAACCTAAATCTACAACTAAAACAAAAATAAAAATAAATTACAGAACCTATCAAATGTTCTAACAAAAATGAAAAAAAAAAAAAAAATTTCTACATATAAAAATCACATTAGTACTACGGGATTATTTATATGTATACAAAATAACTTTTGGTCATCAAGCAACTATTAAGACAATTTCATAAATATTAAAGGATATACTATGCGTTTAAAAACTTGCATGTAAATCTTTATTTTTATAAACATCTCAAACATGTAATTTCTTTATTTAAATTGTTACATTTATTAAGTCCAATTCCAAAATAAAAAAATAAAAAAATAAAAATTGAAAAAAAAACTCTCTTAAGAGTATTCTTTGATTATGAAAATAATCAAAACAATAGTATTATTGAAGATAAGAGAAAGTATTGTGAGATATTCATATAGTATAATATGAGAAAGGCGAAGGTATATAGTACTGAGATGTGAAATAAAATACTATTAAAAATCCAAACAAAAGTACTATCGTATAATAAAATGTACAATTTAGTTCATTTTATCAACTAAATAAGTAAATCAATGAAAAATCAAATATATCTGTAGTTGATATTTATTATACGATAGTACTTTTGAATCGCACATTATAATTGTACATTATTCACAAAATAGTACTATACAAAGTTAAGAAATAGTACTTATAGAATGGAAATATAGTACTATCTAAGTAACTATTGAGTACTATTTCCTCAGGTAAATAGTATTTAAAATTTATTCTAGTAAATTTCACTCGCCAATCTAGGGACATAACATACTGCACCCAAGGTTTCACACCATATAAAAATCATATTATTACTACGAGATTATCTATATATGTATAAAAATAATAATTTTTGATCATCAAATAAATATTAAGATGATTCTGTAAAATATTAAAGGATAACTATGCGTACGCAAATTTGTTTCAAAAGTCTAATTTTATAAGCATATCAAACAAAAATATGATTTCCTTAATTAAATTGTTACATTAATATGAAATTCAAGTTCAAAATAATAAAAAAAAAGAAATAGAGATTGAAAAACCGAAGAGTATTTTCAGTTATGAAAATAACTACAACAATAGTACTATTCAAAATAAGAGAAAGTATTACCTAAGATTCATATAGCATAATATGAAAAAGGTGAAGGTATTGTATTGCTTTTATATGAAATTCTCTACTATTAAAAATCTAGACAAAAGTACTAGTACTTATACTAAAATGTACTAGATGGTAAATTATATCAGCTAAATAAGTGAATAAATACAAATCAAATATAAAAAAATTGAATTGTATATTGTAATTATGACATTAACAAAAAAAGTACTATATTTAAAAGACATTTACATACTTATAGAATTTAAATATAGTACATTTTAGTTGTTATAGTGTACTATTTTCTCATGTAAACAGTATTTAGAAATTTATTCTACTAAGTATCACTCTCCAATCCCAAGACATAACACACTGACATCCAAGACTTCACATTATATAAAAAATCACATTAGTGGTAGGGATTATTTGTATGCATGCAAAATAATTTTTGGTCATTAAACTAATATAAAGATAATTTCATATAATATTCAAGGATATAATATGCATAAGAAAATTTGTATCAAAAGTCTATTTTATAATAATATCAAAATAAAATGTAATTTCTATAATTAAATTATGAAATTTAATCCCAAAATAAAAAACAAATAAAAATTAAAAAAAATGAAGAGTATTACACAATAGTACTATCAAGATAAGAGAAAGTATTATGAGATGTTCATATAGTATAATATGACAAAATTGTGAAATGGAATACTAATAAGGATCTAAACAAAAGTCCTACTGTATAGTAAAATTTAGTGTACTAGTTAGTTCATTTTATCAACTAAATAAGTAAATCAATGAAAAATTGAATATAGAAAATATTTAAAATATAATAAATGGAAAAAATATGAATCATACATTATAATTGTGACATTATTAACAAAATAGTACTATGCAAACCAAAGAAACATACTTATAGAATAGAAATATAGTACTACCAAAATAACTATAGTGTACTATTTCCTCATATAAACAGTATTTAAAAATTTATTCTACTAAATATCATTCTTCAATCTTGGGATATAACACACTGACATCCAAGACTTCACATTATATAAAAATCACATTAGTGCTACGGGAATATCCATATATGTGTAAAATAATTTTTGGTCATTAAACAAATGTAAAGATAATTTTGTATAATATTTAAGGATGTAATATGCACAAGCAAATTTGTATCAAAGGACAATTTTTATAAACATATCAAATAAAAATGTAATTTCTTTAATTATATTGTTACATTAATATGAAATTTAACTCCCAAAATAAAAAAAGAAATAAAAATTAAAAAAACTAAGAATATTACAGCAATAGTACTATTCAAGATAAGTGAAAGTATTATGAGATGTTCATATAGTATAATATGACAAAGGTAAAGGTATTGTATTACTGAGGTATGAAATGAAATACTATTAAAATCCAAACAAAAGTATATTGTATAGTAAAATGTACTAGTTAGTTCATTTTATCAACTAAATAATAAATTAATGAAAAATCAAATATAGAAAATATTTAAAATATAATAAATGGAAAAAAATTGAATTGTACAATATAATTGTGACACTATTAACAAAATAGTACTATGCAAACCGAAGAAATATATTTATAAAATGGAAATATAGTACTATCAAAATAACTATAGTGTTCTATTTCCTCATATAAACATTATTTAAAAATTTATTCAACTAAATATCACTTTTCAATCTGGGGACATAACACACTGACATTCAAGACTTCACATTATATAAAAATTACATTAGTGTCTATGGGAATTAAGGTTGACAATTCTGACACAACTTAATAACACGACATGAACATGACATGAAATTAACAGGGTAAGACACGAATCAAAATTTATCGGATCATTATTGGGTCAACCCGTTTATGACATGAAATTAAATGGGTTGGGTTTGATCAACTCACGGGTTGATACGATAACCTATTAAATTACTGTTTGAACAGATTTTGCTGAAATTTTTTCTTTATTATAATTTAATATAGTATAATTTAAGATTATGAATAATAGATTTAATATCATATTATTAAATCAAACATAATAATTATTTTAAATATTATCCAAATTTTTTTAATAATTTTAATTATGTGTTTTAAATTACTATAATAACAAGGTTAGTATTAATAACTTTTTAAGTTATTAAATAATCAAAATTTGAGAATTTAATTCAAATAGATCTCAAGTTATATAATTGTCAAATAGACTGATACTGTTTGTCAATAGTAAATGGGTCAGACACGAACACGTCACTGAATCCGAATGGGTCAGACACGAACACAACACGATTAGAAACAGGCCCCACACAACACGAACACGATAAGAAATGAGTCATACTTGACACAACGTGATAACCTGACAACCCGATCCATTGACACCCCTAACGGGAATATCCATAGACATATAAAATAATTTTTTGTCATTAAGCAAATGTAAAGATAATTCCGTATAATATTCAATGATGTAATATGCATAAGAAAATTTATATCAAAAGTCTATTTTTATAAACATATCAAACAAAAATGTAATTTCTTTAATTAAATTGTTACATTAATATGAAATTTAATCCTAAATAAAAAAAAGAAATAAAAATTGTAAAAACTAAGAGTGTTAAAACAATAGTACTATTCAAGATAAGAGAAAGTATTATGAGATATTTATGTAATATAATACGAGAAAGGCAAATGTATTGTATTATTGAGGTATGAAATGAAATACTATTAAAGATCCAAACAAAAGTACTATCATATAGTAAAATGCTATTACTATTTGATACATCGTATCAGCTAAATAAGTGAAAAAAATAAAAATTAAATATACATAATATTTCAAAAATAATAAATAAAAAAACTGAATCGTATATTATAATCATGACATTAACAAAATAGTGCTATGCAAGCCAAAGAAACATACTTATAGAATGAAGTATAGTACTACCTTAAAATAACTATACTGTATTATTTCCTAATAGAAACAGTATTCAAAATTTTATTCTACCAAATATCACTTTCCAATTCTGAGACATAATACACAGACATCCAAGACTTCACATTATATAAAAATAATATTAGTGCTACAGGATTATCCATATATGTGCAAAATAATTTTTGGCCATTAAACAAATATAAAGATAATTCTGTATAATATTCAAGGATGTAATATGCATAAACAAATTTATAACAAAAGTCTATTTTTGTAAGCATATCAAACAAAAATATAATTTCTTGGGACATCGGGCATCCCACTTATTTTTGCTAAAAATATGGGGCAATACATGAAATAATTTAAATTTACAGTTTGAAAAAGGTAAAGATTTCTAACAGTTATTTTGGAAATTTTTACCTGCAAAACTTACTTGAGTCTGAGAGTCCTAATGTGGAAGTAGATGTGAATAGGAGAAAATTTTCGTATACAATTCTATTGTGATTAAGGTGTTGTATGAGTGAGAAGGGTTGGAAGAGACAAGGATGAAAAACTACCGATTTCTATCAATATCTGTCTTATAGAAAATAAATTGCGTGTAAAAAGGTACATAGTATCATATTTTTAACTTATCATCATTTGATGGTTAAGAATTCTTTCTCATATCTAGCAGTTACTTTTAAATTAGGTGAACTATTGCCTAAAGGAGACTATAGAATCTCCCCTATATATATATGCTAAAATGATGTATATATATTTTGATGATATCTTATTCATTATTCTCTTAATAATATTTTATAGTCATATATGTTTTTTAATTATCTTTTTTATTTTACATATATCACATTTCTAATAACTATTGCCTACTATATTATTTTAAATAATACTCAAAATAATATTTTAAATAATAGTTGTTCATAATATTATTTGAAATAAAAAACTATAATATTATTATTTGAGATTGCCATATAGCAATATAGTTATATAGGTGATATAAAAAGTTATTAAAAACGTATTTAAAGAATGATTGCAAATATTATTCAAAATATAATGAAAATATTTTAATCCAAACGGATATTCGTTTATCGTTGTTATATTGGGTGTACTAAGGTCTTCAAGTGCCATTAGAAGTTCGTGTGAAGTTTAATTCAATGTTCAATTAAGCAAAGTTCATGACAACGTTTGATTGTTGGAAAGAAATGCAATCTTGGGACTCATGATACTTTGTAGTAACTTTTGTACTAATATGGCCAAAAAAAATATTATTCAAAACCCAAAAAAAAAAAAAAAATTTAAATGAACATATTTGTAGGATAGAGACGGAACATTCTTACTTGCAGGATCTCTTGGTCTATGTTTTTTCAGATTCTCACTCCACTTCATTTAAATGGATAATATAGAAGAACATACACCAAAGAGTTTATAACACTATGCCATAAATCCGTTGATGTAAGAATTTTTCGTAGAATGTTCAGTCCCCTCATATTCAGTTAACTTGAACCCTAAATGTAGAACTGCTAAATTAAAACAAAACTGCAATACTTTGCCTTTATTGATTTGCAAGCTTATTATCCATATACTTGAAAATGAAACGACAAAAAAGATATATGTATTACACAATCTCCATATTAATAGAGATTCTCTTGTATGATTCTCAACTCTTTTTCGAATAGAAGAATCAGGTAATCGTTCAGTTACCTCTGCTGCAAACTAGAAGATGAGAGCTTTTCTTGCAGCTTCTATTTCAACACCCCTTGCCGGGAAGTAGAAAAGCTGATTCTTTTACAGATCACTGATTGCAGCTCCATGAGAGTTTATCTGGTTCCCAGTGAATTGTCCAGCATCCGTTTACTGAGCAAATCTGCATGACCACTATATACATTTTATCAGAAAATCGTAGTAAAGAGCATCCTCCAATATGTATTTTCATCCGTAACCTACTATACATTTTATTCCCAGAAGTCAATGTTTGATTACTCAGGATTATGCTTTTGAGTACATGAATATGATTAGCAGATTATGTTTTTTTTTTTTTTTCTTCTTATTTTCCACGTTTTTATCCGTTGGGCTGATAAGGTTCCACCATGAGTACTATGATACTAAACCAAATGAACGGAAAAATCACTATTACCGGACAAGTGAGAATGTAAAGGATAGGACAACCAAGAATACCTGTTAACTTGTACGTTCCCATCAAAAACAGCTTGACCTGATGAATGGGCAACAATAAACTTGTTAAGTTGCCGAGAAAATCCACGTCGATGATCCAAGATTGGTCTGCCATGCAAATCTTGTATTTGATCACCAGAAGATAAATGAAATGTTGATAACTCTGTAAGTAGCACCAGTATCATATATCATGACATATTAGTCTGATGATAGAGAAAGAAAAAGAATAGGAAGGTCAGAATGAATCTATTCAGGAGCCAGTAGAGTTAAATTTAGAATTTTTTTTAATCTGAAAAAGCTGCAATAATGACAATCTGCCCAATTCTCAACATTTTAATCTTTACATATTGTTAATAGGTGCTTAATTCAGCACTGAGTTTGAGCATATAAGTATGGGTAAAGCAGTATGACAGCAGAAAATTTTGGAACTAATCCAAAAGAAACAACAGGAAGTAAGTAGGGATGACCATCGGTGAAGTAAAGCAAATCATATTTTAAAGATTTGTCCGATTGCTACTAGCATCACCACAACTACTACCCGCATTAGTATGCGGAACTTGAATTTGAGAATTACTATATAAAAAGTACAACAAAACTCTTTAGTCATTTCATCAACTTTAATTAAATCTATTATATTGTCTTTAAGAACAACGTACTCTGACATATTATTTATTATACTATAATATGCTTCCAAATATTGCATCAAACCACTGTAATCAATTTTAACACGAGGATCTAAAACTGAAGCAACTAAATAGGTGAAATATGATAATAATAATTAAGCAATTTTTGTAACATATCAAAAACAGTACTTTGCAAAATAATATCATTTACACTATCTTCTAAAATACTAACTATATCATATGCTTGGTGTATAAATAAATGAGATATAGGAAAATAAATATCAGATAAAGCACAAGTAGAAGTTTTACAAACATGCAGAACTTCTACCATTTTTTTACAAGTTTTCCATAGATTAAGATACAACTCAAAACTACTAGGACATCTGCTTCTAACAAATTCGTATAAAAGATCATTATAATTTAAAGAATTATTAAGTAAATCATAAGTTCAGTTCCAATTATTAGGAACATCATGAACAAATTTTTTAGCTTTTCTTCCTTTTTCAATACAAAATTTAGCTAATTCTTTCACTATTTTTGGATGGAAAAATTAGGTAACTAATTGCATCTTTAATAGGTTTAACCAAAGCAATAAGTGTTTTCAAGCCATCTTGTACACTTAAATTTAAAATGTGACATGCACACCTAATATGAAAAAATTTACCACCTATTTGTGGTTCAGAATAATTTTTTAAATCTCTAATCGATACAATATTATTAATAGCATTGTCAAAATTAATTGAAAAAGTTTTATTTACCAAGCCATATTCGTCTAAAATCTCTTTAATCATATTACTTATATTTATGGCTGTGTGATTTTTGCTAAATAAATGAAAAGCAATTATTCTTTTTCTCATAATCCAATTATCATCAATCCAATGAGTAGTTACACCCATGTAAGAATTTCTATTCCAATGATCACTCCAAATATCACTAAATATTGAAATACGACCTTCTAATTTTGAAAAAATATCTGCCAAAATCTTTTTTTGTTCTTTATAATATTTTAAAATTTCATGTGTAAAAGTTGTTCTAGACATACATTTAACTTGTAGATTCACATATAATTGTTGAAAATGTACATATTTCTTTTTTTTCACCAAGGGAATTAAATGGTAAATATTCTCCGCAAACAAAATTAACTAATCCAGTTTTATGTTGTTGATTAGAAAATTTAAATATAGGATTGGGAGATGAAGATGAGTATCCATGATATATTTGAGTTTGCATCTTGTCAATGCTGAGGTTCGTTGGATGTTCCTTCATCAAGTGCTTCATCAGTGTTCCACATCCGTTTCCTTTTTTCTAACTATAGTTAACCCTGCAATAATTACTCACTACATTAATAGGATTTCCTTAGCTATCAAATTTTTTTTGTAAAATATTTCATAAACATTGCGGCCTCTAGAGCCTTAGAAATAGGAGGCTTTGCTGATTTACTCCGGGAATCAGGAGTTACTTTAACATCATCCCCAAAATTAAGAGCAATTTCATTGGAATTTTGGGTATCCATTTGAAAGTATTAATTTGAAATATTATAAAAAATAACTAAAAGAATTTATGAAAATTATAGAAAATAAATGGCACTTGAAAATAGTGTAATAAAAAAAATTGACGATTATAAATATATAGACAATAAATAGAAATTGATAAATAGTATTAGAGATTATAAAAAATTTGAGAGTTTGAGAGTATTTGAGAGAATTAGAGGGATTGAGTTGAAAAAATTGTGTGTTGAAAATGGTAGGGGAGGGGAGCATTTATAGGCAAATTTTGGAAATTAAAAAAAAAGAAAAAGAAAATGGCTGTTGTCTTGGAGCCTAGAAGAACAGTCATAAGACCGTTGGTGTGGTGCCTAGTTGGCTGGTTGATAAATTCATAAGGCCATCTACATTTTACACATCATTTACTACCTTTTTGTATGTTGTAAGCAAGATTTGAGTTATTATTTAGTTTAATTTGCTTATTCTTGGTTTTTCTAGGGTTAAGTGAAAAAGAACTGAAAAAGATGGAAGAAAATTCTAAGGGCAAAATGTGCACGAGTATAGAGCTATTTTGGATGCTATTTCATATTTTAAGCATAACTTTCAAGTTCGAGCTCCAATTGACTTCATTTAAGATGTGTTGTACTACTGAAAGTTGAGAAGGAGAGTTACAACTTTCATGTTTTATGCTTTTCAAATTCCAAAGCATCACAGTCAAAATTGAAACCGAACGTGAAATTCAGTACAAAGGTCTCGCGCACATGAGCTATGGCTAAGCAGCGCATATGCGCTATTTCTAGAGAGCTCAATTCCAGAAGTTGATCATGCGCACATACGCGCTAAATAGCCTGTGCACATGCGTGAGAGCTCAGAAAGGTTATGTGATTTTCAATTTTTGGCAGATTCCTTCGTCGGGTTGAATTCTTTTTCAACTGATTTCACGTTCTTATACTAAAATAGGGATTGTAACCCCAATATTCACTATAAATACACCCTATAAGGTACAACATAGGAGATGACTATTACTCTCAGTTTTATCGTTAGTTTTGCAGCAGTCATTTTTGTGTGTTCTCCTATGGCACATAGTGCCTAAAACCCTTTTCTTAGTCGAGAGAATTAAAACCATGGTAGATCCTATTAGGTTATGAACTTTATATATACTTGAATTCATTCATTTTATACCGAGTATTGATTATTTTTCTGTATTAATTTTATGATTGTTCTCTTTTGATTTGCCATTGTTGCAGAATAGTGAGTTATTGGAATTAATCTAAAGCTAGATTGTCATAATCACGTGTGTTTGATTCAATCTATAAAAACCTAAGTTTGATGATTGCTCTATTAGCATTATTGAATTTAGCAGAAATAATCAACTAATTAACATAACCACGTGTCTTTATGTTTAATTGGCCTAATTGTTCTTGTTGATTTTAATACATCTATTAATTAATCTTTGGTGCGTGTCTGGGTTAAATTAATAGTTAGGGTTAATTGGATCGCATGTTAAAAATTAACCAAATTTAAGAAGAAAAAGAATCAATTTTGAATTAGAATTCGGGTTAATTCTTCAATTAGTGTTTGGTATTCGATTATCTTTCGTGTCGATGATCAATTGAAAGGATTTCTTTGGTGGATATGACCGGAACCAAGATTCTTCTTTAGACATAATTGAATTTTCTTAAATTTTAATTGTTTGTGATAGTTTTTAATTAGAAGTATTCAAAACCCCCTCATTGTATTTTGAGCACAAAAATTATCCCTGTTATCTGTGGGATGACTTGGAATCACCGCTACTACATTTTTACAAGAAAAATTTGATTAATTTTCGGGGAGCTTATGACAGCATCAGCAAAATTTTTGGCACAGTTACTGGGGAACGGTTTGATTTAATTTTGTGCCACTGATTTCTGTTTGTATTTTCTTTTATTTTGTTATTGTTTCTTTTGCTAATTGTGTATGCTAGTAACATAATCTGCTAGACAAGTTGAATTCTAATTTGATCTGAAAATATAGAAAACGCTACGCAAATTAGCGAAGGAGTTAAGAGAAGGGCAACTAGAGGAAGATCAATTGTCTAACTTTTTTTTTGCTGACAATAAAGAACACCAAGGAGAGACAAGCATGGCGTAGAGAACTCTTAGAGAACTAGCAGTGCCACCTTGAATCAACAACCTATTATTTGTGCATTACATATCCTGAGTTAGATGCCAACGTTACATTTGAATTAAAATCTAGACTAATCCATTTATTACTTCTTTCCATGAATTACCAGGTGAAGATCCAAATAAGAATCTTAAGAAGTTTCATGTAGTTTGCACAAGTATAAGACTTACCAAAGTTTCAAATGAGCATATTAAATTGAAAGAATTCTCATTCTCACTCAAGGACGATGCAAAGGATTAGCTGTTCAATTTACCTTCGGGCAACATTACAACCTGGGAGCAGATGAATAGATTATTTTTGGCAAAATATTTTCCAACCTCCCAAACTGTGAATATCTGGAAAGAAATTTGTGGCATAAGGCAGTTCAACGACGAGTCCTTGTATGAGTATTGGGAGCGCTTCACGAAACTGTGTGCAAGCTTTCCACATTATCAGATAAATGACTCCTTATCGATTCAATATTTTTATGAAGGTTTGTTGCCAAATAAAAGGAACATAATTGATGCAGCTAGTAGAGGGAACATTAGATAATTTGCCTATTGACGCTGCCCGTGAACTCATATTAAATATGGTCGCACATTCTCAAAAGTTCGACACGACTCGAACAATCTCTCAAACATATTAATGAGGTAAATATTTCATCTTTGGAACAACAAATGGCCAGTCTAATTTCTTTTGTACGTCAACTGGCTTCAGGAACTACGCAGACGATGCAACCTTGTGGGATTTGTTCAAATAAGGGACACCCAACTGATATGTGTCCCACATTACAAGATAAATCTCAAGAGCAGGTAATGGTGCAAGAGGATTTCCAGGGCAACCCTAAATAAATCATGATCCCTATTCTAACATGTATAATCCTGGATGGAGGGATCATCCTAATTTGAGATATAGGAATACGATACAACCATAGCCTCAACAAAATCGATAGAATTTCCAACTGTATAAGCCTCTATTTACGCAAAGACAACAAGGTAATCCTACTGCTCCTTCTAGTAAGTCTTTAAAGGAAATGATAAATGCAATTTTAACTACTAATACTATGCAATTCCAACAGGACACCAAGGCCAGTATTCAACAATGCAGCACCAAATGGGACAAATGGCGATTGCAATTAGTCGGTTGGAAGCCTAGAGTTCTGGAAAGTTGCCCTCCTAAACAATTATCAATGCAAAGGAAAACATAAGTGCAATTGTGTTGAAGAGTGGCAAAGAGGTTGAGGTACAACGCAAAATGGTTTCGAATGTGTTGAGAATGAGAAAAAGGAGGCCAAGGCTGGAAAAAAGGTTGTTCCAAGCAAAAAGAAAGGCAAGAACGATGAAGAAAAAGGTAGTCCTACAGTTTGGCTAGAATATAAACTTGAACCCCCATTTCCCAAAACATTGAAGGAGTTTTCAAAAGAGGATCCAGATAGAGAGTTCTATGAGACTTTTGGTAAGTGCAAGGTAAATATCCCTTTGTTAGATGCTATTAAACAAATACCTTGCTATGTTAAGTTTTTGAAAGAACTGTGTTCACACTAAAGAACTAAAAAGAGAAGAAAGTTAGGAAGGTAGAGGTTGGGAGGAATGTATTGTCCATCATTCAAAAATCTCTGCCTGAAAAGCGTAAGGACCAGGTATGTTCTCTGTTCCTTGTAAGATAGGAAATACACAATTCAAAAAAGCCATGTTGAACTTAGGTGCATCTATTAATGTAATGCCATATGCTATTTATGATCCATTAAAAATTGGGCCATTGAATAAAACTGGTATGATAATTCAGCTAGCCAATAGATCTTTAGCCTGTCCTAAGGGAATAGTGGAGGATATCTTAGTTCAAGTGGGAAGCTTGGTCTTTCCTGCTAATTTTTATGTGTTAGAAATGGAATAATGTGATTCTACTGCACCTATTTTATTAGGACAACCATTCTTAGCTGCTTCTCATACTAAGATAGATGCTCTTAATGGTACTCTTGGCATGGAATTGGTGATACAAGTATTAAATTTAGTATTTACGATGATATTGAATCTTCGGACCATACTAAACCTGTTTCAGTAATTGACATGCTTAAGCCTTCAGTATAGGAAATTCATGGACCTAATAACAATAAGGAGGTAGACGTGAACCATAAAGAATATCTTGAGGAAAATAATAAGAACTTATCGTTCAGTGCTAATTTGAAGCAATCGATGGTAGAATTGGGAAGTTCTTCCAAGTTGTAGCGAACAAGTAACGGAGGTTCTAACATTTTACCACTTACTAACGAGAAGTTGATGCTATCTGTCAGGAACAGTTTCATATTACAACGCCTTCCTAGTTACCTTAAATACTTATTTTTGAAAGATAAGAGAAGGTGATCATCTCAAGTCAACTTAGCAAACTGCAAGAACAGCAACTTGTTTGAATCCAAAAAGAGCAAAAAAGGTTAAATTCATTGTTCATGAGAATGGTGAAAAGAAAGATTCTTGGACTCCTCAATATGAGAGGCACTTCATTGAAAGAAGTAATGCACAAAGTCGTTGATCTTCAACAGTAAACAATGGCGCTACATGGGAAGGCAAGGAGTTTAACCATCCCATATCTGTTTGAATTTTATTTCATTTATTTATTCTTGGAGTTTTTTTAGGTTAGTATAATTTAACTGTGTTGTTAGTATTGGAAATCAACTTAATTAACAAATTAAACTAACAAAATGGTCATTTAAAAGTCTTGTGTGTTGTATGGTGATTTAAGAATGAAGATTTTGCACTTAAAAGGATGTTTTTCTGCACATGCACTCCATTTGGTGCGTATGTGCACAAAATCTAGACAAGAATTTTCAGCCATCGTAAACCTTGTGCACCAAACCCGTGAACACTGCTTTCTACATGTGCACACAAAACAAGCCGCGCACGTGCACAACCTTTTATAAGGGTAAAACCCTTAGTTCACAAACACAACACACAACCAACATCTCTTCTATTCTTCAAAAACCCTTTCAACCCCCTTTATTCCCTACCACTTTCCAACATCAATTCACTCCTATTTCATCACAATCACATCAAAAAACTTTCTTCTTCACCAGAAACAGTCAATTAAGGTAAATAACTGCTTTCTGTATGAATTTCTTAGGCTTTTCTTGTGTTTTTCCTTGTTTGGTTTTGGTTTCAATTAAATGAAGGTTTTGATTTTGCACATTTTAATTGGTATAATTTATTGTGAATTAAATTCTAAACGTGTAATTTGAGTGATATATTCATAAATTGCTATTTGAAGAAGGATTGCATGTTATATATTTGCACAAAAAATTGCTCTTTATCTATGCATGCCATGTGTTTGATAAATTGTCTCAATGAATGAAAATGTTAAAACACAAGGCATTGGTGCAAGAATTCAATTTCTCGAACATTAATTATGCCTTTGGATTCAATTTTAGTCCACTTTCATGCATGATAATATTCTTAGAATGTGTATAGACTTTAGTTTTGGGCACTATTTTCTTTGAATTACATCTTGTGCATTCTAGGGCTTATGAGTCAGCGATTAGAATTTTATTTAAGTGTGGGGTATTGGATTGATTGTTGGGTAGCCATGATGTTCATATATATTGTCGCGCCCCCCCTTTTACCGCGCGCTTACCGACCCGCGTTCTGGCCGGCACCAGTGGGACCGGCACCGTCGCCAACGTCTGGTGCTCGTGAAATAGGTGATTGAATGCAAAAATCTTACTTACAATTTACAAACATAAATTACCTACTTACTATTACAAATTTAAATGAGACACCTATTTACTATTATATAACGGGGCCTTTAATGCGACTATGAATTGTATAAAAATGATCTAAACTAGGAAAAATAAGACTGGAGTCGCCACCCGGTGTGTTGGTGCGCCGGGACACAAAAAATACATCAAAATTTAAAAAGAAAATAAACCCTAGTTTAGATTGACTCTGTCCACGTATACTCAAGAAAATGAGTTTAGAATCCTGTTATACAATTAGATGTGTATAAGAAAATTTCTTGATAACCGACTTTACCCGGCGTTGGTCATTTTTTTTTTTTTTTTTTTTTAAATTTAATTTTTTTTAAATTTTTTTTTAAATTTTTAATTTTTTTTTTTTTGAAAAATCTAATCGCGCAAACTTAATAATATTAAAACTCATTCTTTGTATTTCAAAAATGCATAAAACACATAATAATTAAACACCATAAGATAAATTAAGAGAGAATTAAAGGATAAATTAAGAGGAAATCAAAAAGCAGTTAAAAAGAAATTAAAAGGGAAATTAAAAAGAAAATTGAGAGTCAAATTAAAAGGAAAATAAGGGAGAACTTACGGGACAAAAATAGGTGTCTACAGTCATGCCCTGTTTACTAATCTTTCCTAGAGGATCGAAGAAACTCTCGGCAAAGATTGTAGACACCGCATGACTGAATGATTCCAATCGTGCAACAAAATTTGTCACATGTCAACCTTAAGTTCATGATCATGGAAGGGAAAATTCACCATCCTGACAAACATGTCTGGGGATGATTAGATCTATCTGGGCATCCAGAGTGGAAAAGTCCTTATTGGGGGAAAGAAATGAACAAAAAGACGCCCAGTGAAATGAACCATAAGAGACATAAATGAAACTTGAAAATAAGAATGAAATCCCGATCTGGTGTTTATTGGGAGTACAGGGATTTCGAATGAAAGTAGCTGTGAATGACAAAGAAAACTAACTTGACATAACATGCAAACGCCACTGGTAATGAAACTCAACAAGCAATATGAATTAAAAGCCCGACTTTGTATCATCAAGGCAAGGGTATGTAAATACGAATGAAAACCCGACTTTATGTCATCGGGGTAAAGACATATAAATTAAAATGAAAACCTGACTTTGTGTCATCGAGGTAACAAGAGTGAAATGAAAACCCAAACGGTGAGTTTGTCGGGTAATGTAAACTTGTAATGAAAAACGCCGAAATTTGTTTATCGGGTAAAATGCAAACTGAAATTCGTTTATTCAGGTTAAATAAAAATGAAAATGAGAACCTGAAATTCGTTTATCGGGAGGAAAATGCATACCTGAAATTCGTTTATCGGGGATGAAAATGCAAACCTGAAATTCGTTTATCAGGTTGAGGAAAATGAAAATGAGAACCTTTGTTTCTCGTTTATCGGGAGTAAAATGCAAACTGAATTTCGTTTATCAGGTTGATGAAAACGAAAATGAGAACCCAAAATTCGTTTATCGGGGATGAAAATGCAAACCTGAAATTCGTTTTCAGGTTTCATGAAAATGAGAACCCGGAATTCGTTTATTGGGAGGGTTTCAAACCTGAAATTCGTTTATCAGGTTGATCATTTTGAAAATGAGAACCCGAAATTCGTTTATCAGGTTGACATGAAACAAATGTCTTTGATACACGATTTGAATGTTTATTTGCGGCTGTCTCTGCAAACACTGAATCTAGTTTATCATTGAATCAACTCAAAATCAGAACCCGAAATACGAATTATCGGGATAAAGACTACACTGATCTAAATTGAATGAAATGTAACTTCAATTCCTGGGAAACTCGTTTATCGGGTGAAAAATGCAAACCTGAAATTCGTTTATCAGGTTATAAAAATAAAAATGAGAACCCGAAATTCGCTTATCGGGAGGAAAATACAAAAACCTGAAATTCGTTTATCAGGTTGATGAAATGAAAATGAGAACCCGAAATTTGTTTATCGGGAGTAAAATGCAAACCTGAAATTCGTTTATCAGTGCCCAAATGAAAATGAGAACCCGAAATTCGTTTATCGGGAATAAAATGCAAACCTGAAATTCGATTATCAGGTTGATGAAAATGAAGTGAGAACCCGAAACTCGTTTATCGGGTGAAAAATGAAAACCTGAAATTCGTTTATCTTATTGATTAAAATGAAAATGAGAATTCATGTACTTCTTTATCGGGAGGAAAATGCAAACCTGAAATTCGTTTATCAGGTTGATGAAAATGAAAATAAGAACCCCAAGAGACAGTTCCCGATAAAAATGCAAACCTGAAATTCGTTTATCAGGTTGATGAAAATGAAAAATGAGAACCTGAAATTCGTTTATCGGGAGGAAATACAAACCTGAAATTCGTTTATCAGGTTATAAAAATGAAATGAGAACCCGAAATTCGTTTATCGGGAGTGCAAATGCAAACCTGAAATTCGTTTATCAGGTTATAAAAATGAAATGAGAACCCGAAATTCGTTTATCGGGAGTGCAAATGTAAACCTGAAATTCGTCGGTATAATTATAAAAATGAAATGAGAATCGAATTTCGTTTATCGGGAGTGCAAATGTAAACCTGAAATTCGTTTATCAGGTTATAAAAATGAAATAAGAACTCGAAATTCGTTTATCAGGTTGATGAAACAAAAAATAAGAACCCGAAATTCATTTATCGGGGAGGAAAATGCAAACCTGAAATTCGTTTATCAGGTTGATGAAAATGAAATGAGAACCCGAAACTCATTTATCGGGTGAAAAATTCAAACCTGAAATTTGTTTATCAGGTTGATGAAATGAAAATTAGACACATCTAGATTCGTGTATCGGGAGAAAGGAGGAGCTCTTTTCCTTATAGAGGTTGATGAAAATGAAAAATGAGAACCCGAAATTCGTTTATCGGGGATGAAAATGCAAACCTGATCAATTCGTTTATCAGGTTATAAAAATGAAATGAGAACCCGAAATTCGTTTATCGGGAGTGCAAATGTAAAACCTGAAATTCGTTTATCAGGTTATAAAAAATGAAATGAGGACCCAAAATTCGTTTATCGGGAGTGCAAATGTAAACCTGAAATTCGTTTATCAGGTTATAAAAATGAAATGAGAACCCGAAATTCGTTTATCGGGAGTGCAAATGTAAACCTGAAATTCGTTTATCAGGTTGATGAAATAAAAATGAAAACCCGAAATTCGTTTATCGGGGATGAAAATGCAAACCTGAAATTCGTTTATCAGGTTGATGAAAATGAAAATGAGAACCCGAAATTCGTTTATCGGGAGGAAAATGCAAACCTGAAATTCGTTTATCAGGTTACAAAAATGAAATGAGAACCCAAAATTCGTTTATCGGTAGTGCAAATGTAAACCTGAAATTCGTTTATCAGGTTGGTAAAATGAAAATGAGAACCCGAAATTCGTTTATCGGGATTGCAAATGTAAACCTGAAATTCGTTTATCAGGTTACAAAAATGAAATGAGAACCCAAAATTTATTTATCGGGAGTGCAAATGTAAACCTGAAATTCGTTTATCTGGTTATAAAAATGAAATGAGAACCCGAAATTCGTTTATCAGGTTGATGAAATAAAAAATGAGAACCCGAAATTCGTTTATCGGGGAGGAAAATGCAAACCTGAAATTCGTTTATCAAGTTACAAAAATGAAATGAGAACCCGAAATTCGTTTATCGAGAGTGCAAATGTAAACCTGAAATTCATTTATCAGGTTATAAAAATAAAATGAGAACCCGAAATTCGTTTATCGGGAGTGCAAATTTCGGGTGAAATTCGTTTATCAGGTTGATAAAAATGGAAATAAGAACCCGAAATTTGTTTATCGGGGATGAAAATGCAAACCTATAATTCGTTTATTAGGTTGATGAAATGAAAATGAGAACCCGAAATTTATTTATCGGGGATGAAAATGCAAACCTGAAATTTGTGTTATCAGGTTAATGAAAATAAAAACTCGAAATTCGTTTATCGGGGATTTAAATGCAATAAGAATGACACGCACACGGAGCCATGCCATTGGGCTTACCCATGAAATGAAGTGTAAAAGGCAACTATTAATTAACCCTAACATGACTGGATTGTAAACTAGAACATGAAGCCCTAAACGGTAAATAACAGTATCGTTTAAACTAAGAAATTTGACTGGGAATTCAGTGCACCCTCTCCCAAGTGGCGATCACCTGTAAGGTTGATTGCTTCGTTAGGGTTGGCGTGAATCACCCTTTTTTTTAAAAAATGTGAAAAAAAGACCGTTGGGTATCAAGACAGTTCTCAGGATTAGTGCGTCCCTTGTTGTTTAGGAAGGATATCCAATCAATAAAAATTTGCCCCAGTGTCGTTGATTTTAGCGTCCATTTTATTTTCGTGTACTTGCAGGTACTTAAAACAATGCGATATTGAGCAAAGAAAACTCGAATTGGTCAGTATCATAACATACAAAATGTCAATCTTAGTGAATATAATAAGCAAGGTGACCGAGCTCGGTAAGAGCTGCCTACGTATCCCACCAGGGGAATCAAGTCGAACGTAGTTCGATTCTTAAGATGATTTTCACATATTTGACAACTAAGACATCAACAACAAGAAGAACAACTACAAACAAACAAAATGGCAATGTGTGAGTTAGATAGAAGTACATGAAGTCTTGTAATTAGGCACATGGGAGATCTTATAAAGATCGTGCCATCACCGTATTAACACCGCTTTGCCTTTCATTCTAAGTTATTTGGACCCGATCAGGCAATGCTTTGGATCCATCGGATACGTGCCTCTTAAAGGCCAATGACTGTGTTGAGAGAACGACATAGAGGCAACCAATAAGCCTAACTTCAGTCAACAAATTTCGATTGAACACTTTCCCAGACGTGGACTCAGAGAAGTCATCAACCAGACTTTGACCGTTTGCTCGATTTGCCCTTTCCTCTAGGTGTGTTTAAGGTTTTCGCTTCAATCACTTTTTGTCTTCTTTTTTTTTTTTTTTTTTTTTTAAACAAACAAAGGTGCCCTTTCCGGGTTTTCACCTAGGAGGTCCAAGTAAACAGCAAGGTGTGGGAGTAAACGGAAGACGTCTGGCTAAGTAATCGCCTTTTCCAATGCATGCGAACTTTAGTTTTCAAAGTTTTTCGGCATCAGTAAGGCTGCCTTCCCTGTTATTGGGATAGACATGTTAACATCAACTGCCGAGACCGCACAAACTGCTCCCTTTAAGCCTATGCAGAACTTAGGATAGTTAGGGTCAAAATGGGTTAAGTCGTGTGATTGGTAAAGATTGGGATTATCTTAACAAAAACTTGCCCCAGTTTAAGATGGGCGCTTTGGTTGGAAAGAATATAGCTACAAGGGATGGAAGAGCGAGTTTGTGATAATGAGGAAAAACTTGTTATGTCCCTTATCTAAAAGAATTGTCCCCGTTTTGGGCTGAGAGTCTTACTTGAATGCAACTGACTGAACTGGGAAAATAGAAAAAAAAATTGCCCCAGTTTTATTATAACAAACTGAGTTTTGCATGGGTATTTGTTTTGGTCAGCATCTCGAACTTTCTTGTTTTAAGAGACAGCCATGATGGTCAAGGAGGAAGTTGAAAAACAAATTTCAGGTTTACATTTGCCCCTGCCTGAGCTCGGTTCCCAATTTGTTTTTACAAAGAAATAGATGTGTATAATTGACAGCTTTGTTTCATGACATGATAAACGAAGACAGGGACTTAATATGGTGAACCTGATATCCGGATGTTCTTCATTTTCATTTTTTTGTAACCTGAAAACTGTCTCTTAAACACATCTAGATGTCTGCAATGACTTACAGGTTTACAGTCTGCCAAATCAGATGAAAAACTTTTTGACCATGTCCGCATTTATCGGTTGGGGGAAAACCTGTCCATCTATCTCTATAAGGATAAGAGCTCCTGATGTGCAAGCTGTTCATGTCTGAGCCTTACCCATTCTGCATCCTCTAACTCAGCCTCCATAAGAATGCGTAGAGAAGGGATCTCTACTTCCGCTGGCAAAACAGCTTCCATTCCGTACATGAGGGAGTAAGGCGTTGCCCCAGTAGATGTCCTGATGGAAGTCCGATAACCCAACAGTGCATATGGCAGCTTTTCATGCCAATCACGCTAACATGTACGTCAACCATCTTTCGAATAATTCTCTTAAGATTCTTGTTGGCTGCTTCGACTGCCCCATTCATTTTTGGCCTGTAGATGGTGGAATTTCGATGCTTAATCTAATCTTGAATTGGGCACAAAGGCCATCTACCATGTCATTGTTCAGATTCTTGGCATTGTCGGTAACCAATGTATCCGGGATCCCAAAGCGGCAAATGATGTTCTTTCGGATGAACTCTGCCACTACTTTCTTTGTGACGTGCTTGTAGGATTCAGCCTTGACCCACTTAGTGAAATATTCAATAGCTACTAGAATGAAGCGATGAGACATTAGAAGCTGTATAAGAGATCAATCCAATGCGTCCATTCTCCAATATTGAACAAGGATGGAGTAGTAATGTTGTGCCCACATCAAGTTGGTGTGCCCTTATACTCATCCCCGTGCATTTGGCACTTAACACACCTGCGGACAAACTCGATACAATCATGCTCCATAGTAAGCCAGAAATAGCCTACTCTCATTATCTTCTTAGCTAATAAGTGTCCGTTCATATGTGGCCCACAGACTCCTCCATGAACATCCTCCACAATGTAAGCGGCCTCTTTCTTATCAACGCACCTCTGAAGACCCAGATCTGTCGTCCTTACATTGTGGAGTAAGAGACAGGGAGGAGTCTGCTAATGGTACATATGAACGGACACTTATTAGCCTGTCTCTTATACACATCTAGATGTGTATAAGAGACCTGGAAATGCTGCGTGGAATCCAAGGCAGTCCAAGGAGATTCTGCCTCCAGCCTCTATGCTGTCTCTTATACACATCTAGATGTGTATAAGAGACATGGTAATGGGTTCTATCACTGTGCCGTTCGGATGACTAATCATCGAAGATAAGGTAGCCGAAGCATCGGCGAATACATTCCTGGATCGGTGTATGTGAGTGAATTCCAAAGCATCAAAGTGTCGACCTAGTTTGAGAATACTGCAGTGATATGGCATGATTTTAGAATCTCTGGTTACCCAGGTGCCGAGTGTCGTCTCTTATACACATCTAGATGTGTATAAGAGACAGATGTGCACGTACCCATATCTAATGCCATTTTCGGACCAAGTATGCAAGCCTCATACTCGCCATGTTGTCTAACTCCTGTCTCTTATACACATCTAGATGTAATGTGGGCATTCATCTTTCATGTCTTCGGCGTGCCAATGAATAAGATGTCTTCGTCCGGGAAGTATGTGTGCAAGGGTTGATAATCATTCTCCCTTGAAGCGCTTGAGCAAGATGCACTCTTTTGTTAAGAATAATAGAAAAATCCTTAATACTCAATCACAACTTAACCCATTTTGCCAAAACTATCCTAAGTTAGAGGAAGCATAGGAATTAAAATTTAATGCCTATTTGTGCGGTCTCGACAGTTGATGTCCCCCTGTCTCTTATACACATCTAGGTGTGACCCAGTAGATAAGGCTTAAGCCGTTGCGAGATCCAAACCAATGCACAACATGTTCGTTCTAGAAAAGAATAATTGGCTTCATGGACTGTAAACTTCTTGCTTAGATAATAGATAGCATGCTCCTTTCTGCCCGAATTGTCATGCTGCCCCAAGACACAACTCATGGATCCGTCCAAAATCGACAGATACATGATTAATGGCCTCCCTGTCTCTTAAACACATCTAGATGTGTATAAGAGACAGCTCCGGAAAAATTCCTTTTGTCAAAAGCTCCTTGGATCCATGAGTTGTGATACGGTGCATTTTTCTCAACAGTTTGAACAAAGGTTCACAAGTATCTGTCAGCTGAGCAAGAAGTGTATAAGAGACAGATGAAATTGATTGATACCCAAAAGCTTTATACGTTCTTCTGAGTCTTTGAGCACAGGCATATCACGGATAGCTTCGATCTGACTTAACTTCTGAAGGGAGTGACCACCCTATAGCTGTCTCTATACACTCTAGAGTAGGAGCTCCATTTGAATAGCAGTTTGCCGAGTTCAACTTCAGATTGTATTTTCTCACCCTCTCAAATACCTTCTTAAGATTGGTCAAGCGATCCTCGGCCTTCTTGGATTTGATGATGATATCATCGACATAGACCGCTCCATATCTTCGTGTATCATGTCATGAAACAAGGTCGTCATAGTGCGTTGATATGTTGCACCAACATTCTTAAGTCCAAATGGCACAACTCTATAGCAGAATATCCCTCAAGGAGTAATGAATGCTGTCTTTTCCCTGTCTTCCTCGTCCACTAGGATTTGGTGATACCTAGCAAAACAATCGACAAAAGTCTCCATCTCATGGCAGGCAGTACTGTCTAGAATGATGTGAATGTTTGGTAGCGGAAAATCATCCTTGGGACTGGCCTTATTTAAATCTCGATAATCGACACAAACTCTGACCTCCCCAGTCTTCTTCGGTACTGGCACCATATTGGAAAGCCAAATAGGATACCGGGATACAATGATGATTGTGGCATTAAACACTTGATGATTTGTTCTAAGATCTTTAAACTCATTTCCACATCTACTTTCTTGGCTTTTGCTTTACACAGCCAGTTTCTAGGACCTGTTTTGCTAGGTACACACTACATACTAGTGGACAGAGGCAAGCATATCATCTACACAGGCAAATGATCTTGGAACAAAATCAAAAATTCTATCATCTCTTTTCTCTGCCCACTAGTCAAATATATGCTGATTTTAACCTCTCTTACGTCCGTGTCTGTCCCAATGTTTACCGTTTCTGTTTCTTCCAAGATGGAGGCTTTAGCTTCCTCATGTCGCCCGATGAGCTGTCATTTACACATCTAGATGTGTATAAGAGACACTCTCATTATGTAAAAATAGGGTCAGGTGTGATATCGAAATTGCACTCATCGGCCTCATAAATGGTAGTATCCGAAGGATCAAAAGCATTGATTTTGGGCCATCTGGGAGAAAATAAAGTATGAAATGAAAGAAAATAAAATGAGCTAAAATATCTTGAAGAAAAAGTTCTCATTAATCAAAGATTTGTACAAGTGATCCTAGAGAGCATAAACTTAATCTTCTCTTATACACATCCTAGAAAATCAATTGTCTTCAGAATTCAGGTCCTTATGAATAAGATAATCGCGGCAAGGCAATATCATGATTGTACTTGCCTTACTAATTGAATTATTTTCAAGATTCATCTCCAAAACAAATGAACGAGATGAATCATGAATACAATGTTGTGCATGCACCTATTTCTTGACTAGATGGCATAAACAAAACAGCTTAGAAAATACGAAACATACATACAAAGATGAAATTAAAAGGAGCAAAACTAAAAATAATATCCTTTCAAATTTACCGAAACTAATTATTCAAGAGCAGGCGGAGGAGGCCAGGCATTCGGGCGAAAACCGAGCCCAAATGTATTCATCTGCGTTGGTAGATCAATAGGGTGTGTTATGCCTTGCAAATTCATCCCCAAACCTTGGCCGATGCGATATTCTCCACGCAGCATTTCCTTTGCAATCATTACACTTGCCTTATCCCAGACAACTTTCATTGATGACTGCTTTCTAGGCCCTCGGCTGACAGAGACCACATCATAAGTAGGAAAGGCACCGGATAAAGGAGCTCAAGAGATGTGTCTAGGAGACCATGATGGCGTGGTCATCTTCGGCAAATACAGTAATTAACTTAAGCTCGTAAATGAATTTAACCCTTTGATGCAAAGATGACGGAATAGCCCCAACAGAATGGATCCAGGGACGTCCCAGCAGCAAATTATATACCCCAACAATTGGAAGAACCTGGCAAGTGATCTGATGAGCAGATGGACCGACTTCCAAAATAAGGTTTATCTCTCCGGTGGCTTGTTTTCGAGCCCCGTCAAAATCTCGGATCACCATGGATGAATTCTTGACCAGGTCATGAGAGATTCCCAGCTTATCCAATGTCTTCAAAGGACAAATATTTAAAGCAGACCCATTATCAACCATGACCCTAGGCAAATGCCGCCCCTCACATCTAACCGAGTCTCTTATAGCCATGTTGTGTGCACTCCCTTCAGAAGTTAAGTCATCATCAGAAAAACAAATTTGGTTTGATGCCAGCACACTGCCCACTAACCCAGCAAGTTTGTCAGTGAGAATGTCACGAGACACATGGGCCTCACTCAAAATCTTCAATACTGCTTCCCTGTGTAGCTCGGATGTTAACAATAAGTTGAGCATAAAAATTTGTGAGGGCATCTTATTCAGCTGCTCCACTACTGAATATTCACTTTTTCTGATCAAGACAGAAAGTCCTCCACATCTTTGTCTGTTACAGCCTTAGGGGCCTGCATAGGCTCTTTACCTTTGCTGGATTGTCCGACCTCAAAACTGTTGTCATTTGTGATTTGGCCTAACCTCGTAGAAGACAGCAGATACTTCCTCCTCAGAAACTGGCTTTCCACCGACTATCACAGCTGATGGTTGGTAATTCCACGGCACTGCATGTGTGCTCTCAATTGGCAATTGTGTTGGTAGTTCAATCACAACGGGATCTTGGGGTTCTACCTCAAACGGATCCACGTCTATGATAAAAGGCTCAGATGGCTCCGAATCCAAATAAAATGGTTTAATCTGAGTCATTGACACTTCTTTGATTGTCTCCTTATACACATCTCGATGTGTATTCTATACAAACCATCCCAACATGAGGCTCATGCCGTGGCTGGAGAGGTCAGAGTATAACATTACAAAGATTGGAATCTGTTTCTAAGATTGATCTCGTGCATTGAATATGTCTTGCACCTTATTTTTCAACGTCCAACAATTAGCCGTGGAATGCCCTGGGAGAAGAATGATAGGCACAGCGGGCGTTGGCGTCAAACCTATCCGGAACTCCCCTCGGATACTGAGGAGGAGCTATAAGATTCAATCTCCCTGATTGGGATTCGATCTCAACTGCTTATATAGTTGTTCGATGGGCCGTCCCAAGTTGGTGAAATTGCGGGGTGGTCTGTCATGTGGTCTGGCTTGGTTGGGGTTTGGTGGAGGGAAGTTATTTGGTTGGTTGGGTCTTTGACTGTTTGAGGGTTGTGGTCTTGGATTATAATATGGGAGCTGTGGATTAGGCACGGGCACTTGTACTTGTGTTTGGTATACGGGTTAAGGATAGTATTGAGGTGGTAGTGGAGGTGGTGCATAAAAGGGTTCTTAGGTCAACCCATATTGATAGAAACCACCGTGGTGGTCTATGCGGTACCAAAGGTTGAAAATAAAAGTCACTTTCTTCCATCTAGTCAAGCTTCTTGCTCAGGGGTTTCTTAGCCACAGACGTGCACCCCTGCATGGATTCTATCTGAAGTTTGAAAGCCGTCATGATTATTTTTCCCTCTTTTCAAGCCCTTTCAACACCTTTTTGTCGGACGATTTCTGAAAAGGATTTGCCAATAGACGATGAGTCAACTTTGTCATAGTAAGGAGGTTCTTGTGTATCAATAAAAAGTTTGACCATCTCAGTCTCAGTCATAGGTGGGCTCACTCTGGCAGCTAACGCCCTCCATCTTTTCACATACTCACGGTACTCCTCTGAGGGTTTCTTCTTTAAGTTCATCAGAGCAAAACGGTCTGGTTCTAGGTCGCGGTTAAACTCGTACTGTTTCACAAAAGCATTTGCCAAGTCCGTCCAATCCTGGAATTTTTTGGGATCAAGCATTAAATACCATGATAACGCATCTCCCTCCAGGCTTCTGGCAAATACCCTCATTGCTATCCGAGGGTGCTCGTCGGATTCCCCAGCAAATTACAGAACATTTTAAGGTGAGCTATCGGATCCCCAGTGCCATTGTACTTTGGAAATTCTGGGATTTTAAATTTTGGCTGCAATTGTACCTCGGGAAATAGACATAGATCTTGGTAGTCGATAACTCCAAATTTATCTGTCCCCTGTTGCTGCTTCATGAAACTATCGCGACCAAGTGAATAGTACAGGGGGTGGTGGTGGTATTAATTCATATTTCTTCTCCCGGGGTATACTCCAACTCAATAGGAGGTGGTGGTGGTGGAGTTGGATCTGTTAGTGGTGGCACTGAAGTTGGAGGAGGTTGATTTTGCGGTGGTGGGGGTAGCGGCATCCCCATGCCGGGATTAGGCATATAAGGAGGCAGCATCTCTTGATTGCCAGGGTGAGGCCCGTAAGTTTGCCTATACCATTGCATTTCTTGGTTCATACTGGCCATAGCAGCCATCATAGATTCCATCTGTTTGTGCAACTCTGCTATCTCCGGGTTTTGATCCCCACTGGTCCCTTCCACATCTTTTGCCGATACGGTGCTCATACTGTCTTCAAATCGGAGTTTACATGCACGCGAGCGTGTATAAATAGGGCTGCGTTGGGCAGCTATTTTGACACTTAGTACCTACATATTAAAACATAATAAAAAGAAAAAAAAAAAGAAAAGAAAAATTCAGATATATAAACAAACATAATCATAAATTTACAGCATAAAACGTGGTTCCTTCCCCAGGAACCCTGAAAGCAAAAAAAACTCTAAAGGGGACGAAGCCCGTTTGAACTTATTCGGCGAGCTCCTTTAGATGGTCTCGTATCTTCATCATTTGCTCCTCGTACTGTAGAAGTTTGCTACGTGCTGATTCAACAGCCCCATTGTGCATTAGGCGTCCCAGATCATCGGCCATCTCGGTGCATGCCCTCCTTCGGTTGTATTCTTGCACTCGAATACAGGATTGATGATCGGTAAGAGGAGCAGCCCCAACATGTTGGGCCACCTAGAGCTGTCTTCGCCTAATCCTGTCAAATTATACACTTTGGTCGCCTTTCCAATTACTCGAGCGGAACTCATCTGCATGAAATACATGTTAGCCTTACCTGAGGCTTGTACCCCTTCAGAGCCTTTATAAAATGAACACGCAAGCTTGCAAATCCCTTTGTCTGTATAGAATTTATATTTCTAATGAGTAAGTATTTGCAGCTTTTCACATCAAGACCTTAAGCAAATTGGTAACACAAACAGGCTCAACATTGCACTGGTGGGTCTCCTATTTGGGTTTGACAACCATATGCCTTTGACCCTACCTAAGGCTTATGCAATGCAAAAATTGAAATTTACTCTTTCTTGCGGGAAGTAAATACAAATTACAGGGCCAATATAAATCATACGAATCAGAAAAACTAATTACTATTACATAGCAAAAATTGTAAGGCTATTTACTATTACAAGCCAGATAAATGGGTGGGTCTTACCGCCTCGTGTCTAGTGTCCTAAACAAGGTCCACACCGTTCTGCCCTATGGTTTAAGCTATATGACCATGAGGCTAGGCTTACTAATGCAATCTAGATAGGCTTGGTTCCGAACCTTCGACTTTGGGCCCAAAATTCTGGAGCAATTCCAATGGGCCTTATCGTCGGTGGTTGGGTGATCGCCACAGATACCGTTACGTGCACATTGTGTCACGACCGCATATCTGGGTGATCATCTTAGGCTACTGAAATGTGGGAACGACACCCACAAAAATAGGACATGCAATAAATGAGACATGTGTTATGCTGTGTTCACTTGGAAGCGGTAAGATTCACACATTTTAGCGCGTTGTGACTCTAAAGGTTTGATGCACCCTATCACCCCAAAAATTTCTCCCAAATTAACCACAAACAGGTATAATAGCAAGATATATTAAAACATGTACAATAAAGCAATAACAAATCACACCATAAGTAGACAGGATATGACACGTAAAATGAGATCTAAATCGAGCAAATTGGCACTCAAGACAGCAAACATACTGAAATACAGTAAAACAAGTGTAAAATAATTTGAAAAGAACAAAGAAAGTAACAGATAGCATGTGACACATGTAAACGAGACCTAAAATTCGTAAATCGGCACACAAGACAGCAAAAATGGTGAAATACGTTAAAACAGAGTGCAAATTAATTGAAAAGAACAAATAAAGTACACATATAGCATATGGCACTAAAACGAGGTATAGAGCCAGTAACATAGCACACAAAATGGGTAAAAATTAGCCGGTTTATAATGAACGGGGTAAAATTGAGAGAAACGCGTTAAAATCGTGCGCCCGGATTCTCAAAGTCCCCAGTGGAGTCGCCACGCTGTCGCGCCCCCCTTTACCGCGCTTACCGACCCAGCGATGCAGCCAGCACCGTGGGACCGCACCGTCGCCAACGTCTAGTGCTGTGTATAAGAGACAGAATGCACCCTCCTACTTATCAATTTACATCTATAAATTACCTACTTCCTATTACAAATTTAAATGAATCACCTATTTACTATTACATAACGGGGCCTTTAATGTGACTATGAATTGTATAAAAATGATCTAAACTAGGAAAAACAATCGGGACTAGAGTCGCCACCCGGTGTGTTGGTGCGCCGGGACACAAAAATACATCAAAATTTAAAAAGAAAAAAAATCCTAGTTTAGATTAACTCCTGGTCCACGTAACTCAAGAAAATGAGTTCGGGAATCCTGTTGTAAAATGGGAAGGTTTGGGATGGATTTGAATTTCCCTTGGCACCCACTTTACCGGCGTTGGACCGGTTGCGTGATTTTATCGTGTTTCCCTTTTCAATTTTAGTATTCATTATTGCCGGCTTTGTAGCATACGTGTGCTTTGAGATAGTTTAAAAGTAATAAAATATGTACATGTTAATGAGGAAACAAAAATTAATGGTAAATATTAACATTGACAGGTAGATTTAGCCTAGGTCAAATTAAAAGTCGCACACATTGAGTTTAGGCCACTCCCAAGGGCAAAATAGTAATTTGTCATGCACGCGGAGTTTATTTCTAGCCCAATTTTATATTATTGATACAATTATTAAGTCTAAACCCTTTGGAATTTGATTCAAATATTTAACGTCTAGTTGTGCAACTAATCCAAAATTTGAGGGCAAAAGGGTAAATTCACATAATTTAACAAGTAAGATAAGACATAAATATTATATTGAGACTTATACACATTAAAATAAAGCACCAATCATCACAAAATCAATTAATCAAAAAACATGCTAGATCAAAGTCTATTTACAATTAAATACTCATAAGGGCAAAACACAATCAAAGGGTAATTAAAACATATTAAAATGCCAAACAGAAATCAAAGTAAAAATTAGTGGTTATTGACAAAAACATGTAATTTGGAAGAAATTTGAAGAGAAAAAAAAAACAGTAATATTAAAGAAAATTCCTTAAGGGCCTAAATGTAAATAAAAAAAAATTATTTGAGGTCTAAAAATGCAGAATCTGAAATCTGGAGGGCCAAAACGCAAATAAAATTTTTCTGAAAATTTGGAATTTTTTTTGAGGTGCCACGTCATCGATGACGTGGCGGTCAATCAGGTGGTGCCACGTCATCGATGCGCCACGTCATCGATGACGTGCCACGTCATCGATGACGTTATACCATCTAGATGTGTATAAGAGACACGCCATCGATGACGTGGCTCCAAGTGGGCCCTATCAGAAGGGCCTAAATGTAATTTAAGAAAATATTCTCGGGCCAAAATGAAAAAAACTGAAATTTGGAGGAGTAAAATGGAAATACAATTTTTCTAACCTTTCTTTTTTGTACAGATTTTTGTGGGCTACCACGCTTCTTCCACCACGCTTTTGACCCACCAGATTAACGAACATGATTCGGGTTTGAAAATAAAAGTTGTATCTCCAGGAACCCTCTACAACTTTTATTCTTTGAGTTTACTCCAATTCCTCCTCCATCGCTTGCAATCTTCGCTCACATTTGGTTGTCTGGAAAAATTTCCAGACTTGGAAATTTTTCTGCAGATCCTCTGGACCAACAGCCTTTTTCTACCACATTTTTGGCCCTCCAAATGGACGATTTTTCTTAATATAGTGTTCACGCGCTGAACTTTTTTTTTTTTTTTTTTTTAAATTTAATTTTTTTTAAATTTTTAAATTTTTTTTTTTTTTTTTGAAAAATCTAAAAACTTAATAATATTAAAACTCATACTTTGTATTTCAAAAATGCATAAAACACATAATAATTAAACACCATAAGACAAATTGTTTAAGAATTAAAGGATAAATTAAGAGGAAATCAAAAAGAGGTTAAAAAGAAATTAAAAGAGAAATTAAAAAGAAAATTGAGAGTCAAATTAAAAGGAAAATAAGGGAGAACTTACGGGACAAAAATAGGTGTCTACATATATATTTTGTAGGAATGGCAAGATTGGGTAAGAAACCAGCTATTGGAAAAACTGTCGGGGCATCTTCGTCATCTAGACATGGAGAAACTATGGGGAGGAAATTTCTTAATGATGCAGCCTAACAAAAGTATGATAACGATATTTCCAAATGAGTTTTGCTTAAAGAAAGGGGTATTCAAGTACCGTTGGTATGGGTACCTGAGATTAAGTTAACCATTCACAATCGTGGGTGGAACTATTTCACCTCAACTTTTATAATTGTAGTAATTCCGGTGCTATGTGAATTCCATGGAAATTTAAACCATTACAATTATACCAGGGTATATGTTCAAGGATAACATGTGGATATCTCGAGCAATGAAATGGTATTCTAACTAATTTTTGAAGGTTAATAGAGTCTGCAACGATGAATGGCCAGACATCCGCAGAACCAACATGGAGCTAAATGAAATAACAAGCGTTCTTTGTGATGGTGCCGTTGAATGGACCAACACAACTGATGGAAACGTGATCAGCCACTTTAATGCTAATATAGTTAAACTAGCTTAGTTCATCTAGTTTAAATTCCTTTGTGTTCGCCTCCTCTCGGTCAGCCATCTTGTGCATGTTACTTTAGAGAGAGCCAAGCTCCTGTACTGTATTGCTACCGGCAAATCTATAGATATGGGTGAACTTACAAGCCAGTAGATTTCCTATTCTGCAACCAACAAGTAATCTAGATCATGGTTGCCCCATCTAATTACTGTTCTGTGTCTGGAAAACAGCATAATGATTGGTCCTATAGAAGAAGAACTTAAGCTTGAGAAATTGATTGCGTGGAGGGTGCGAGAGCCTCGATTAGACGCACTCGCTCCCATGCATTCATAACTCTAGTGAACTAAAGAGTTATTTTACTCTAAATTATGGCATTTTGATAGTTTAAATTCTGAACTTTGGTTAATTAATTGAAGATTTTAGTTAATTTCTTTAATATGTGTTTATATTTTTGTTATTATTAAATATGATAACTTTTGATTAGAATTTTAGCTAAATTAATGGCTTAATTGGATTAATATTATGCAGATCTGAATTAGAGGTTAGAAGTTGGAATGAATAAAGTACAAGGACCAACATGCAATTACAGAAGAAACGAAGGCTTGCAGGGAAGAGAGTCCAGATCGTGATCTGGACAACTCCAGATGACGATCTGGACTTGAGAATAGGCCAAGTTATTTAGCAGTCCACGTCGCGATCTCATTTCTTCCAAATCGCGACATGGACTCGCTGTTAGCTTAAGTTGTAAGGACAATTTTGTAATATTTTAGCAACCAATTTCTGATTTTGCCTTGTGTAATACTCCACTATGTAAGCCACTTTAAAGATGTAATAGAGAAGTAAGAAGTAGGAATAGAGTAAGTAGGTAGTTAGTAATTTTTAGGGTAGATTAGAATAGCTTAACTTTCAAGTTTTCTTTTAATGAAAAGTTCTCTTTAATGATCTTTTAGATTTAGTTTTAGTTTCCTTTAGAGTTTAAATTTTGATTAGATAATTGTAGTGGGTTAATCATTGGCTTCAAGTAGATATAACTTTTACTTGTTTTCTAGTTTAAATGAGTGAGAATTTCTTTGCTTTCATTCTAGGGTTTCATAGAAAAATTAGGGTTCTTGTTGATTTATTGCTTTTTTGGTTAAGAATTCTCAATTCCTTGCATTAATTTCTAGTTAATTTTTAGTGGTCTTTCTTTATTATTATCAAAATTCCAAAAAATATTTAGATTTCAATTTTAACTCTTTCCAAATTCTAGTTTAGAAATGGTTGCTTCTAGTCTTCAAAACTTCTTTTATGTAGTCTTTTTAATTTGGTTAATCACTTGCTTTTTAATTTTAGTTTTATTTTGGTTTTTACCCAATTTAGAGTATAATTAAGTGCTTTTTTTTAATTGCTTTTATTAGGATATAGTAGATTGTTTCTCAATTTCGTAGTTGCTTAGTTTCATTTACTTGCTTTAGTAGATAATTTAGCTTAAACTATATTTTAATTGCTTGATTTTAATTATGGCCTTGAGTTTAATTATGGGTTTGAGTAGTGTAGTTTCATCTCCTATTGTTTGAATTTTCTTAACTATACAAACATTCATAAATCTTGGTAATTGCTTGCCAAACAATCTTCCTGGGAACGATACCCACTCATCCTATACTACTATCAAATCCGTATACTTGCGGAAGTGAGGTAGAGTATAGTGATTTCGTGAGATTAATTATTGCTTGTTTGTTTTTAAAGTTGAACTGTACCTAGATCAAGCATCAAGTTTTTGGCACCGTTGCCAGGGATTGTCCTCGGTATTTGGCAATATTAAGCGCTTTACGAGTCGTGTAGATTAAGCACCTTAGTTTAATTTAGTTGTTAATTTTGCCATTTATTCGTTTATGTTGGTTGTTTGTCTTTTGAAATTGTCTTGGCACTTGAATTGACTATTTGCTTTGGTTTTTGTAGTGTACGATAAGAGGAGATAAATAGCTGTTTATTTGCTTGGGCAAGGAAAGGGAAAAAGAGTTAAGGGAAATCCAGAAGTTTAGAAGAGTACAACAACAACAACAACAAGAAAGAATTGAAATGGCAAATACTAATCAAAATCAAAGGAATTTGAACATGGAGAATGATGAAGAAGACATTGTTGGAAATAATGGAATAGGTGGTTACGAAAATGGGAATGGAAGGCCATTGAGAGAATATGCCTTACCAAACTTTGATGTGGAAAATTCTAGCATTGCATGGATGCCCGTGCAATCTAACAATTTTGAAATTAAACCCACTTTGATACAAATTCTACAAGCTCATGCAATGTTTGGGGGTGGTCCTAATGAAGATCCCTATACATATCTCATGAACTTTGAGGAAGTTTTGGACACGTTTAAACCCAATTCTTCAATGTTGTGCACCCGGATTATGTATGAATAAGGGTGTTTCCTTTCTCTCTAAGGGATAGGGCAAAATCTTGGCTTCAATCTTGCGCCCAAGGAATGTTTAACACTTGGAATCAACTTGCTCAAGAATTCTTGGCAAAGCATTTTCCACCCGCAAGAACCGCCAAATTGATAAATGAAATTACCTCTTTTAAGCAAGATGTTGGTGAACGTTAGAAGAGGCTTGGGAGCAATTCAAGGAGTTGCTAAGGAAATGTCCTCACCATGCGATTCCTTTGTGGCTTCAAATCCAAACTTTCTATAATGGTTTGACTCAAGAGACAAAATCCATAGTGGATGCCTCCACCGATGGTTCCATCTCTAACAAGACATCGGAGGAAACTCAAGAGTTGCTCAACAGGATGACATACAATCATTATTATTGTGGACCAATGACTCCACCGGTGGCTCAACACCAAGCCAATCAAGCTAATGCACATAGTGGAGTGTTGAATTTGAGCATATAAGATGCAAGATACTCTTTTGGCACAACAAAGTATGTTCATAAATGTGATGAACAACATTGCAAAAGTATTGGAAAACTTAGGGAAACCAAGTAGTATGAATGCAATGTCTTCTTCTCCAATCCAACCAAGCATGGTATGTGATTTTTGTGGAGGTGGTCATGCAAATGGACAATGCAAAATGCCTTATGGGTCCAATGAGCAACTCAAATATGTGTCCAATCAATCATTATTTGCAAGGAACCTATCCAGAGTTTATGGGAACACATCTAATCCCTCTTGGAGGAATCATCCTAATTTTTTTGTGGAGCAACACCAACAATCAATCCAATCTTCCTTATCAACCAAATCCCCCACCTCAAAATGTCCAACACAATCAAGTTTCAAGTTCCTCACCTAGACCTTATCGACCGCCACATCAAAGAAATTTCCAAAGCAACTCATATCAATCTTTCCCTAACCCTTCATTTCGAAACCAACAACCAAGACCTCCCTTCCAATATACAACCCAGATTCTTCCCAGCTTATGTATCACGACCAATATGCTCCAAGAGAGAATGTTCGTAAAGATGGTTGGAAAGAAGATGCCAAGTATTTGAGAAGAGAGTTGGAAAGGGAAAAGGAAGAACATAAGAGAAATTTTGAGAATTTGAAAGCTTCAACAAGAAATTTGGAAATTCGGAAATTCAATTGGGGCAATTGGCAAAGTTGAATAATGAAAGACCTCTTGGGGCATTTCCGAGTGATACTATTCCAAATCCCAAGGAGCAATGAAATGCCATAATCCTAAGGAGTGGAAAAGAATTGGTAGAACCTAAGGAGAAGAAAAAGGTGGATGAAAGAAGTAAGGCAATTGAGAATGAAAGAGAAGTTGTTGGTGATGAAAACAAGAAGGAACAAAACAATGAGATCAAGGTATCTAAGAAGAAGCATGTGGAGGAACCTTTGAAGATAGATCCATCAATAAAAGTGTCATTCTCTCAAAGGCTCATTGATCCAAGAAAGGAGAAAAAAGAGAAGCAATTCATCCACTTCTTGGATATGTTGAAAAAGATTAATGTCATGTCAATATTCCTTTAATTGATGTCCTCACCAAGATGCCTAACTATGCTCGTTTGATGAAAGATCTTTTGGAAAGAAGCAAAAATGAGATGATGATGAGAAGGTATGCCTTGATGCCCAGTGTAGCACCATTATTCAAAGAAGGTTACCTCCTAAACTCAAAGATCCCGGTAGTTTTATGATACAGGTGAATATTGGAGGAAAAACATGACATCGATCACTTTGTGATTTGGGGGCAAGCATAAATATTATGCCAAAGGCCATTTATGACAAATTAGGGATCAACAATTTCAAGCCACCTAATATCATACTCCAATTGGCGGATTTATCCGAGAGGAAACCATATGGCTTGTTGGAGAATGTGCCTGTACAAGTTGAAAAGTTTGAATTTCCTATTGATTTCTTTGTGCTAGATACGGGTGAAAAGAGTGAGATTCCATTGATTCTAGGGAGAGCCTTTCTTGTCGACCACTCATGCATTAATTGATGTGAATAAAGGGAAGTTGGTTTTACGAGTTGAAAATAAATCAATTGAATTTGATCTGTTTGAATATAATGATAATATTCCCATTGTTGAAGAAAAATGCCCCAACCAATCTCTTAATTCTTTCCTTGCTAGGTCAAATAAGGGAAAAAATGAAGTTAACCAAGGCAATTTACTCAAGCAAGTGTTGGAAATAAAATAAGATCCAAGAAATGAATTGAAGGAAAAACCACTCGATAAGGGATGTGAGTTGATGAAGGATCAGGAGATTTTTGCTAAGGATCGGCAAATTAGTGATGTCAAGAAGTTGAAAAGTCTCAAAAAGAAAAGAAAATGGTTTGAAAAATAATTGGAGATGTTAACATCTACTAGCGATGGCTAAGGCTAGGAAAAAAGGACTTGTGCATGGAAAAACTGAGAATCAAGCTTTACTCATAAAGAAAATGGCATCAAGTTTTTTTTGTGGAAACCAAAAAAGGAAAATAACAATCATACTCAAATACTTGGAATGAACACCCATGCCATAGTCAAGCTAATGACTATAAAAGAGTGCTTCTTGGGAGGTAACCCAAGTTTTTAATTTAATTGTCATTGTTTTCTTTTGGTGAGATTTTTAATTTGTTTGATTTTGAGTTATTTGGTTTGAATTAAGTTGGAATTTTAGTCTAAAAATATAAGTTTTTGAATTGAATAAATAGTGCTAAAGAATGAGGAAAATCGTCACCTTAACTTGTTAACTTTGTGTTTGTAGGTTGTGCATGGAATTGGACAAAAGTGATGAAGTGTGGAGAAATTTTGGCTAAGTGTTGAAAATACACTTTGCAGAAGTTCAGCTCCAAATCGTGATCTCAAATTCCAGATCGCGATATGGAGCTCAAACTTTTAGAGGGTATTTTGGTCATTTGTTCCAAATTGCGATCTCAAAACCCAGATCGCGATTTGGAACTCAAACTTCTGCAAAGGCTAATTTTCATCTACGAGTCGAGATCACAATCTCAAAAGACGAAATCGCGATCTCAACTCCATCGAATTCACAATCTCAAAATTAAGATCGGGATCTTGATTTCAGTCCAAATCGCGATCTCGTATCATGATCTCGACAGGCAAAAACATATTCTTATTCAACTCTTCTTCTTCTTTTCTCACAATCTTCTAACCTTTTTCTCTCTAAGCTGAAGAAACCCCTCCCCAACCCCTCAAAATCTTCCATTTTCTTCCTTTCAAAATCACTCCAACCATTATAACCCACCACTAACATCATTTTACTTCATCCTAGGAGCATTAAAGCAAGGATATTTTGGGAGATTCCTTGGAGAAATTTGAACATCAAGGAAGGATTTACACAAGATTTTTTGGGAAATTTTCAGTCCACAAATGGGTAATATCCTTCCTTAAATTTGTGATTCCAATTGTTCAAATTATTCAAGATAATTGTTGGATAATTTTGAGTGAATTTGTGGTGGAATTATTGGAGAGCTTTAGCACATTGTTGAATTTTGGGCAATAAATTGGTGTGAATTTTTCTAAAAAATTGTGACATTAAATTGCTCAATTCTCTAAATTACTGAATTGTGGTTTGGATTGGTTTGAATTTTTGTCGAGAAATTGTGAAATTGTGTTAAGAATTTGGTAAATTATTTTTATTGGCTGTATTCTTGAAACTATTGGTGCTTGTCTGAATACTTGGTTGAATTTTTTTGTGAAAATAACGAGGGGAGTATATTGAAGTGCTGAGACAAGAGCTAGAATTAGGGAAAGAGGATTGAGATCAAGGAAAAGAAAGGCCAGAGAGGGAACGAGTAGAGAAGGGGGAATAGATAAACCTTTTGAGGGTGGCGAGCGTATAGAACCTCAATTCTCGAGTGATACAGCACAACAGTTGTAGAAAAACAATGAGAAGCATGAGGTGATTTGGGAAAGAAACTTTGACCTATCTATGCATTGGGGTGCTTATGAAGAAGCTAGAAAAGCAATAGAAGAGTACTTTTAAAATTAGGTCAAGACATTGGGAAGGGGTTAATACTCCAATTGACTTCAGGGCTTCTCAGTTAGTGAAGGAATCTGAAAATAAAAGTAATTAAAAGTCAAGGTGCTAAATCATGAAAAACAGAGAAAATATTCAACTTCAACAAAGTGTTTCAATTGTTCGAGTTGTAGATCATCAAAGTTCATTGCAGCTGGTTGCATCAATCTTTTTGTTCCATCTCCTCTCGATCTTCCTCGGCATCACTGGGTTGTGCTTCTCATGATCGTCATCTTGATCCCCTCCAGTCGCACCTTCTTGGCTGGATCCCTCCTAATGTACTAAAACTGTACGTGGTGTGTAATATTGTCTACGAGGTGGACCAAAATGCCAAACCTGAGGTAGTGGTGGCCGAACTCATGTACCCAATGAGGTAGTCTTGAGGGCTTCTCCTATCAATGTCAAATTGTTATGCATCACCAGCTGACTGTACGTCCAATACCCTTGCAATTCATTTCTTTCCTCTTAATTGACCGAGTGAGCATTCAACACAAATCTAGGGGCCATAGGAATATAGGAAGTACCCTGAGGCGGTGATGGCGGTGGCTGGGTAGGGTTTTCTTCTTGATGGTGCTTTTCATATTCTCTCACCATTCTGTAAACATACTCCCGATTAATCATGCCTATGGGATATGTCATTGGCTTCACAAGATCAATGGGACAACCTGCCAAAGTGAACAAATGGTGAATCAAACTAGGGGCATAAAAGATAGGTCGCCCGAACCTTCCACTATTCAAGAACCCCTGTCTAACAAGGATACCAATATTTACTGGTACCCCTATCATAATAGCATAATACCTCTTGTACTCTCACTTTGCCATCCTCCAATTCGCACAAATTACAGTGAAAAATTCTCTTTAATCATCTTTTAGATCTAGTTTTAGTTCCTTTGAAAGTTTAAATTTTGATTAGATAATTGTAGTGGGTAAATCATTAGCTTCAAGTAGATGTAACTTTTACTTGCTTTCTAGTTTAAATTAGTGAAGAGAATCTCTTTGCTTTCATTGTAGGGTTTCATAGAGAAATTATGGTTCTTGTAGATTTATTGCTTTTTGGTTAAGAATTCTCAATTTCTTGCAATTTCTAGTTAAGTTTTATTGGGCTTTCTTTATTATTATCAAAAATCTAAAAATATTTAGATTTCAATTTTAACTCTTTCCAAATACTATTTTAGAAATGGTTGCTTCTAGTCTTCAAAACTTCTTTTATGTAGCCTTGTTAATTTGGTTAATCACTTGCTTTTAATTTTAGTTTTATTTTGGTTAATTTAGAGTAGAATTAAGTGCTTTTATTTAATTGCTTTTATTAGGATGTATTAGCTAGTTTCTCAATTTCGTAATTGTTTAGTTTCATTTACTTGCTTTAGTAGATAATTTAGCTTAAATTAGATTTTAATTTCTTGAGTTTAATTATGGCTTTAAGTAGTGTAGTTTCATCTCCTATTGTTTGAATTTGCTTAACTATACAAAGATCCGTAAATCTTGGTGAAATTGCTTGCCAAACAGTCTTCATAGGAACAATACCCATTCATCCTATACTACTATCAAATCCGTATACTTGCGGAAGTGAGGTAGAGTATAGTGATTTTGTGAGGTTAATTATTGCGTGTTTATTTTTAAAGTTGAACTCTACCTAGTTCAAGCATCATGCATCTACATCACAAGCAGATGAAGTTGTCGATTCAAAGGATAAGCCTGTGCCCGAGCCACAGCATACTCATGAAGAGCTTTTACAACAAATCTTGGAAAGACAGTAGCAGATGAGTCAATGCTTTGACATGTTTATCCAGTACCAATATGCCTGACAGCAGACTATAGAGGCTCACTAGTTAGCGAGGGAGCAAGGAGAGGATCCATCGACATTCCCGCCTTTCCCTCCATTCCCGCGGGATTTGCGGCCGAAGGCTCCTTGAACTTATGATGTTTAATGCCCTATGCTTAGGGCCGTTTTGTTGATCTTCTTATCTTTAAGTTGATTTCTCAAACAATTTAGTTGATTTTACTGATTAGACATTTTAGGTTTCATTTTCGTTATGGGGTATTCCCTTAAGGGAGTAAGTTTTTTCCTGATTATTGTTGGACACTTTTCTACAATATTCTTGTTTTTTTATTGTCTCAAGGGAATTATTTGTTTTATTTTGTTTAGTGTTACTCCAGCTTCCATTCACGATGAAAGGATATTTATAGCGGATACTACTCCAAATGCGAATTAAATCCAAAGAAGCTTTTCTTTTTCCCATTTTATGGTTTTATTTTAGCATTGAGGAAAATACTTATTTTTAAGTGTGGGGTGGGGTGAATTATTTGGATTTACAAGTTGTTTGGTGTATTTTGCTCAGTTTTATTGTAATATTTGACTTTTCTTTTGATTTGAGAGCTTTTCAAAAAATTTGAAATTTTTGTGGATTAATTGAGAATTCTTGAAAATTTTTGGAATTTTTTGCTTAACATATTTTTGCCATTTTTTTCTGTATAATTCTTCTTTAGTTGAACCATTTCATGAATGAGTAGTCAGTATTAATATTTTTCAATCATGGATTTTAAGAATTTTGAGCACTAAGCCATACATTAATTGTTGATTTGGGACATTTAGGGAAATTTATGTAGAGTCAATTATATGGCATCCCAAAAACTTGTATATTACATTTTTTAAGCGAATTTTTAGACAACCTTATTTGGTTTAAAAATGAGGATGGAGCCTTCTTTGATTGTTTGAGCCTTGCTGACCAACCTTTTTTAACAACTTTATCTCTAAGTACCTTGTTTGAGCCTTATTGTTATGAATGGAGAGAAACATCATTCGCCTTCTTTTATTTGAACTTGGTTTACCTACCCTTATTGAGCCTAATAATCTCTTTTAATTGTTTTATCCTGAATTTTCCCTTTAAGAACTTTATTGCGCACATTATATGTTAAGGGGACATAAGGGGGGAAGATTGTGAAAAATGGATGGTATACATTTACGATGCAAAATGGGGTACTAAAAAAAATTGTTGAGGGAAGAAAAAAAATAAATAATGAAGATTTTTAATATATACAGGTAGTACCTATCACTGGTACCTGTAATTGCAGGTAGTGGTAGTACTTATCACTGGTACCTGTAATTGCAGGTAGTGTCCATCTCTGGTACCTGTGTTTAATATGTTGCGGGTAATACTACCACTGGTACCCGTACCATGACCAGACATAAAAATAAAATAATGATGTGATGCATAAATATCGGGAGGAGGGTTAGCATGTTTGGCCAATTCGAAGAAGAAGGACTTATTTGCTTATTGGTTGTTAGGAATTTTTCATGGGTGTTTGTTACTCAAATGTGGGGTTGTGGATGTATGATGTTTCACATGTACAGAGAAGTTTTATTTTAATATGTGGCCACTATTACTATAAGCTCTTGTTCTTATTTGTTATATCCTTTCCCTTCTTTGGATAACTAATATCCTACCCTATGTTTCGAGCTAGAAAGTCCAACCTAATTTAAATTGAATCGGTTATCTATATTAGTGTAGAGGTGTTCTCTGTAAGAAGAGTAAGCTAAGATGAGGGTAGTGCCTTCTTTGTTCGTTGAGCCTTTCTATTTCTAACCAACCATTTTAACAATTTATTTCTAAGTACGTTGTTTGAGTCTTATTGTTGTGAAGGGAAACGTCATTCGCCTTCTATCATTTAAACTTGGTTTCTCTATCCTTATTGAGTCTAATATTTCTTTTAACTATTTTATCCAAATTTTTTCCTTTAAGAGCTTTATTGTGCACATTATATGTTAAAAGGACATAAGGGTAGAAGATTATGTGAAGTTGGTGGTGTACATTCATGAAGCAAAATGGGGTATTGAAAAAAATTTGTTGAAAAATAAAAATAATAATAATAATGGGAGTTTTTGATATATTCAAGTTGTGCCTATTACTGGTACCTGTATTTGCAAGTAGTGCCATCTCTGGTAGATGCGTTTTATATGTTGCGGGTAGTGCCTACCACTGGTACCCGTACTGTGAGCGGATGTAAAAAATAAAATAAGGATGTGATGTATATATGTCCGGAGGGAGGTTAGCATGTTTGGCAAATTCGAGGAAAGGGGACGTATATGATTATTAGTTGTTCGGAGCTTTTCATGGGTTTTTGTTATTCAAGTGTGGAGTTGTAGATGCATGATGTTTCACATGTGAAGAGAAGTTTTATTTTAATGTGTGGCCACCATTACTATAAAGCTCTTGTTCTTATATGTTATATCCTTTCCTTTCTTTGGATAACTAATAACCTAACCTATGTTTCAAGCCTAAAAGTCTTAGTTAACTTAAATTGAATCGGTTGTCTAGATTAGTGCGAAAGTGTAAGAAATATAAGCTAGGGGGTGTTTAGAAAAATAGGAGGGTTTACATGATTAATCTAATTGTTTTCAAATCTAAGGTTTTGGATGGCTATGCACACGTACACACGAATTTCATGTTCTGGTTTTTGTTAGCATCTGAGCTCTTGGGTTCTTAGACTACTCCGAATGGTAGTTTAGCTATTGATTATTTATGTAGCTGTAGTGGAGGGATATGTTAAGTGAAATTTTGTTATGCTTAATTGAATCAATTTTATGTTTGTTCAAGGACGATCAAAGGTTAAATGTGGGGTGGATTGATCAGTTCATAATTGCTCTATATTTTATGTGTCATTTACTGTATTTTTGTGTATTGTAAGCAATATTTGAGTTATTATTGAGCTTAATTTGGTTATACTTAGTTTTTGTAGGGTTAAAGTGAAAATATCTGAAATAGATGGAAAAGATGGAAGAAAATTCTAAAGTGAAATGTGCACGAATCTATTCTGGATGCTGTTTTGTATTTTAAGCATAACTTTCAAGTCTGAGCTCCAATTTATTTGATTTAAGATGCATTGGAAAGCCAATAAGTATAGTTACAACTTTTATGTTTTACACTTTCCCAAATTCCAAGAGCATTGCGATCAAAATCGAAACCAAAAATGAACTGCAATATGAAGGTCTCACGCACATGCGCTAGGGTTAAGTAGCACACATGCCCTATCGATTCCAGTGAACTCAATTCCAAAAGTTGATCGTGCGCACGTGAGGCTGAATAGCCTGCGCAATGCACCTGTCTCTTAGACAGGGTTACATGATTTTTAATTTTCGGCAAATTTCTTCGTTCGGTTTACTCTTTTTCAACCGAGTCATATTCTTATCCTAGGGATTTTTAACTCCGAAATTCACTATAAATACCCCCTATTAGTGAGACATAGGAGACGACTATTATTCTCAGTTTTATCGTTAATCTTTTCACAGTCATTATTGTGTGTTCTCCCATGGCACTTAATGCCCAAAATCTTTTTTTGGTTGAGGGAATTGAAGCCATGGTTGATCCTATTAAGTTGTGAGACGTTTGTACTTGAATTCATTCATTTTATACCAAGTATTGATTATTTTTCTGTATTAGTTTTATGATTGTTCTCTTTTGATTTGCTATTATTGCAGAAAAGTGAATTATTGGAATTAATCTACAGCTAGATTGTCATAACCGCATGTGTTTGATTCAATATACTTTGTGAAGCAACTAAGTTTGATAATTGCTCTATTAGCATTATTGAATTTAGGAAAAATAATCAATTAATTAATATAACCGCGTGTGTTTATGTTTAATTAGTCTAATTGTTCTTGTTGATTTTAATGCTTCTATTAATTAATCTTTGGCGCGTGTCTGGGTTAAATTAATAGTTAGGGTTAATTAGATCGTGTGTTGAAAATTAACAAACTTTAGGAAGAAATAAGAATCAACTTTGAATTGAAATTCGGGTTAATCTTCAATTAATGCTTGGTATTAGAATTGAATTATCTTTTCGCGTCGATGATCAATTGAAAAGATTTCCATGGTGGATATGATCGGTAACCAAGATTCTTCTTTAATTGAATTTTCTTAAATTTTAATTGCTTCCACTAGTTTTTAATTTACAAGTATTCAAAACCCCCATCCTTGTATTTTGTCAAAAATAATCCCCGTTCTCTGTGGGATGACCTGGACTCACTGCAACTACAATTTTACAAGAAGAATTTGATTAATTTTTATGGTACCTGTGACAGCATCACCACTGGTAGGCCTACAGCCATACCAACGGTCATTTTGACCCATCTTTTTTGTTTTTTTCTTTTTTTTTTTCAATTTACTCAATTTCAGTTCTATTTCCAGTTTAAAAATTTGGAGAACCGGTACCGTAACCTTGTACACAGTTCCCGTCCCAGTTCCTAGAACTGTCTAGATGGTTCCAGTTTCATTTTCGGAACCTTAAAAATCGATGGTTCCAGTTCTAGAACCGAAACCATGATCACCGCTACATGGCATGGGCATCAAACACCATATGCTGAAGGAGCATTCGGTGCCAAATCCTGCGGGAATAGAAGGAAAGGGAAGAATGTCGACGGGTCTTCTCCCCGCTCCCTCGCCAACTAGTAAACTTCCATGGTCTATTGCCTGGGAAATTGGTACTAGATAAATGTGTCAAACCGTTGACTCATTCACTGCTCCCTCGCCAAGATTTGCTATAAGATCTCCTCTTGAGTATGAGTCTGTGGCTCAGGCTCAGGCTCGTCCTTCGAATCGACATTATTACCCACTTGTGATATAGATGCATGGGAGTAGTGCGTCTAATCAGAGCTCTCATATACTCCATCAAAATCAACTTCCCATGTTTTAGCTTCTTTTCTGTTGGATCAATCACTATGCTGCTTTCGAGATACAAAATAGTGATAAGTTTGGAAAACCATAAGTCTGATTACTTGTTGGTGGCCGAATAGCATATTTGCTAACAGATAAGTTGACCCACATAAATAGATTTCCCAGAAACAATACAGTAAAGGAGTTTGGCCTTCTCTAGAATGACATGTGCAAGATGGCTGATCGGGAAGAGGCAAGCACAAATAAACTTAAACCATACAAACCAAGCCGGCTTAAGTGTATTCTCATTAAAGTGCCTTACCATGTGTCCATCAGTTATATAGGTCCATTCAACGGCACCATTAAAAAGGCTACTTGTGGTCTCATTCAACTCAATATTGGTGTCTTTGACAGTTATACTGAAATGCCACTCATCATTGAGTACTCGATTGACCTTTAGAACCTTGTTAATCTCATTGGCAGAGATATCCACTTCTTTCCCTCGAACATATACCCTAGTGTCACTGTAATGGTCCAAATTTGCGTAAAACTCACACAACATGGGTATAACTGCCTCAGCAGACATAGAGGTGAAGTGATTTCACCCTTAGTCGCGAATTGTCAGTTTAATTTCGGGTACCCCTACCAAAGATACTTGAATGCCCCGTTCCTTGGTTACAGGCCATTTTGAAATGTCGTTATCATACTTGCGTTAGGTGCAGGATTGAGAAATTGCCTTCTCACAGTCTCTTCGAATGTGTTTTGACTTGCACGTCCAGACGGTGAAGATGCTCTAACAGTTTTTCCAGTGGCTGGTTTCTTCCCCGTTCTTGCCATACCTACAAAAAATAAATATGAACATCATGTACACCCAACAAATAATCCAACACCCCATACTTAAACAAAATTCCAATCCCCAACTCATAAGCCCTATAGAATACACAATGTGTAATTCAAAAAAAATAGTGCCCAAAACTAAGGCTTATACGCATTCCAAGAGCATTCTTATGCATGAAAGTTGACTACAAACAAATCACAAGGAATAATTAACATTCTAAGAATGGAATTCATCTTGTGTTTTAATATTTGTATCCATTTAGACAATTTATCAAACACATGGCATGCATAGATAAAGAAAAAATCTTAGTACATATAATTAACTTGCAATCACTCCTATTTCAACAAATCATAAATAAATCACTCAAATCACAGGTTTAGAATTCAATTCATAGCAAATTAAATGAATTAAACATGAAACATCAAAACCTTTCATAATTGAAATTAAAACCCAAAAAGGAAAAATATAAGAAAAGCTTAAGAATTTCATACCTTGATTAAGTGTTTCCTATGAAAAGAAAGGTTTTTTGTGTGACTTTGATGAAATATGAGTGAATTGATATTAGGAAGTGGTGTGGAATAATGGGGGTTGAATGGAATCCGGTTGAAAGGGTTTAGAAGGAGAGGAAGAATTGGTCGTGTGTTATGATTGTGAAATAAGGGTTTTACCCTTATAAAGAGTTGCATGCCCATGCGTGACCCATTTTCCGCACATGTGCGTGATTGGCAGAGTGCAGACTTGATGGGTTTGGCCTCAAGCACATGCGCGAGGCTTACAGTGTGCATGTGCATGCGTTGATTGTTGAAATTCTGTTCTGGATTTTGCGCACATGAGCACCAAATGGTGGCAAGTGCATGAAAACACCATTTTAAGCACAAAGTCTTCATTCTTAAATCACCCATACAACAAACAAAAACTTTAAATTACTATTTTGTTAGTTTAACTTGTTAATTAAGTTGATTTTCATACTAACAACACAATATGCTAGAACTAAAAATAAAATGAACAAAAATAAGACTTCAAAAATAAATGAATGCAATAAAATTTAAATGGACATGGGTTGCCTCCCATGCAGCGCTCCTTTATAGCCAATAGCTTGACTATGTAACAAGATAGTCGGAATAACTATCTCTATACCAAAGATAAGAGAGCTCAATAATTGTTAGCGGTCATGCCTAGGCTCTCTCCTTGTAGTTTCTCACCATACACTTATCCGCAACCTCTTTCTTGACTCCATCAGTTAGAAACTCAACTTTGAATCACCTATCTTTCCTAGTGAGCTTACCTAGACCCCATTGTTTTCTATGCTAATCAGCTTAACCCCTTCCTTGTGATCCTTAAAAGACTCAAGGATATCGAACTCTTTACAAGCCACTTCTTGATCTTCAACTCTTAAGATCGATCCATAACACAATGTGGGGTATAATGGCACCACAATACGATCCTAACAACAGCCAAGTGGTGATCCTTCACATAGTTAGATTCTCTTGTACTTCCTCCATTGCTAAGTCCAAAACCTTGATTGGTTCTTGCTCTGGAAGATCTTGAGACATTGAAATTAGAAGAAATGTACTAGAGTCATCCTCAATAGGCTCATCGTCTACTAACTTTCCCATCTCTAGTTCTCACTCATGTTCTTTGTCTTATCCACCCCAATCACTTGAGATTCTAGTCTACTTATGGAAGATCTTGAGGCACTGAAATTGAAAGAAATAAACTAGAGTCATCCTTAATAGGCTCATCGTCTACTAATCCCATCTCTAGTTCTTGCTTCTTTTCTTCGTCTTCTCCATCCTCAATCACTTGAAATTCTATTCTACTTATTGAAGAATTCAGTTGACTTAGTTGACACTCTAACCCTTGTAGACTAGCTCTTGTTTCCTATTGAAATTGAAAAGTATTAGCAGCCACAAAATTAATTAGTTCTTCCAAAGACTTACCACTTCGGTTATAACGTTGTTGTGGAGAAACATGTTGTATACACTGAAAATCTTGTGATGGATAACCAAACTCAGTATAATCTATCCATCCTTGATTGTACTTATACGTGTGGAGTTCATACCAAGGTTGTGGTGGATTTGGGAACCATTCATTGCTTCGAGAGCTAGGGCACATGTCAGTTAGGTGATTATCAGCACAAATCTCACAAGTCCTTACTCGTCGTATATCTTCAAATTGTTCAGTAATAATAGTGAAATCGGAGCAATAAACCTCATAAGAATTGGTAGCAATGTTGGACATCAAAAAGAGATCAAGTAATAAGCATACACAGTTAAACACAAAAATCTATAGCACAAAAATAAATCAAACTGTTCCTCAGAAATGAGACCAAAATTTCTGGTATGGCTGACGCAGGCTCCCAAAAAATTAACCAAATTTTCCTTACAAAATGTAGTAGTGAGTCCAAGTCATCCATAGAGAACAGGGTTTATTTTTGTGCTCAAAATACAAGGGAGGTTCTTGAATACTTGTAAACTAGAAACTAACGCAAGAAATTAAAATTGAAGAAAATTCAATTAAATAGAAATCTTGGTTCTGGTCATATCCACCAAAGAAATCCTATCAATTGATCATCGACACCCAAAGATAATTCAATTCTCATACCAAGCACTAATTGACTGAGAATTAACTCGAATTCCAATTCAAAGTTAATTCTTATTTCTTTCGTAAGGTTGGTTAATTTTCAACATGCGATCCAATTAATCATATCTATTAAATTAACCCAGAAACGTGCTAAAGATTAATTAATAGAAGTATTAAAATCAACAAGAACAATTATGCTAATTAAACATAAACACACGCGACTATGTTAACTAGTTCATTATTTCTCCTAAATTCAATAACGCTAATCGAGTAATCATTAAACTTAGTTGCTTCACATATTGAATTGAACATATGCAGTTAAAAACATAGTTGTAGATTAATTTCAATAACTCACTATTCTGCAATAATAGCAAATTAAAAAGAACAATCATAAAATAAATGCAAAAAAAAAAATCAATACTTGATATAAAAATGAATAAATTTAGGTACAGAGGTCTCACAATTTAATAGGATCAACCATGACTTCAATTCCCTTAACCAAGAATAGGGGGTTTTAGGCACTAAGTGCCATGAAAGAACACAGCAATAATGACTGCTGAAAAACTAACGATAAAAACTAAAGAAACGAATGTCCTCCCTTTTCTACACCCGATACGGGGTATTTATAGTGAATATTAGGATTGTTGAACCCCAGTTATGTTAATCATGTTTTGATGATAACCAAATCATACTAATGGTTTGATAACAAGTGTGCAGAAAAATAGGCAGGTTCGGACGCAAATGATCGTCCGAACAAAACAACCACAAGACTTCACGGACGCAAATGACTGTCCGAACGAATACCCTCAGAGAACGGATACAGTGTCGGACGCACTCTTGCTGCATCGGCCGTCCGAAAGGTCCAACGGCTAATTTTCCAGTAAACAGAAAATAGTCGTTGGGAAGTTGTTGGAAGCAGATATTTAGCAACTATAAATACCCCTAGGTCTGATTTAATATAAAATAGACTTCTACATTGATTACAAATCATTCTTGAGCTATTTGGGAGAAATAGTGGGTACAAGTGTTGTAATAGTGTAGGTAGTGAGAAAAGAGAGCTTAGAAGTGTAAGAGTTTTTCAAGTGTAAGAGTGGAGAGATAACAATTGTAACAAAGGGAGGTTGTGAGTGTAAAACTCTTGGCTCAACTAAAGGAAATTAGTATGAGCAAGAGTGATCCTCATTTGTGTACAAGAGGTTATTGTCTCACCTACTTTGAAGAGACTTTTAGTGGCTGAACTTCAAGTTGTAAACTTGGTAGTTGCCTTGTAAGAAGCTCTTTGTAATTGCAAGCTCCAAGCTTGAGAAGCTAGGGAGTTTGGTTTGATTCTCTTAATCTCAATATTCTTATTTGTTCTCTAAGCTAAAATTGTTGAATATCTACTGTATTCATTTGTGCTTAAGTTTTCATTTGGTGCACAAAGTTTAAATTTTTATTAAGCACATAAAAAGGATTGTTTTTAGAGACAACCTAATTCACCCCCCCTCTTAGGTTGCTTTTGGGGCCAACAATTGGTATCAGAGCTTGGTCTCATATATTGAGCTTAACCGCTTTTGAGTAAAATAGAAACCATTATGGCAACCAATAATGTTTTATTTTTAGAGGGGCATTCTATCACTAGACCTCCCATGTTTAATGGTATTAATTTTGTTTTTTGGAGGGATAGAATGAAAATTTTTGTTCAATCTAATGATATTGATTTATGGTATATTATTTGTGAAGGTCCTTTAGAAGCTAATATTTTTGATGAAAATACTCATAGATTAAGGCCTAAGACTAGATATGAGTTAAATGCACAAGATAAAATAAATTTATCTTTAAATGCTAAAGCCATTAATATTTTGTATAATGCTTTGGATGCAGATGAGTTTTCTAAAGTTAAGAACTTTGAGATTAGGAATATCAAACCTCTCCCTATACTTCTAAGCTTGGGGGGGGGGGTGAATTAAAGAGTCTTAACAACAAGTCATTTCTTGTGTAAAAACTTCCATTCCTTCAAAATGGAACCTCATGAGAACATTGACAAGATGTATTGTAGGTTCAATGATATGGTATAAGGATTTGGAAGGTTTGGGTAAAGAATATTCCTTGGGTGAAAAGAATAGAAAATTTTTGAATGTTTTACCTAAGGAATGGGAATCTAAATCCATTGCCATAGAAGAGTCTAAAAATTTAAATTCTATGCCTATTGATTCATTGATCAATTCTCTAACCTCATTTGAATTGAAGTTGAAATACAAGCTACAAGATGAGGAGGCAAAGGGAAAAAGAAGCATGGCATTTAAAGCTTCATCAAAAAGGAGAAAAGACTCAAGGAAGCCTCACTTCAACAACTTCCAAATCACTTGGGATGATTGCAATTCGGATGGAGAGGTTGAAGAAGAATATGAGGAGGCTCAAATGGCTTTTATGGCACTTGGCAATAATGAGGTAACCTCTAGTTGTGATTTTTGTGATGATTCATGTGAAAATAATGATGATGATGTTGAATCATTTATTTTTAAAATGCATGAATGTTTGAAAGAATCATATGCTAAGAACAAAGTTTTAAAAATTAAAATTAATACTTAATTGATGTATCGGAGTGCCAACTCAAAACTTGTGCATAAAAATAATCCACAACTTTGATGATGTTTAAATTTGGATTGGATCTCTTAAACCAAGATGTCTATTATAGACAGACAAGTATAAGAGACTTCTTCAATGATCTTGATGTTACTTTGAAAACAAAGAAAGAAAATGTTTTTGAAAAGAAAAGAACTAGAAATATGTTTTTGAACAAAAATTTTATCACCTTTAGAAAAAATGATTTGTGCTTTGTTAAATCTAAATCTTCTTTTTATGGCAATAAGAACATAATTTGTAATTATTGTCATCAACACGGCCATATAAAGAAAAATTGTTATGTTAAAAGAAATGAAAAATTAGGAATAAATTCTATATGGGTGATTAAGCATGTTACTAATCCAATTGGACCCAAGAAAGTTTGGGTACCAAAAGTTGTTGCTTAACTTTGTATGTAGGTTTGCTTGGAGAGCACCAAGGAATTCAAGATAGATTATCTATGAAGAGTGCTCAAGATGCATATGAGCTAAGATCATATTGTAATGGGTAACATCTAAATTTTTGTGTGCTTTCATTTATCAAGTTGAACTATGTTCTCTTGAATATTACTCATCTATATGCTCGAATTTGTTTAGAATGCTAGGATTTTTGTTTCCCCAATTTTTGTCTATAATAAGTCACTACTTGCAAAAGAAAGGGGGAGCATTCTCTTTTTTAAATGGATTTGTTTTTACAAAAAATTGCATCACACATGCTTCATTGTTTTGATGATGCTTTTTAGTAAGGAATGAGCAAAAATTGTTTTGATCATAAGTGCAATTGATCATAAATTCTTTGCATGAATTCTCCCTTTCTCCGAGTCCTAATTCAAGGGGGAAAATAAACTTAAGGGGAGTTTTAACTGCATTATTCTTATGTTTTGATAATGCCAAAGGGGGAGAAATAATGGACAAATTCTCTTGTGTAGTACTTCATATTTTATGGTTGTTTTTTGAATTGTCCAATTGATTTGTCATCATCAAAAAGGGGCCTTAATACAAATGAACCCCAGTTATGTTAATCATGTTTTGATGATAACCAAATCATACTAATAGTTTGATAACAAGTGTGCCAGAAAAACAGGCAGGTTCGGACGCAAATGTCGTCCGAATACACATCTATTTGTGTATTATTGACACTCAAACCTGTCCAAATAACAATTTGGACGATGATAATCGTCCGACACAAAGAAATTGAAGCAAGCCTCGGACGAATCAACAGCGTCCGATCATTTTCCATCAGACCTAGGGCTTCGATCGGACGCATCCTCGGACGTCCGAACGAATACCCTCAGAGAACGGATAAGTGTCGGACGCACTCTTGCTGCATCGGCCGTCCGAAAGGTCCAACGGCTAGTTTTCCAGCAAACAGAAAATAGCCGTTGGGAAGTTGTTGGAAGCAGATATTTAGCAACTATAAATACCCCTAGGTCTGATTTAATATAAAAGAGACTTCTACATTGATTACAAATCATTCTTGAGCTATTTGGAAGAAATAGTGGGTACAACTGTGTTGTAATAGTGTAGGTAGTAAGAAAAGAGCTTAGAAGTGTAAGAGTTTTTCAAGTGTAAGAGTGGAGAGATAACAATTGTAACAAAGGGAGGTTGTGAGTGTAAAACTCTTGGCTCAACTAAAGGAAATTAGTGTGAGCAAGAGTGATCCTCATTTGTGTACAAGAGGTTATTGTCTCACCTACTTTGAAGAGACTTTTAGTGGCTGAACTTCAAGTTGTAAACTTGGTAGTTGCCTTGTAAGAAGCTCTTTGTAATTGCAAGCTCCAAGCTTGAGAAGCTAGGGAGTTTGGTTTGATTCTCTTAATCTCAATATTCTTATTTGTTCTCTAAGCTAAAATTGTTGAATATCTACTGTATTCATTTGTGCTTAAGTTTTCATTTGGTGCACAAAGTTTGAATTTCTATTAAGCACATAAAAATGATTGTTTTTAGAGACAACCTAATTCACCCCCCCCCCCTCTTAGGTTGCTTTTGGGGCCAACAAGGATAATAATCCTTGTCAAAGTATAGATAAGAACATTAAACCGATTGAAAAATAGTCCAACCGGATGAAGAAATCTTCCAAAAATAAAAAATTACGTAATCCTCTATGCTGCGTGCACATGCACAGCCTATACAACGTGCACACGATTCTGAAATTCTGCTCTCTGGAAACAGCGCACATACGCAGCTTAACCCTCATGCATGTGCACTAAGCCCTAATCCTGTATTTCACCTTCGACTTCAATTTCGACCTTGATGCTCCAGAAATTTTGAAATGTGTAAAACTTGAAAGTTGTAGTCTTCCTCTTGACTTTCCAACACATCTTGAATTAAATCAATCAAAGCTCAGACTTGAAAATTGTGTTTAAAATACGAAACAGCATCTAGATTAGCTCCATATTTGTGCACATTTCGTCCTTGGAAATTTCTTTCTTCTTTTCCACTTTTTCAACTCTTTTTCACTACATAAAAACTAAAGACAACCAAATTAAGCTCACTAATAACTTAAATCTTTCTTACAACACATCACAAAACCGCTGTAAATGACACATAAAATATAGAACAATTACGAACTTATCAATAATTCAAAGTAGCCAAATTATCTTTTATGTTAACATTCCAATTACATAATCCTTCCTCTATTAATATAGCACTACTAGTAAAAATTGAAAAAAAAACCTCATTTAATACTTTTTTTTATTTTCTAAAGCGACAAAAAATTTAATACAAAAACAAATTGTCTAAAATAGCATTTATTTTGAAATGCGGAATAATTTTCTTATTTATTGTGTACCAACCAAAAGTGACACCTAAAATAGAATGGAAGGAATGCACATTAGATTGTAAAATATTGACACATAATACGATGAAGTGATTGTAGGAAAGAGGCTGAAGAAAATAATTGGTTATATTCGGACTACAAAAACTATTCATTATTTTCTAAGAAATACATACTCCCTCCGTCCCATTTATTTGGCATGGTCAATCCGGCGCATAGTTTAAAAGAAGTTGATATTTGACCAACTAATAACACACTTCATTAGTTTTCATTATTGTCCCTATATTCAAATTCAAAATTTGTTAGTTGGTGCTGGAGTTTCAAAATTTGAAATAGTTTGTGAAAGTAATTAATGCTCTAACATGACTTTAATGTCATTTTTAGGGATTTGTATGAAGGGTTAATAGGTAAATTAGCCTTTGTTTAATTGCCTTTTTAAGGAGTGACAAATAATTTATGACAAATAAAAATAGAAAGAGTGACTAATAAAATAGGATGGAGGGAGTATTTTGTAATAATTTCTTAAAACACTTTTCACTCATTTTTTATCTCATATACATCACGTTCAAAAAATTGTTACAATATTTATTTTAAACAATATTCCAAATAATACATGTCCATTCTATGCTACATTTTGAATAATTCTCACTAAGATTGAACAAGAATACTAAAATAGTTTGGATACAAATTTGACATTTATTTCACTTCTCACTATAAAAATAATAACAAAGAAATAAAAGAAAAAAAAAGTATGAAAAGGATCATAAATTAATTCAAAACCATAAAAGAGGTTGAAAATATATAATCCCACAGTGTTTATCTAAATCATTAGTTGAGAATAAAAGGGGTTTGTAAATACTATCACCTTATAATCTATACCATATTAAAAGAGTCAATATGATTTAATGGTTTAGATTTTTTTTCCAAAATTACCCTTACTATAAAATTTAATTACTTTCTTATGTCCCTTAACTTAAATACCTTTTTTATAATTATCTAGGCTATTTATGCAAATACTCCTCAAAGAGTAAAAGAGAAAATAGAACTTACTTTTAAGACATCATATTAAGAAATAAATTTGATTGAAATAAATTTCCTTAAGTAAGAAAATATTAAGAACGAGTTTTAGACATTAAAGAAGAGTAGGAAATAATTTTATTGGGATGGACTTTAGAAATCAAGCAATAATAATCTATACTATTTAAAAGAGCCAATATGAATTAGTTATTTAGATTTCCGATGTTACCTTTACTATAAAATTAAATGACTTTATTCAGATGTCTCCTAACTTGAATGCCCTTTTTATAATTATTTAGGTTATTTATATGATTACTTCTCAAAGAGTAAAAGAGGAAATAAAACCTACTTTTAAGGTTTTATATTAGGAAATAAATTTATTTATGTAATAGAAAAACAAAAAAAAAGAAAAAAAAGAGACAAGTTTGTCAAACCCCCTATTTTAAATAATGCTCAACTCCAATTGCATAACCACTAGTCCATTGCGTAAAATGGATTCAAACAAGATCATTTTCAAAATTAATTGCTGAATGTGTTCCTCATATAATATTTCTTCATTGTAAAAGGATACATGTCACACTGTTAGATAGTGTAACGCGACGGTATGTATAAAAAATGTAACAGAGGATACAAAATCCAAAAAAAGGAAGGATATTGCGAAGAAGTGACTATAAAATTTGAGAAAAAAATACCACAAATCAGTTCTTGAAATGATCTTAAATACAAATAAATACAAACCATTGCTAATCAATCACTTACTTTATATTTTTCTCTTATATACACTCATAGAACATTCTAATTATAGATGAATTTTTTAATTTGCCATTGAAAAATATGTCATGTGAACAACACATGAAAAATTTAGGCAAAAAAATATCCAGAATTTGATTCAAGGACTAAAATTCAACGTTTTATATTTGTCAAGAACAAAAAATCATCATTTTAAAAGTGAATGACTAAATAAAGATAAATGCATAATGTAAGGACTAACAGGATAATTTTCCTTAAAAAAAATCAAATGACTTGGAGGATAGGGTGTAGGTGAGGAGGTAGTGGCTCTTGGTGGTTCTTGGCTCCATCAAACAATCCTATTGATTGAGCTCTTTGTTAGTTTCGATTATAACTGGATTATAGGAAAAAAAAAAATAAAGGATCTTTTTTTATAGAAGTGCAAACTTTAGGTGATATGTGATAAGGAATAAGTTGGAACTGAAAAGATACAGTGATCAAGGGTAGATGATATGGAGTGAGTTAGCTAGTGGAAAATTACTTAGTTGATTGACTCAAATGATGAGTTCTTCTTCTTTTTCCCGTACTTTTACAGGAATTGACTTTTCTTAGTGATTTAGATTTTCTTTTTGAAGTTACCCTTACTATAAAATTTAATTACTTTGCTATGTTCTCTAACTTAAATACTTTTTTTATGAGTAATTATTTAGTCTATTTATGTAAATACTCCTCAGAGAGTCAAAGAGGAAATAGAACCTACATTTAAGATTTCATGTTAAGAAATAAATTTGATTGAAGTAAATTTTCTTATGTGATAGAATATTAAGAATGAGTCTAAGAAATAAATAAAAAAAAAGGGTAGGAAATAATTTTATTGGGATGGATTTTAGAAATAAAGCAATAATTAAAACAATAAAATTTACTTGAAAAATAAATTTATATATTTCATTTATACTTTTGGACCCTTAATGAGAAAAAATCTTAAAAAGCACATAAGGAATAAAACTAAATTTTTTAGACATATATGTGGAATTAAGTTTAATTAAAGAAAATTTACTCACAGATCTATCGCAATAGAATATTGCGATAGATTTAGAAATAAAAAATGAATATTAAATAAAATTATTTTAAAAATTAATTCAATATATACTATAATAAATTTAAAAAGTTTGATTTTGTTTTTGATTTTCTTTCCCTAGTTACCCTCACTATAAACTTTAGTGACTTTATTATGTTCCTAACTTGAATGCTTTTTTTATAATTTTTTTAAGGTATTTAAATAAATGCTCCTCAAAGAGAAAAGAAGAAACAAAACCTACTTTTAATACTTCATATTAGGAAATAAATTTGATTGAAATAAATTTTCTTACGTAATAAATATTAGGAATGAGTTTTAGAAATTAAAAAAAAAAAAAAAAGAGTACAAAAGATTCTTTTGAGATGAATTTCAGAAATCAAGTAATAATAAAACATATAAATTTACTTTGAAAATAAATTTACATTATTCACCCATATTTTTGAACTCTTAAAGAGAAGTTTATAAATCCTACAAAGGTACACATCAAATAAAAACTAACTTTTTGATAAGACTTTATCTAAAATTAAATTTGTACAATAGATCTTATTTTGTCATAGAGTATTATTTTGGGATAGATTTAAAAATTGAAGATAAATACAAAATAAAGTTACCAACTGAAAAAAAAAAAAAAAAAAACTTCGTGGAATCAAATTTCTCATTAAATAAAATTATGCATATGATTATTGTCAACATATGTAGGTTGTGGATACATTAATAGACTAAACAACATTTATAAGTAATTAAAGAAACTAATAGTTTATTAGCAACTATTAAAAGAAACTAATAATTTTTTACAACAAAGTGTAGTTTAGATAGTAAAACACTTCCCCTATAATCTAAAACAAGATTATTTTAATTTCAAAAGTGAAATGCCATTTTGGCCATTCAAACTAAGTAAAAATCTAAATATAATCTTTTAAATTGAAAATGTCTTGATTTGACCTCCAAATTAAAAAAATATTCTAATATAGTCCTTCAAATTCAAAGAATCTCAATTTGGTCCTCAAAACTAAATGATTTATGAGTTCGATCCTCCAAACTATATTCCGATACAAAAATACCATTAACCCTTTAAAAGCGCACAATTTTAAAATATACTTTCAATCTTATTGATCACTTTACTATTATAATAAGATTTTTGTATATAATAGAGAGTTACATCCGATATCCATATTTCAATGATGAATTTAGAAATTATACAAGTATGCAAATAAATTTTTTTATGATTAGGAATTAAGTTAAAGTAGGACTTATCATGTATAAAACTTTTAGACTCTTTTGAGAGAATAATAATGAAATCTTTTTCTATTTTTGATATAAAAAGGAGAAAAAATAAAAGAACAAATGAAACAAAAAATTACTTAAAAGCCTCAAGGCTGTTTAAACTTGAATTAACAAAAACATTATCCTTCATAGATATTATAAACATTTTCACTTTTCTTCTGCCAATGCCATTATTTTGTCTCTAATGTTGTTGTCTAGACTTTATAATGATGAAAAGAGATTCGTTGTCCAAACTTTAAAAATACATCAAAAAATCACTTATGTATTTTGTACTAAAAAACAAATATAATGTAGAACTTTTCTTGTCGATTATTATTAAATTGATTGGATGAGTAAGTAAAGAGGCGAACAATGTGATTCATACCTATTTTATTTTTCTTAAAATAATATAATCCTTATCTTGCAATCTTACTTTATTTTTAGTTCCCTTTTTCTTGTATATTTAATCTAATTCCACTTTTCTTATGATAAAAAATTAGTTCCTAAATTATACTCCCTTCATCTTAATATAATTGTCACCTTACATATTTGCACAAATTTTTAGGTAATTATAGATTTCTGTCAGATGCCCACAAATGTATTTATTAATTTTAATTGACTTCATATCACTGAAGGATAAACATTTAAAATGGGAGAGTTTTTATTGGGAGAAGAGAGGAGAGAAAAGAGTGGGATGATGAATTGATTATTGGACCCATTGATTATCAGAGTTTAGAATATTTTGAATGTTTAGGAAAGCGAAAAGTTGTTTTCTTTGAAATTTAAGCAATGCAAATCATCCATTTAAGTAATGTGTTATTTTTATTGGGACATCCTAGTATGGAAAGTGTGACAATATAAATGAGACAGAAGGAGTATTAACTAAAATTCTTAATAGATAATTATTATCATCCTACAACAAATTATTGTTATTGTCTTTGAACCTGTAAATATCTAATATTGAATATTAGTAACTGTATAAATTACATACTAAAAAATAGGAATATCAAATCAGTTACCAATAAGATTTTAATTAAAGTGTGCTTTTTCTTATAAAACCTAGATCCTAATATTTATTGTTACTTTTGAATATTACTGTAGAAGTTGATAGCCACTACAGTTAGCTATATGTTGTTGATCTTTATTCTACCAAATAAAATTTATAATATTGAATATCTACCATTTAATTTACTATTGTACAGATTGATATTGTAACAACATAAATTAATCATTAAATTTCACGCCGTAAATTGCTAAAAGGTGGTAGACTATTTTTCACATAAATTTTTCTTATTTGCATAACATCATTCCTATAGTTGTGCAAACTATATATTTAAGAGAGAATTTGTTTCCTAAATTAGAAATTTCTATTTAGTATTTATACACGAATAGTTCCTTTATCAAGTTGGTTCCAAGAGAGGTATAGGGATTAAAGAATAATCAAATATCTTAATGCGCTTAATACATCCAAAGTTGTCAAGATAGAAGTTGAATAATTGAATAGAATAAAGGGTTCCAATAAACAGTATAAATTATCAACATTATCAAGACTACACTACCCTCTTTGATTGCTAAACTTACAGAATAGACATAATAACAAACTTTTATATATTTCATGTCATACACTGTGCTCCAATTTGATAATATTTTAAAATTTCTTATTTTTTAAAATTAAATAGAGTACCAATGAGTTCATTGTAGAATGTTTCTATAATTCTTATTCGAGGAAATAGACTTCTATTTTAAAATTTTCAAGGTAGATGTGTAATTCACCAAACACAGTTACTTTAGATTTTACAACATTGCTTGAACTATTAATCTAAATAAATATCTTATATTTCTAACAAAGTATATCTAAAAAAATGTATAAAAATCACTTATGAGCAAATATTTCTCTAAACTTATACGAACTATAAAAAAGTTTTTGGTTCCGTTAAACATTGAAATAGAAATTATATAAGCCAAAATTTAAGCGAATTAAAAAATTTAAACAGTTGGTATATCCAAACATCCTTTACTTTTTAAGTCATAGCAATACAAATTAAACAATTAGTATCTCTAAACTTGCAAAGCATGTACTCCCATACTTAGTTATTAGAAAGTTATCTTTAGGTACAAAAATATGATGTCATTCTTTTTCTTGTAAAAGGTAGAATTTCTTTAAATATCTCCAAGTTAATTCTCAAAAGCATGGAAGTTAGCCCAAGATTTTAAGCCAACCAAATCTAAGCAACGTTTATCTTTTTCATAAAATATCATATTTGTAACATTGGCTTAATAACTTTTAAATGTTCTAAAACAACGGATTTAAAATATTTAAACTAAATTATTAGTAACTTATAGTACAAAATGTTACATATAAATAATACAATATCACTTCCCACTATCAATGTGAGACAAGCATCACAAAACTAATTAAATTATACTAGCAAGTGATAACCTTAAATTACATTAAATACTAGTATACTCACTCTCTTCAAATAAAATAATTGGAAAAAAAGAAAAGAGACTTAAGTGTGACACATTCGAGGAGCCTAACATGAAAAACCACTGCATTTGTTGTATTCATCATCCTCTTATACACATCTAGTCTCTTGTGTATAAGAGACAGTGAATTAAGATCTCTAAAAATAAACATTTTTATGTGCTTAATAGAAATTCAAACTTTATGCACCAAATGAAAACTTAAGCACAAATGAATACAAAAGATATTCAACAATTTAAGCTTAAAAGAACGAATAACAATATTGAGATTAAGAGAATCAAACCAAACTCCCTAGCTTCTCAAGCTTGGAGTTTTTGCAATTACAAAGAGCTTCTCACTAGGCAACTACCAAGTTCACAACTTGAAGTTCAGCCCTAAAAGTCTCTTCAAAGTAGGTGAGACAATAACCTCTTGTACACAAATGAGGATCACTCTTGCTCACACTAATTTCCTTTAGTTGAGCCAAGAGTTTTACACTCACAACCTCCCTTGTTACAATTGTTATCTCTCCACTCTCACACTTGAAGAACTTTTACACTTCTAAACTCTTTCCACACTACCTACACTATTACAACACTTGTACCCACTATTTCTCCCAAATAGCTCAAGAATTGTTTGTAATCAATGTAGAAGTCTTAACTCTATTAAATCAGACCTAGGGGTATTTATAGTTGCCAAATATCAGCTTCCAACAACTTCCCAACGGCTATTTTCTGTCTACTGGAAAACTAGCCGTTGGACCTTTCGGACGGCCGATGCAGTAAGAGTGCGTCCGAACAAACTAGCCGTTGGACCGTTCGGACGGCCGATGCTAAACATTAGTCTCCTGCGTCCGACACTGCGTCCGTTCTCTGAGGGTATTCGTTCGGACGTCCGAGGATGCGTCCGAACATGCGTCCGATCGAAGCAAAGTCTACTGGAATATTCTCGGACGCTGTTCTTCGTCCGAGACTTGCTTCAAATGCGTTAAATGCACGTGCATTTAAATTCCTCCTCCTTCCAACCATCTCCAATAGTAACATCCCAAAACTATATACATCTGCCTTATACGAGATTGCTCCAATTTTTTTAAACAACAATTCCGGAGCCATGTACCCTATTGTTCCCCTAATAGCAGTGAGACACACGACACTATTGTGTAACGGATATAGTTTAGCTAGTCCAAAATCTGAAACTTTTGGTATGAAATGCTCATCAAGGAGGATATTATGTGGTTTGATATCAAAATGCAGAATTTGCATGTTGCATCCCTGATGCAAGTATTCAATTCCACGTGCAACGCCCATTGCAATATCAAATGTTTTTTTCCAGCGATATAATTTAAGGGTTCTCCATTTGGATGTTCTGATGAGAAAATGAACTTATCTAGGGACCCATTGGGCATATAATCGTATACTAGAGCACGCTTTGAAGTGGTAATACAAAATCCCACTAATCTCACCACATTGACATGGTGAATTCTTCCGATGGTTCCAACTTCGTTGATGAATGCTTGGCCATCATTTTTAGCTTTTGATTTTTTCAACATCTTGACAGCAACTAAATTGTCACTTCGCAATTTTCCTTTGTAAACAACAACATAACCTCCTTCGCCTAATTTGTCCTTGAAATTGTTCGTCATTGTCTTTATCTCTTTGTACGAGCACCTAATAGGCATAAGATTGTTGTTTTTCTGCAAGAACTCTTCTATAGTATCGTATTTTCTAGATGCCGTCGGACGGGCTCCTTAAGCTGGAAAAAAAAATTTGATATTGCAATGGGCGTACACCACTGATCTTCCTGCAATTGCTATTACTGCCAAAAGAATACGAGAACTAAATAAATTGAATTTCTTTCCATATGACTACTACTGACATAATTAATATATTGGTCTATTTAGACGTAATAAAGATAGTTTATTTAAAGTTTCAATTATATATTTAGTTTCTTACCAAATATTTTGCACCCAAAATTGGTACACCCTGTTTATGAAAGAAAATTGAAGGATTAGCAAGGGGAACAATAGAGACAATCGTAGTTGATTTTAGTATTAGCTGTAAGTTTACTCACTCTAAATGTGTATTGATGAATAGTCGCAATGAATAAGAAGTCCAGAACATAAAAAAGAAATAGTATAATCCAGATATCACCTTGCCTACAATATCCAAGATTAGGAGTCAATTTAAATGAATTGGAAAATCATAATTTTGGTCCATTACCTTTGAAGTCTCGAACTGTGTGCTATGTAATTTGTCACTACTGGAAGTAGTTCTTTATCTTAAAATATCAATGTTCAAATTTTAACGAAAAATTGAGACAAACTAACAGATGTAATCACATTACGAGCATGTAATTAATAATTTTAAATTGAACAAAAAAATTACTATTATAGTATCATATCTTTAGAATCTTGTCAAATTTTGTCAATTTAGTTTGTACTACTTGAATCAAAATATGGGTCAAATTTATTCAGTGATTTTTATTCGTTACTTTGTATATATAGATACACAGTTTAAAGAATATATAGATACACAGCAGTTTAAAGGAAGGTATCCATATCACCTAGATTACTTATACTTTTTATATGTGAGTCAAAATTTCTTGTTCTACCTTCTTTGAATAAATTGAGGCGACATTTATATTAATTGTTCCACTCTCTAACCTGATAAGATGAGTTTGAGAGTAGGGAGAGAAATTCTTATATAGACCAACTCTAAGTTCTAAACAAGACATATATATTGAAAGAAAATTTTACAATCTCTTTTAGGGAACCATTCTTTGTATTTTAAGAGCTTGTACAATACAACATTATATGCTTTAAAAACTTGTACTGTACAAATTCTCAAAGTCAAAAGGAATAATTCCAACTCAACGGGACTGTAGAACCCTATATTAAATGTTGTACGCTGATGTTAGAAAGTTATGATACAAATTCTTGTATTAATTACAAAATTTACCAGTAGACCGTGAAACAGGATATATTGATGATATAAAAGTAGATATATGGATGCAACATGTGTCCTGAGCCACCTAAACGGTATGAACAAAATGCACTAGATTAAGCTTAAGAGGCCTAATAATCCCAGGATCGAAAAATGACATTGAGACCCAATTGTTCCTTCAAAAGCAAGGTCAGTATTCAGTTTTCACTCAGTTCAAATTTTTTATTAGGATTCATAAGCTTAGAATTCCTCTTTTTAACAAAAAACATTTACTACTAGTTTAAGCACCGAAAAGTCCTTTTAGGTTGAAATTCAAGTGAAGAAACTTTGTATATGTAGAAGCCAATTTTCGACAATAACAACTTAAACATAGAATAAAATTTTTGTAAAGTAGAGGTGGAGGGAATAATTTGTAGAAAGAGAGAGAGTGTGAGAATATATATTTCATTTAGAGTCAAAATGACTTGTTTTTTTTTTATAAAAAATCCATTATTTATACGGATTTAGTCAGTGAGTCATGTATCATGGTCGACCGACCTCTTGAGGTTTACATATGTCCGAACTTGTCTCAGCCAAGTTAGACTCATATGTGTCCGAACCGAATTACTTGTACCGACCAATCTCAATCGAACCGAGCTTGATTGCTGAAATTCGAACTACTATTTGATAATCACATATTGGCCCTTAATGAGTTTATAATATGTCACGTGAATCCGTTCAATCTTTAGAGAGCTAATTTTTGCATCATATATGTATGAAGTTATGGAAGGTTGAAACGTTTTTAAATAAAAACATCAAGAAAACAATATATTTTTGGTATATAGAACATTTTTGAAAACCATTAGCTAATTAAAAAACAAAAAAAAGTGTAAGGGGAAGATTAATGTATAAGAAAGTTGAAAGCTGACACGAAGATATTTCCTAATTATATTATTAATATTTGACCATTCAAGCAAATTTCATCATCAAATGATCTTATTTTGAAAAAAAAAAAAAAAATGTACTATTCACTTTATAATATAGTGAAATTTGAATAATTAAAAAATAATGAAATTTTTTATTTTTTAAGCATTTTAATGACTCTGCAGAATGAGTAACCACTGATTTACTTCTGATCTTTAGAGATGAACGAAAACCAAATGTCACTAGTACGACACTTTCTGATTTTATCATTCAATTGGACGGCATCACATTCGGTTCTTGATTCAACTGGTTAAACCAACTTATCTGGTCCGAATTTAAAAAAGAACAGTAACAAATTGAAAGTTGAAACTAAATTAGAAAGAGAATCATCGCACTTACAGGAAAATGAATGTCTGGATACTCGGCCTGCATTAGTCCACCGAAACTCAAAACCGTTGGCCAGCAGATTGTGGATTTCTTGAAATGAAACGTTCTCTCTTCCAATATCCAGAGCCCGTAAATCAGCGGGAAAAATTTTATGGACGGTGCAGGTCTCTTTCAATGATCCTGTCTCTTCAATATCAGAAACCACCAGATTTTTCCCAACTACTACGTAATTGTACAAGTAGTCATCTTTTGCAGCAGTTATACAGGGTGAAGTGTCAACATAGAGAGGAGGATTTTTGGTTTTCAGGATTGGATTTTTACAGCTCAGAAACACGACCACGTCTGTGTCAACGGAATAATGAAAAGGTAATGCAATAGTATCGTAACTGAATGAATAGAGTGGAAGAGTGGAACAATTGTCCTTTTGCACCCCAGAATCAACAACGTGGAACGATTGGCTTATATAATTAATGCTGTTTTCCACTAGAAAATATTTGCCTAATCCTGAATAATAGAATACAGTGCGATTATTCTCACAGGACAGTTGAAAACTTAGAACAGAATTGCAAATCATTGAAGGGTTCCTGCAATTGGACAGCCGATGCTTGCAGCTTCTAGTGTCCTTCAAAGTAGTATCAAGACAAGAAGTAAAATAAAACACCCTAATTTTTTCCCTAACGTTTTGGTTAAAGAAAAGGTAAATACTAGGAGAAAGGACAAGAAAACTACAAAAAAGTGCACTTGCGCCATGATGATAAAGAGGAGGACGAGGTTCAGGATAAATTAAGGCAATGGATCGAAAACCAAGAAGAAGATTTCAAAGACTCAAAACAAAAAATAGTATCTAATCTTCAAATACTGTAAAAGTCTTGCGAAATTAAGTCACCACGTACGGTTCAATTAATTTCTTGGCTGCATTTCGGAAACTTTCCTCTCTGACCCGGGACATTTCTTCAACGAAAAATCGTAGAATTCCACGACTCATACCAAAAGGGTAGTATTTGGCAGCTGAAAACATTAAACGAGTGAAATCCTTTTCGTAGTGCCGGTCCAACAAATCTCGACTTCAATGCTTAAGTCTTAGTTCTTGTATTTACTTTATACTCTTTTTATTTTTCCTTGGTGAAGTTGTGTAATAGAAGTGTACATTTTTCTTGTTAGCTACAATTGATGGTAATGCGAAACTTAAGTTGACTAAAGGAAAACTATCTGGTAAATAAATTTATTGCACAAAGGACGCGGATTTTGGTTATTATACCATTTATTAGTCGGTACACAAATGGGTGGTATCAAGTTGACATATTTACAATATACACAGTACGTCTAAAAATGGAGTATAGTATAAAGGGAAAAAGAACCAAATTAGACTTAAAAACACGACATTTGATAGCCCTAAAATAATTTAGAAGTGATTTTTAAAAATAAATAAATAATGTGCCACCCAATATGTGAAGTGCATTAGGATACTAATTCTATTATAATAAAAGGAAAAATCTTAAAGGTTAAAGGAAATTAAAATACTAAGATACTAAAGAAATAAGTAAATAATAAATATATAAGACAAAATAATACAAACCCTAAATGAGATTATTCCTAGTTTAAGAAAACAAAAGAAATATCTTCAGAAGTTTTATCAATGAGAAAAGGGAATGATAAAGTATCCTACAATAATTTAGACAAATTTTCACCGTTGACTGAGACTAATTATGTGATTTAAACATTTATTCGTGTATGTAAAAACTAATGAACACCCCATAATTCTTTGATAGGATACACAGGTAAGACCAATTTGAGAGGAACTGTATTAATAAGGAGGTCTCTTACACTTAAAAATACAGACTATCACAACATACTGTATGGAATACTTTTCTTCACTTTGTGCCTCACTCATTTTGGAGCAATAGCAATGATAGGAAATTTTTATATGGATATGAAACACTTGAATTTCAAGTGAGTAGCTATCTCGTCCAGATACTGTTCTGGAGTTAAGAGAGGAACATTTCAGAGTAATATAGATAGATATGAACTAAAAAAATTTATTTCGCTTACTGTGAATTAGATCCATATAAAAATTTCCACAGCAACAGATATCCACTAAATATGACCCTGAAAAAGCAAGACCTGATTCGGCTAAAATCACTCTTGCTGATGCTCATGGATGTGTTTTCACTTTTTTTGAAGCAATGATATTTCCACAGCATTTATCTTATTGCCACAGCTACTTTTTTTAATGACTATTTAATACCCTTCAAAAAGCTAATCAAATTCTTCGCCTATTATCTTTGGCCCCACACCATTTCCCCTGAATCTTAATCGGTGGCCTCCCGTCCAAGCTATCCTCCTCCTCACCCTCTTTCCTCCACCTCTAAGTCCTCCATCATCTCTTCTCCTATTTTATCCATTAACGAATTATTCGTGAATCTAAGCTCGTCATAATCATCAAATTTTCAATTGCTTTTGGTAAAACCCTTTGAAATTAAAATCTCGAAAAAAATTCAAAACCTACAAAGATTAAACATTAATTAAGCTCACTGTGAAATGCACCATTTATCTCATATTTCCATGATGGTTTAAAACTTCCATAATACTATAACAGATTGCAATATCAATTAAGTCATGAATTCACGTTAACTTTAACCTATTAAATCTTAATTCAATGATCCCAAACTAAATAAGAACTAACAATTGAATTGTTGCAAATTATTATGTGGGGACAACCCAAAAAGCTGATTAGAAGAGACTCCAATTAATTGTAGACAAGGCTATTTACTGATCGTCGCCGGAATTGCGCCGTGAAGATTATTATCTTCGGCGTTGAGGCGGATTAATCTAAAGCAGTTGGAGATGGCAGATGGGATTGTGCCAAAAAGTTTGTTGGAGTCCAGCCAAAAATAATTAGAGGCTGTAAAGGTCGCTGATCGTCGTTGGATCTTGCCCGATTAATGGTTGAAGGATAAGTTAATGATTTGAAGTTGATTGGAAGCTGAGAAATTTGTCGGGATTTCACCGAAGAAGGAGTTTGAAGAGAGGTCGTCGAGGACCCGGAGGCAATAGATTTGGAGGAGACGGAGGAGGGAGGACCCGCGAGGAAGAAAATGATACTCCAGGGACTAGTTGATGAAATGGGTGAAAATCTTGAATTGTTCTAGAAGGGTATTTATGTCATTTGGAAATTTAGCTGTTGCAATAAGATAAATGCTGTGGCAATATCATTGCCCACTTTTTTGTGCTGTGTTTTATGCGTNCGTGCAAATAAACAGAGGAAATTCTTGGATCAAGGCGCGGAGAGTAGAACCATACACATTGTGATCTATATAGATTAACATCTATCAAATTTTTAAATATTTAATAAATTAAAAAATATAAAATAATATAAATCACAAATTATACTACTCTATTGCAATAAACAGTCCAACGTTGTCAGAGTTTTCCTACCTAACACAATTATCAACATGGCATGACACAAGTTCCATTAAACATTAAACAATCACATTAGTTATTTTGATTTTAAATGGGACATTTTCAATTTTCATTGATTTTGATTAATTTCAATTTAAGTATTCATTATCTTTTTTGAGTCCTATCATTTTCACAATGAATTTGTGAAATCCGTTTGCTAACGTGTTTCAATATTTTGGTTCACTATTTCAATTTTTTGCATACTTTTTCCTTATTTTCAACGGAGACAATATTACTAATTCAAATAAGAGGTTGAATGTGTGAATGTGATAATAAATATGCTACGAGCACGATGAAATACAATTTAAGTGATAAAATATTTAATTTGTGATTTATTAATTATAGAATTAAGTCATTAGAAGGAAGGGAAAAAGGTGGTTTATTTTTTCAAAAAAAAAAAAAAAAGATATGCTACCAGTCAAAGAAAAAAAAAAAATGGAAAATCTGTCTGTTATACACATCTAGATGTGTATAATTTTTTTAGATGTTATACTATGGTTCTCGAAATTAGCATGTATCGACTTTTACTTAAACAATTGAACATCTTTTATTTCCTCCAGTTAAATTTAATTTACTTGAATTTCTTTTGGCAAATTCATTGCTAATCACTTGTAATAAGTGGAAAATTCTACAATCTCATTAGAAATAATACCTTGATATTATATTATACAAATTTTAAAATCCTTATTTGTATCATAGGGTAGTTTATTTAAGAGAATTTCTTGTAACATTTTACTCGTTGACAAAAAAAAAAAATCAATTTCATTACAACAATTTAAAAAGCATCAGCTTATGTTTAAAATGATTTGCATCTAATGAAATCTTTACAACATACAAATATACATAAAAGAATCGGTTTGGTAAGTTGCAAATACTATTACATGCCATTCATGTGTCTTTCCTTTTTCTTTTTTTTTTTTTAATTGAAAATTGATAATGTTCACATTTACCTAGACATTACTCTTTAGATGTTAAAGCAGATCTTATTGAACGAATTTTGAAGAAGAATTATATTTTTGTCTGAGTATAATGATACAAGAAATTCTCTTAAATAAACTACCCTATGATACAAATAAGGAATGTCTTGCTAATCAAGACCTATAATTAATGAATATATTATACACTTAACAAATTTATACAACTAAATATATTATTAACATATATAAAAAAGGTAAACATGTTAACATCCCCCTGCAAATTCAAGGCGGTTGAACGCAAACCAATTGGAGTTTGGAACAAAGAGTATGAAAACGGCCAAGTGGATGAGCCTTAGTGAAGATATCACAGTTTGATCGGGTGAAAAGACAGATTGTAACTGAACAGTACCATGAACTAGATGCTGGCGAACAAAATGACAGTCATTTTCGATGTGTTTAGTGCGCTCATGAAAAATATCGTTGTGAGCAATTTGAATAGCACTTCGATTATCACAACAAAGAAGAGTAGCAGAAAAATGAGTAACACCCATACCTTCAAGTAACCAGACAAGCCAAACAAGTTCTTGAGTAGCATCAGCCATAGCCCGATATTCAACTTCACTACTAGAACGAGAAGTAACAGTCTGCTTCTTGCTCCGCCAAGAAATGAGAAAAGTACCAAGGAAGAAGTAGAAACCAGTAATAGATCGTCTATCTGTTGGATCGCCAGGCCAATCAGCATCAGAGTATGCATTTAGATCAAGCAAAGAGCGGTAAGAAAAATGAAGACCATGAAAGGTGGCACCCTTGATATATCGCAAAATGCATAGAACAGCAGTATAATGAGTTGTCTGCGGAGTTGCCATAAACTGACTGACTACATGAACAGCACTAAGCAATGTCAGGGCGAGTGACAGTAAGATAGACTAAACTACCTGCGAGTGATAGTAAGATAGACTAAACTACCCACGAGCTGATGATATAAAGTAGGATCAGAAAGAGGAGTATAAGAGAGGAGTAAAACGAGCATTAGCTTCAATAGACAACTATTCTGTTTATACAATGGTAATATCTGTAAGGCCGGCACGAGCAAGAAGATCAGAAGAATACTTAGCTTGAGCGAGGAAGTAACCATCAGAATTGGACTAAACCTCAAGACCAAGAAAATAACTCAAGATACCCAAATCTTTCATCTCAAAATGCTGATGAAATTGATTTTTGAGATCAGTGATGCCAGCAATATCATCACCGGTTACAATCATGTCATCAACATACAATAATAAAAGAATAGTGCCATGATCAGATATTTGACGACACAGAGCCGAATCATATGGACTGGAAGTAAACCCAAGCTGACAAATGGCAGGACTAAACTTGGAGAACCAAGCTCGAGGAGCTTGTTTAAGACTGCTCTTAGAGAGCTCAACGAAGTTTGCAAACTTTGTTCGGCAGATGAGAATAACCAGGAGGTGGTTTCATGCAGACGTCTTCAGTAAGATCACCATTAAGAAAAGCATTCTTGACATCCAATTAGAAAAGGGACCATCTGCGAGTAGCAACAACAGCAAGTAAACTACGAATGGAAGTAAGACGTGCAACAGGAGCAAAGTTTCTTCATAATCGATGCGTATTCCTGAGTAAATCCTTTTGCAACTAAATGATGAGAGTACAAAGTGATGTTTATAGGTTAAGTAGGAGCATGGGTGGTCGATTGATTAAATGAATGTGTAGCACATATTTAAAAGTATGAAGATGGTCGGTTATTGCATTTATTATGTTTTTAATAGTAAAAATAACTTGCTCGATCACATGCCCCTTTAAGAAATGCATGAAGTAATGAAAGCTGTTAAAATTTGCTAATAAAGTAATAAGAAAGACACATTTGGCATAAAAAGATTATTGTGAAGTAGCGAACAACATTGTTATATAAGAGAGAAAATATAAAATACATTGAGATGTTTATAACAAATCTAAATGTGTCCAAGATACAGATCATATAAATTGTCACTTTTCAAATGGATTATTTAAATAATAATGCTTTACTCCATAACTGTTTCTTATACACATCTAGATGTGTATAAAAAATATGCACAATTTGGTAGCAATTTAAAAAAAAAAAAAAATGAAGGTGCAACAACATAAATGGGAAATAAAGAACAAGGAACATGTGTAATAGAAGCCCATAGAGAAATAGAAGTAACCAAATAGTATTTACTAGTAGAATTTTTGAAGAAATATCTGCTCATTAAGGCACTTTTAGAATAAGCCACCACACTTTCAAACAGATTATAGTAATAATTAATGTTATTTTCTTCTTCTTTTTTAAAACAAAAAGCAAGATATATTTAAATTAGTTTATTTATATTTGGGATTTTGATAATTGAGTTTGCAATTGAATCCAAATATGAATATTAGGAAATCTATTTGTTGTTGTTCCATTCATGATGATACACAAAGAATATGGAGATTGTAAAACACAGCAAAGCTATCAAAAATAATAATTAATATAAATGAAAATTTCAAAGTTTAAGATTGTCCATAAATCAATAGTAATTCAATAACCAAAATATTAAACGACATAAATGAATAATAGAATGCGAGAAATAACATAATATATATTATTAAAGACCATATAATGAATTAGAAGTCGCATAGACAAAAGGTAATGGAAAAGTAGGAATAATCAAGGATACCAATTACATCTTATGTATCACACAAAGTTATGTGCATCATGTTAAATTAAGTGAAACAATGAGATAGTACAAAACTTGTAATCTTGCAAAAAGTTGTTTCAAATTAAAATACCTTTGTGAAGAGGTATAATAAAAAGTTAGGTTCGTGCGTGTTTCACTAATACTTGTATAAAATATATAATTAACTATGTTTAAAAGGGTAGTGATAAAATATATGCATCCAATCTTATGTATTGAGAGTGTTAATCTAAATAATCTAACTTAATCATTATTAATTAGTGATTACTTCCAATGTTGAAAATAGATTATACGTGAAAATGAAAAATATAACGACATTTATTTATTTATATTTGTTAGTTGTACTAAATGTTTTAGTATACTTTCACACAAGCTAAAATTGATTTGATACCTTTATTAAACAAAGTTTAAATTGGATTGTGTATACATATACATAGTCTTAAATATATACACTATCAATACAAGCTAGTACTATTTATATTTATCCCCTAGACTTATAAATATGCATAATATGACACACTCACATTTCTTACAAATTTGGGTGGTTTTGGAATCTATAAAAGACATGAGATAGTTATCCTAATACTTGTGTAAAGGTTCATGTAAGTTCTAAGAGAAAAACAACTAAAACTAATTAAAGCAAATTAAACCAATGAAACAAAGATACTCAAATTTAAGCTTAAACGATTAATCCAACAAATGGCTAGTTAACCATAATTAAAATTGTACTCCAACTTCACCTTTCAAACCTATGAATCTAATTGAAAACTTTTCAAGAAAACTATTGGGGTCAAATTAAAAGACTATTTAAAAACTAGGGAAGGGTTCAAGATAGAAAAAAGGAAAGTTAAGGTACTAAGCTGCAAATTTTGAGCCACAGCCTTCCTCTCTCACACACATTGGCCCACTCAGTCACTGACAGTTTACAACCTCATACGCTAAGACCCGTATAAAATACACAAAATTTTGTAAGTTGTGTTTACACTACTGAATTTGAATTAAATGAAATATTTGAAATGAATAAATAAATTTAAATTTTTTTTTTATGTATTTAACTATTAAATTCGTATATTTCACTTATTTAATTAATTTATTTAAATAATATATTATAAATTAAAAGTTTAATTAATTTATTTAGATAATATATTATAAATTAAAATTTCAAATTAAATATATCCAAGTTTCTTCGTCCAAATACAATAATAATTCCCTCACTCTCTCACTCTGCATTTATCCCATTACCATTTTTTCTGCTGAAATACGGATTTCGATCGGTCTTAACTGTTCGGATTCCTATCAAAACACAAACTCGCAGATCTACAAAATCATCCTTTCTCTTTTGTTTCTGATTTGGGCTATTTTACAATTTACGAACAAATTCATAGCACAAAAATTAACAAAATTTCTTTTCAAATTCGTTTATGAATTGATCTGAAATTTTCATCAACGTGAGTAACAGTTAATTCTATTTCATTCTAACCCGATCTGAATTTTAAACTTTTTTTTTAATGCATGTAAGGTGCTTCCTCTGATACAAATATGGCACATCAAACAATTACATATTTTATTTTGATTATTAATTATTAATTTATTTTTTATTCTGAATATTAATAAATTCTCAGTTTTTGTCCAGTTGAGAGATTGAATATGATTTTGATTCTCAACCACAGTTATAAAATTCAATTAATTGGATTTGTATAAATCAAACACGTCTATTTTTATTTTTATTTTTTTTAAAATTTTTTAGGTTCCACTTTTTGGTTTTGACTTTTAGACCACATATATATTAAAAAAATCTATTCTGATTCTTATTAATTTTCTAATATTTTATATAAAGGCGGTACTATTGAAGTAGTTCAGAGTTGGCATAGTTAAATTCAGTGGATTATGGGGACCTTTTGCATTGAATTACTCCAAAACAGTGAGTATATATATATATATTGTTTAATAATTTGGGAAAATATAAGAATTTTTTTTCACTTCAACTTCTTCGTATAAATTTTAAACTAAAGACTTGTAAGTTGTAACAAAGTTACTTTCCAAATTTTACTTTTGATGCCCAATCATGGAAGCCGGAATCAAGTCTTTAAATGTCCATGAATAAGTAGGCTAATAAGATTCAAATAAAGTGTAGGTAACGAAATTTTAATATAATTGAAATTATTATATTGTTATAGTGGTATTTATACCATCTCATAGACATGTATATCTTAATATTTATTTTTTTATTTAAAAAATAATAAATAAATAAAGAGATGATAATTATAGGTAATTAAATTCCTTATATATTTATATTAGATAATATTTTAGGTAACTAGTCCTCATGTATTTTTATCTCTTTAAAGGATAAAGATGATGCATAAGTAGTGTAATAACTTTACACCATAGTTATTAAACTCCCGGGGAGGAACCTGATGAGGGAGGTGGATCAACGGGTTACTGATTCAATCGGTGGGTCACTTAAATATATTTTTTATTAATATATAATATCTGTAAATTATTAAATATAAGATATATAGTGAAAATATTGATAAAAACATATTTTATTAAAAAAATTTAAGTATAAATGTAAATTTTCAATATTTACATAAAATATTGATAAAAACATATTTTATTAAAAAAAATTTGAGTATAAATATAACTTTTCAATATTTACATAGTTTTTTCACATTAAAAGTTAAAAACGAGTTAATACATAGAGTAGAGTTTAGAAAGTATATAAACAAAAAAGAGACATATAATAACAAAAAACTTACATGGTTAGGTAGTATTCAGGCCTTTTATTACTATTTAAGAGATCTTGGTTCAAAACTTGACAATTACAATTTGTTTTTTTCTTCAAAGAAATAAACCCGCCTGGTTTCTCCAAACCCGACCGGGTTCTCGGGTTTACTAGTTGAACCGATGGGTTGTACGAAACCCGACAGGTTCCTTCCTTGTCCAGTCATCAGAGGAACCCAGCCCGGTCTGAAGGCCGGTTCACCGGTTGAACCGCCGGGCCGGACTAGGTTCAATAACTATGCTTTACACTTCATGGTTTTAGGAAAAAAGTTACGAGTAAGATTATGTCAAATCGCTCCAACTCTTTCTATCCTACATGTATAAATAGGGAGTCACCCCTATGCATAAAGATAATATGTTCTTAAAACCTCTTTACAAGTTGCAAGAGTTCCTTAAATTCTCCATCAAGTCTCCCCATCAAGTCTTTAAATTCTCTTTTCAAGTCTTTCTGAAAATATTCACTGTCAAAATTGAAAATCTTCATCAATTTGAAGATCTTCTAGGGGAGAATTATCAAAATTTGAAAAAATTTATCAAGTGTTTTTCAACTCTTCCATATCAAGAGTTGAAGAACTCAAGGTTTAATTCGAGATTAAGCTGTCAAGCCCTAGAGTCAAATTCGAGATCAAGTTATCAAACTCTCGACCAATTCCAAGTTTGGGATCAAGCAAGCCTTCGATCAACTCTAAATTCGGGATCAATTTATCAAATCCTCACGTCAAAGTTCAAAATTAAGCTATCGGGCTTTCAATTGACTCTAAGTTTAGGATCAAGTCATAAGGTCTGTCGGTTCTAAAGAGACACAAACATCTAATTATAAAATAAAAACACTTAAATCAACTAATGTTAATTAGATAATAATCCGCAAGTATACAGTGTCAAATAGTAGCTGTATAAGTAAGGATCGTTCCCGCGAGAAATAACATGCAATTGCTAATTATTTAGTTAAAATTAATTTGAAGGATTTTAATTAAAGAAAAGAGTTTAACTAAACTAGGTTTTACTCTAATACACTCTAGACGTTAAAAAAAGAGTTAGAGTTCATGCTAGCTAATTTCTCGAGTTTTACGTATTTTTGTCAATTAAGTGATCATATATTCTAAATTAGAGGTTGATTTCTAATTTTAACCTATCTCGATTATTTGGCAATTAAATCTATCAATTCAATTAACGTAAATATGAATCCCATCTACTCCTTAAACTAACCAAACTTGATTATTTATTTGTAGAATTCTAACAACCGTATGCAAAATGTTATGATCACAAATTTTTTCAAATAAGTGGTACGTTTAGATAATAATTATGGAGTCCTCAAATAGTTAATGTACAAGGACAGCCACTGCAAATTTCCTCGACTCGGGTCCTTGCGGGTCCTCAATTTCCCCTAATTTCTACAAGGCACACTCCAAATTTCTTTAATTAAAAGATAGAATTTCACGATGCATACTGAATTCCTTTTCAAAAGTGACATCCTTTTCGTAGTGCCGGTCCAATCTAATCTTGACTTCAATGCTCAAGTCTTTTGTTCTTGCGTTTACTAGCCTACTCTCTTTTTGTTTTTCCCTTGGTTATTGTTTTAACAACGCATTTGCATAAAATGACAAATAAAAGTTATTGATGTATTACTAGATCAAGAAAAAAAAGAAAAAAAAATTCGGTCGAGAATCTAAAATCTAAAATCACAGATCTTGTTACGTGGATTGGGTTTGGAAAGTAACTTTGAAATGTGGTTTTATAAAATATTTTCCATTGATACAAAAAGCAAAAGACAAGACAAGTTTTTATTTTATTGCATGAGTGTCTAAATGATATAGATAGTTATACTTAAAATTTATCTATTAGGGGTATGAAATGAGCGGTAGAAGTAACTAGATAAACGTTAAAAATAGTGTCATTTAGATTAATTTTGCTATTTTTTTTTTAATGTAGGACTCTAAATTTTTGAGTTTTCTAAAATCAACTACAAAATTAAAAAATTGAAAAATAAAATAGTTAAACACAAAAATATATGAGAGAAAGAAATAATGTATAACTTTATTAATATTTCAAACTAATTCTCTAGATTCTATCTTTAAAAAATTACTTTAACAAATTCCTTATATATTTCCCAGATACCAAATAAAATACTAATTTCTAAAACAATTAAACTACTAAAAATTCAACACCAAAAAAATTAGTACAAATTAAATAGGAAATTTCCCCAACTTCGGTTAATTTCCAATATTAAATAGTAGAAAATTTCTATAGTTTTATTAGGATAAAATATTGTTGTTATTTTGATTGCTTATACTTATACACTCATATATATGTATTGAATACTTGTATAATACAAATTTTAAAGTATAACAGTATAATAATCCTAACGATACCATATTATTCCCCTAGATAGTATACTTACTCTCTTCAAAATAACTTTTCCTTGATCACTATAAAAAAAGAAAAGAGACACAACTTTGACACATTTGAAAAGCTAACATGAATAGCCGCTAGATTTGTTGTATTCCTCATGTATCTATTCTTTTTCTATTTCCAAAGCTACTTAAAGAGTCGCACAATGGTTCTGTTTCTGTTGAGTACTCTTTAGAGAAAGTAGTACAATGACTGCTTCTTTGTGCGAGTATAGGTGAATCTGGAGGATAGAACAAGGGTTTAGGTGGCAATTGCAAGGCCTCAAGATCACCTTCAAGCATTTCAAGAACTTCTCTCATTGAAGGACGATCATCCGGTGTCATCTGTATGCACCAAAGTGCAATCACAACCAATTTTCTTGCGATCACTGTGTCTTCTTCTGTTATATTTCCAACCTCAATGTCATCTCCTTGATCAAATTTGTCATATATCCAAGAAGGGTAGTAAATTTGACTCGAATGCTCAGCATGCACATTTACATTCCTCCGCCTTCCTGCCATCTCCAATAATAACATCCCAAAACTATATATATCCGCCTTATATGATATTGCTCCAATATTTTTATAAAACAATTTCGGAGCCATGTACCCTAACGTACCTCTAATCGCAGTGAGACTCACAACACTATTGTGTAACTATATTTAACATTAGTTCAGACTTAAAAACTTAATCTATGTATCTTACACCAAAGATGCCCTGGTGCAAGTATTCAATTCCACGTGCAACACCCGTTGCAATATCAAATGCTTTTTTCCAACTCAGTGGTTCTCCATTTGAATGTTCTGATGAGAAAATGAACTTATCTAGAGAGCCATTAGGCATATAATCGTAGACGAGAGCGCGCTTTGAATTGGCAACACAGAATCCCACTAATCTCACCACATTAACGTGATGAATTCTTCCAATGGTTCCAACTTCGTTGATGAATTCTTGGCCATTATTTTTAGCTCTTGATTTGTTCAACATCTTTACAGCAACTAAATTACCACTTCGCAACTTTCCTTTGTAAACAACACCGTATCCTCCTTCGCCTAATTTGTCCTTGAAATTGTTCGTCATTGTCTTTATCTCTCTGTATGAGTACCTAATAGGTCCATACATAAGACTCTTGTTTTTTTGCAAGAACTCTTCTATATTATCGTAGTTAGATAGATGCCTTCGATGCCACTTATAGATGAGGAAAGCAAATAAGAATATAATGCCAAACACTGTTCTTCCTGCCATTGCTAGTGCTGCCAAAGAATATGAGAGATAAATAAATTGAATTCTTTCAATGTGACTACTACTGACACAATAAATATATTCGTCTATTTAGACATAATAAAGACACTTTATTTAAAGTTTCAATTATAAATCTAGTTTCTTACTAAATAATTTGCACCCCAAATTGATACGCCCTGTTTATGAAAGAAAATTGAAGGATTAGCCAGAGGAATAATAGAGACAAGCATAGTTGATTTTAATTATTAATTAAAAGTTTACTTACACGAGTAATATTCTGAATAATTGGGTGGGTTATAGGAAGCTATGAATTGGCTTAGGACATAGTATAATTTTAACGTCACGCGACCTACAACATTCAAGAAATCGGAGTCAGTTGTAAATGAATTGGAAAATCATAATATGGTCCCTTATTTTTTTGCCACTACTACTACTAGGCCATGTTTGGTTCCAGGAAACCATTTCCCCAGCAACAAGTTTCTCATTTTTAATTGGTTGTGGAGAAAAAGTAAAACCCTATGGCTATGGAAAGGATTTCACAGAAATTACTAGGGAAATCAACAATTAATTTTGCCTGAATTTAGTTTAATTCCTCCACAAGACGTTTGGAAACGATGGAAAGTTTGAAAAAGTCAAGTCAACACGCGGAACCTGAATCCGGTAAATATAAAGCGGGTCATGAAAACAAAATTACGAAAAAAGAAGAGAGAGAAAATGAAAGGACGCAAAAGTTTGCCTATACAGAGAGAGAAATGAGAGGGGGAAATGAAAGCTTCTAATTATGCTTCTAGTCCATTTAGTCGGAGTTTTAGTTAATAAGTTTCCCCCTAGACTTTACTTTTTAAATTTGTAGATTGACCCCATCATATTTTGAAAACAATGAGTTAATTGTTGCAATTGACTTCTAATTATGCTTGATTAAAATTAAATCAAGCATAATTAAATAACGTTCTCAAATTATTTTTATTTCTTAAAAACAATTTGAGAACGTTAAATATTATCAATTTTATAATCCTCAGAATTTTTAGTTCAACTTCTAACTATGTGTCATTTGTGATTTTTACTCAACGAAATTGTATATATAATTAATATTCTGTTCATCATTCTTTTTATGAGGGAATTAATACAATTTATAAAATAAAGTATTTTAGGCACTCATTTCAATTGATTAGGTTGACTACTTTGTTGATTTAAAAATATTGGGCATTCATTTCAATTGATAATATCTATTACTTTGTTAATTTTCAAGAGGAAAAAAAATGCATTTTTTATTGTCTATTCAAAATCTACAAACCAAATACAAAAAATATTTTCCTACGAATTACTTTCTTTTCCTTACTACTTTCCTCGGTAAACAAACAAGATGTGGCATTTAGCATTTTCAAGGGATTCACTTATCCTTTTTCTCTATTTCTATTTCTTCACTAGATTCTTAAAATCAAACAGGGCCTAAAAATTATTAATCTAAGACTTTTAACATAAAATTGAGACAAACTAACATAAGTGGATCACATTATGAGCAAGTGGCGGTTAAAATGAACAAAAACATTTTTATTTTAAATTTTTTTTATCTTCAAGGTCTTGTATCAAACCTGGTCTAGTTTGTAGATGCTTGAATCAAAACATGGATCGATTTTATTTATTTTTTCATAATTTTGGAGAATAAAAGGTAGCCATGTCACCTAGATCACTTGTACTTTTCACGTATGACAATATGAGTCCAAATTTTTAGTTCTACATTTTTTGGATAGCTTGAAGTGCTATTTATCGTAATTGTTATAGCTTCTAACCCGACAAGTTGAGTTTGAGAGTAAAAAATTGTGCTATAATTCTTATTTTAATTATAATATTTACAAGTAAACCTGTAAAATAGATCCATATAAGAATTTTTCTGGTACGTGGAATTCTTTGTATACTATATACTGGTTATATAAAAATAGCCACATGTACGCAACATGCGTCCTATACCTCCTAAAATAGATGAACAAAATGTGGTAGATTAAGCTTCATAAGAGGAGGTCCATGAGTAAAAATAAGCCCGGGATAGGGAAAAGATATTAAGGCCCAATTGTTCCTTCAAAAGGAAGGTCAATAATCCTTTCACTCGTTCAAGTTTTATTAGAATTCATAATCTTAGAACTCCTTTGTTTATAAAATATTTACTTGTTTAAGCTTCAAAAGCTCCCATTAAACACAAAAGATAACTCTATTTTAGATTGAGATTCAAGTGAAGAAGCTTTGTACACGTGGATCAATTAGTAGAGTTAAAATTTGACAAAGACAACACTATTGAATTATAAAAAGAAATGTTTAATTATATGTAGATGTATGAAGTTATGGAAGGTTGAAATGTTTCTCATTAATATGTAAAAATACAATTACTTCAAGAAATAATTTCAAAAAATTAATATGGAATCAATATTAAAAATTAAATAAATAGAAAGTAAAATTGTCTAGAAATTATTGGAAGATACTTTTGGCAAAACAAATTTTTATATCATTTTTTTATATTCACTTATATTAGTGAATCTTTAAGATGGGATAAAGTGTATATTATTTTGATTACGGAGACAAAGTGCCACTAAGATTTGAATTCATGGTGCAAAGTGTAATTGAGCCTAAATATTATTATGTCATAATATACGCACGTCAAAAATATAAAGTATGAGATAGGAGGAAATATAAAAAGTAGGAAAGAAGGTCACGTGGCTAAAACTAACAGTTGATTAGTCGGATTTTTGGATAAATCCGTATGGTGAATTTCTACCTTGAAATAATCTGATCTTGAGAGGATGGAATAAAAACCGGATGTTAACTAGTTTTGATTGACATTTTGTTTTAACACTTTAGGCATTATCATTCAATTGGATTGATACCATAGCCAATTTCTGGTTCAAACGGTCGAACCGACCTGTCTGCACGACTTTTATGTTAAAAAAAGAGTAATAACAAATTGAAAGTTAATTGGAAAGTGCACTTACATATACTTGAATATCTGCCTGTATCACCCCACCGGAGCTCAATACCATTGACGAGCAGATTGTGGATGTCTTGAAAGGAAACGTTCTGTCTTCCAATATCCAAAGCCCGTAAATCTGCAGGAAAAATTTTAAGAACGGTGCAGTTCTCTTGAATTCAGATACTTCCAATTCCTTTTCTTACATCTGTCTCTAATACACATCAGAGTCATCTTTAAAAAACAAGTGATACAGGGTGAAGTGTCAACATAGAGAGTTGGAGAATTTTTGGTTTTCAGTACTGTATTTTTACAGCTCACATATATGGCCAATTCTGTTTCAACAGAATGATAAGGATAGTAATAATTGAATGAGTTGAGTGGCAGAGTGGAACAATTGTCCTTCTGCACCCCAAAATCAATTACACGGAGTGATCGGCTTCCATAATTAATGCTGTTTTCCACTAGAAAATATTGTTCAACACAGTTGTGTAGATTACGATGCGATTATGCTCACAAGACAATTCAAAATGTGAACTATAGTTGTAATATGGATCATCTTTAACTTGGAATGGGTAGTTTAAAATGATTGAATTGTTCCCGCAACTGAACCGCTTATCGTTGCAGCTGGTTTCGTCCGGATTCCAGCCAGTATCGTAACAAATATTTTCAAGAAACACTCTAAGCCTATACGAACTGTCATAGTTAAAGTAAAAGATAACTAAGACAAAGGACAAGAAAACTGCTAACAAAGTAAATGATAAATGATGAGTTGGGAGGATAAAGGGGAGGACGGGGTGCAGGATTATTATGACAAGCAGGGTTCAAAGAGAGTTCGAGTCTTCCACTAAATGTATCTGATCTTTAAATACTAGTTTAAAAGTCTTGCTAGCTAATTAAGTCATCACGAATAGTTCAATGAATTTCCTGGCAGCAATTCAGAAACTTCCTACTTTAATTTTACCTGAAATGTTCCATCTTATTTAGTTGTTGATTTAAGGAATCCTATAACCTTATGCAAAATGTTATGATCACGAATTAATGGTAAAATTTTGTCAAATAAGTGGTATGTTTAGATAATAATTATGGAGTCCTCAATTACCAATCTATGAGGACATCCATTCCAAATCCCTCCCCGACTCGGTCCTTGCGGGTCCTCAATTTCTCCCAATTTCTTTAATGAAATGATAGAATTCCACGATGCATACTGAATTTCTTTCCAAAAGTCACATCCTTTCCGTAGTGTCGGTCCAATCTAATCACTGACTTCAATGCTTAGTCTTTGTTCTTGTGTTTACTGGTCTACTCTCTTTTTATTTTTTCTTTGGTTATTGTTTTAACGGTGTATTTATACAAAATGATAAATAAAAATTATTAATATATTATTAAATTCTAAAAAAAAAGAAAGAAATATGACCGAAAATGTAAAATTAAGAAATCGTAATTTGATAAAACCTTGTCATGAAAACTGAATTTGAAAAATAATTTTAAAATATAGTTAGACAATTTCGTAAAATATTTTCCTTGTTTTAATTTGTAACACAAGCGTACATTTTTTCTTGTTAGCCACAATTTCCATGGAAACACGAAAATTAAGTCGGAGAATAATTTTAAAAAAATACAATAAATAACTATATTGCATAAAGGACATGGAATTTGGTTATCTTCCATTTATTAGTTAGTAAAGAAATGGGTTGTGTCAAGCTGTCTTGCCCGAGAACTAAAAATAAAAATAAAATATTTACAATATAGTACTACATAAAGTACGTGTACAAATGAAGTAGATAGTACAGAGGAAACACGATCCAATTGAGACTTTAACTTGTGATGGCCCTTAAAAGAAAAATTGTGATGGCACTAAATAATTTAGAATATGGTGTTTAAATTAAATAAATAAATAGAGTCTCACCTCACTATGCGAATTGCTTTGGGATGCTAATTGTAATCTAATGAAAGGAAAAAATTCGAAGGTTAAAGGAAATTCAAAAGCTAAGCTCTAAAGAAAAATGAGCAAGTAAATAAATATTTATAACTGTATAATACAAATTCCTGAACTAGATAACTTATACACATCTAGATGTGTAAAGAAACAAGTTTAAGAATTTTATTAAGGAAAAGGAATGATAGATTACCTTATAGGTAATCTCTGCACCTTTTCATCCTAAATTGAAACTAGTTGTATGATTTAATTCGCACTTGCAAATAACATAACCCTATTTATACAAGGGCGGTGATATCTACACATCCTTTTTAAATTCTTGCACACTTTTATCACTATTTATTAGTATAATTAGTTTCTTAAACACCCTTCTGCCTCTTTACACCCTAATATAAATATTTTGTACTAATAAACATTAACAAAAATGTGCAAAAAATTAAAAAAAGTATATAAATATCATCACCCTTATATCAAATTTGGATGGATTGATCTACATGAATGTAAATAATTGCAAATATATGTGGAAAGTAGACGAATCATCCAGTTAGACAACTAACCAATTAGGGTTTAATTTCCGTACCAGGTAATTCGGATGAGGCAAATAACTCCTATCTGTTACAACGGGTCCTGTACCTTTTCATAAAGGGCTGTACCGTAGAGTCCATATTTTAAAACAATAATTTAAACTACAAGTAATACTATTAAATAAATAAAGCAGAAAATGCAATTTTCACCTTCAAAGTTTGGATAGTAATCTTGAAAGTGTTAGAAGAAATATATTTAATTATCAAACTTTTCAATTGTTATTAATTTAGAATAAATTTAAAAATTCTGTCAATTACAAACAGAAATATTCTCTATCACGGTACTAAAAGTGCTATTTGCATTATTTTTTTAAATTCTAACACAATTATTATTAGCATTTTTTTTTTTTTTTATGTAGATGCCTCACAATTCACAAGCCGTATCCTCTAGAGCTAGCTGGTTTCAGCTAGGTGAATCGTGTGAAGTTTTTGCATTGAATTTATCTAAAAACTTGGCAAAATGTAAGAGTTTAATTTACTCAAATTTCATGATTCATCTACCTATTTTGTAAGCCAGAACAGCGTATATTTAGATTGAACTCTTTAATTGATGGTGAGATAAATTACATTTGGTGGGATAAACACTATCATTTTTGTTGATGCTCCTTTGAGTATATTTTGGTTACTCACTGTGCAATTTCGAATGGGTATAACAGCAGTTGAAATGACTGAAAATTAGGAGAATCTCATTACTTTTCAATAATCCAATAATCAAAAATATTTACTCCATGAGAAGTGAGTAGCAAAATTTTTTTTCCTTTCTTATCCATAATACTAGCCGCTTTAAGTGAGGAGAAACTTAAATCGTTTCAGATGGCCAACAACCCAAATTTGAATTATTGCTTTCACAAAAATGATTTAATCCATTTAAATTTAAATCCAACTCAATCGGTAAAGGGGAAGAAGTTATGATGGAAGTTTAGCTTCAAAAAATTGGATTAAATAGTTGGATTGTTATATCTTCACTGACATAAGATGTTTAGGATTTACAACGAAGAGTGTAATGAATTTCAGCATCTTATGGAATTCTAGATTTCTATTAGGAAGAGGATTGCTGTTTCTTCCCATTGTTAATTAATAATATTCTAATTTATTCAAGAATTTCAGATTGATCCCAAAGGATTACTATTAGGAAGAGTATTGCTGTTTCTTCCCATTGTTAACTAATCATATTCTAATTTATTCAAGGCATGCTTTTCTAAAAGTGTTTTAACAACTGACGAATGATTAATGTACTTCAAGTGCTATATAAGAAAATAATAATATTTGGAGTACTAAAGAAGTTATAATTCTTTAAAAAAAAAAAAAAAAACATGCTAGATTTCATTTGTTAGAAAATATAGGCTCTTATTCCATTTTAAAATCAATTGGTGATAACTGAAGTGACCCAGAAACTTATTAATTAGCTCAGGAACTTTTTGGCTAGTCAATGTGAGATTTATTCATTTAACACCTTTAACACCCCTTCTCACACGTGGCTTGGGTTGGATATGGAACCCTATTACACGTGGGTCAGACGTATGAGAGCTTGTTGGAAGAGGTTGGATAGAAGAGTGCCCGTTGGAAGGGGTTGGACAAGACCCAAGACACGTGTGGATGGATGGGAAAACACTTGAGGGTTAGTTCTGATACCATGTTAGATAACATGTGCTTCCATTTTAAAACCAATTGGTGATAAGTGGAGTGGTCCACGAACTTAGTAATTAGCTCAAGATCTTTTTGGCTAATAGATTTATACTTTTAACACCTTTAACACCATTGATGCATGGGGCAATAAAATTTTTTGCACCAAAAAATATAAACGAAAGACAGTTTTAGGGGTAAAAGTGTTTTAACAACTGACGAATGATTAATGTACTGTTTTTATTCAAGTGCTATATAAGAAAATAATAATATTTGGAGTACTAAAGAAGTTATAATTCTTAAAAAAAAAAAAAAAAACATGCTGGATTTCATTTGTTAGAAAATATAGGCTTCCATTTTAAAATCAATTGGTGATAACTGAAATGACCCAGAAACTTATTAATTAGCTCAGGAACTTTTTGGCTAGTCAATGTGAGATTTATTCATTTAACACCTTTAACACCCCTTCTCACACGTGACTTGGGTTGGATATGGAACCCTGTTACACGTGGGTCAGACGTATGAGAGCTTGTTGGAAGAGGTTGGATAGAAGAGTGCCCGTTGGAAGGGGTTGGACAGGACCCAAGACACGTGTGGATGGATAGGAAAACACTTGAGGGTTAGTTCTGATACCATGTTAGATAACATGGGCTTCCATTTTAAAACCAATTGGTGATAAGTGGAGTGGCGCAGAAACTTAGTAATTAGCTCAAGATCTTTTTGGCTAATAGATTTATACTTTTAACACCTTTAGTTACACACCATTGATGCATGGGGCAATAAAAGTTTTTGCACCAAAAAATATAAACGAAAGACAATTTTAGGGGTAAAAGAAAACTATTGTGAGTAAAATTAATTTACTACTAATCATAATATTATTTTCATAATTCAAAGTTCTTTACTCCTTTGAAATTACTATTAGAACAAGTACAATATTCAATACAAATTGTGGTTGTCGGTATGAGATTTTAGCAAGAAGCTAAACGTTGCTTAGATTTTGATCGACTTAAACTTCTGGCTGAACTTTTACCATTCAAATTTCGGAACGATTTTTTAGATGATAAAATGACAATATCAAAATATTTAAGAATTTTTTCTAAAGGAGCGTAATTTTTTAAAAAATAATTCCTTACAAAACTATAGAATTTTTCTCATATATCTGTACTATATTTGTAATTCAGGTAGTTATAAAATTTTAAAGTTATACAAAATTGTTCGTTATTTTGTATTGTTGAACATCAACTTGGAGGGATTGTTCTCAACATCGTGTTTATTGAGAGCTTACCACTTGTTTTTTGAAATTTAAAACAATATCTTGTAAATTTTACAAAAAATCTAAAATCTTAGTTTTATTATGAGATTTGTAAAAAATTTGTATCAATTTTTTGTCCGCCAAAACGAGAAAAAATTTCAGCTTTACCACTTTAGCCAGAATCTCACAGTTTTACCCTTGAAAATGCGCCTTATATGAGAGCAATGGCCTTATGCCATATAAGTTAGACGCTTTCTTAACTATCAATTAATATGGGATCTTTGGCCCCCTCTACCTTACATCACCACAAATCTCTCAACTAAGAAAGAGTCTTGTGTACAGTTCGAAAGTCCCGTAGACAACACCACTACGTTGAAGGTAGAATTTTATCATGTGCTCATATGAGGTATTGTCTGCTTTAGCCGAAATCTTAAAATTTTGCCCTTGAAAATGCCCTTGAAAATGCGCCTCACATGGGAAGGGTGATCGTCTGCCTTATAAGCTAGATTTAAACCAAAGCCTAAGATAATAGCTTGAATTAAAATTAAAGAGCGTTCAATAAAAGACTGATCTTGGTTTCAGTTATATCTACCATATAAATTCTATCAATTAATCATCGACATCAAAAGTTTTCTCAATTTTCATACCAAGCACTAATTGGAGAATTAACCTGAATTCCAATTCAAAGTTGATTCTTATTTCTTTTCTAAGATTGGTTGATTTTCAACACACGATCCAATTAACCCTAACTATTAATTAATCTAGACACGCACCAAAAAAAAATTAATTGAAGTATCAAAATCAACAAGAACAATTAGGCTAATTGAATATAAACAATGCGGTTATGTTAATTAGTTGATTATTTTTCCTAAATTTAATAACGCTAATCGATTAATTATTAAATTTAGTTGTTTCACAGATTGAATTAAACACACGCGGTCAAAATCAATCTTGCTGTAGATTAATTCCAATAACTCACTATTGTGCAGAATAGCAAATTAAAAAGAACAATCATAAAATTGACAGCAATACCTAGAATACAATAATTGATATAAAAACAAATAAATTCAAGCACAGAGGTCTCATAATTTAATAGAACCAACCATGGCTTCAATTCCCATAACAAAGAAAAGGATTTTTAGGTATTAAGTGCCATAGACGAACACACAATAATAACAACAGAAAAACTAACGATTAAACTAAAGAAAAAATAATGTCCTCTTCTATTCAACGTACACAGATATTTATCATGGATATTAGGGTTACAATCCCTATCCTAGGATAAGAACGTGAAATTGACTAAAAAAAAGTCCAATCGAATAAAGAAATCTGCCAAAAAAAAAAAAAAAAAGCATAACCCTTCTGAGTTCGCGCACAAGTGTGCAGCTTAACTAGTGTGCATGTGCACGCTATCAAATTCTGGAACTTTGCTCTCTGGAAACAGAGCATGCGTGCAGCTTAAGGGTTGTGCATATGTGTGAAACCTAATCCCGTGCTTCACATTCGATTTCAATTTTGACCTTGACGCTTTTAGAATTTGAAAAACAATGTAAAACACAAAAGTTGTAGCTCTCTTTCTTAAATTTTCAACACATCTTGAATCAAATCAATTAGAGCTCAGACTAGAAAGTTGCGCTTAAAATATGAAACAGCGTCCAGAATAGCTCCATACTCGTGCACAATTCGTCCTTGGAATTTCATTTCATCTTTTTCGTCTTTTTCATCTTTTTCAACCCTTTTTCACTACAACCACTGAAAACTAAAACTAACTAAATTAAACTCAATAATAACTCAAATCTTGCTTATAATACATAAAAATGAGGTAAACGACACATAAAATAAGCACAATTATGAGCTTATCACCTACCTGGTTAGGTTTTTGCAGAGAAAATTTCATCATTTGACCCTTTCTCATACTTTGGATCTGGTAGATCTAAGTATTTGAAGCTACCTTCTATGTGTTTTAACTTGAGGTATACTCAGTATGGCTGAAAAACTAGCTACAATCCTAGAAAATTTTGATCTTTCTTCTATCAAGGTGTCAGGACCTAGATCTGGTAGACAATGACGCAATCGATAGCCTAGCTGACTGCAAGTTGAGTATTATGGGAAAGGTTACCAGGGAGAAAGGGGTCAATTATATAGGAATTAAAAGCTTTGCTAACCAGATATAGGGATACTCTAAAGACTTAAGAGTGACTCAGCTTGGCCCTAACTATTTTCAGTTCATCTTCTCGAATGAGACGGATAGGGACAGAGTACTGAACAGTCAACCATGCATTATTGACAATATACTCCTTGTGTTGGAGCCATAGACTGAAGATTTTGAGGAGCAAAAAGAGAAATTCAAATTTTCATCAATATGAGTACAAGTTGGAAGAGTGCTGGCAGGAAGATTGGTGAAGTTTTTCACAAAGTTATTAATGTAAAGATCCCACAAACAGGGGGGGGAAAAGGAAAAATGTATTTGGAGAGGATATAAATAACTAGAAAGGAGGTTCTAGACAAAGGTTAAAAAGGCTCAAAGATGAAAACTCCTCATAGAATATAGTACTTATGGTGGGGGGGCCAAGCCTTATTGGTTCCCCAATTCTCATGAGATTCATGGTGTGGTACTGTAGAGAGGTGATTTCATAATCATTGATAGTTCCCTTTCTTAAGGAGGTTATCAAACTCCACTCCCCAAGAGTTATTTAACTTTATAAAACAAAACTAAGAAAGTAATTATGGAAAAGGTTTAGAAAAGAATAGGTTTTTTCACAAATCAATTTTTTTTTTTTTTTTGTTGTTGATACTGTGAGAAAAGCTGGAAATATGGCTTTTTTTGGAAACATAATATTCGAATCTTGGATATTGTACCAATTGCTTTCACATTTGATATCAAATTGGAGGATCCTAATGACAAAGAAATCTGGTGGTGCATTGGTATATATTCTAGCAGTAGACCTCAAATCAGGAAAAAATAATGGGAAGTTCTTAACTTGAGGAAAAGTCTGTGGGAGGACAAATGGTTACTCATAGGAGACTTCAATGAGATTTGTTCTGATAAGGAAAACAAAGGGAAACAAAGCAATTAGGGATGGTTGGTCTTATAGAGATTTCAATATCTTGAGTCAAAGGAATCAGCTGATTGATGTTGGTTTTGAAGTCAATCCTTGGATTTGGAGCAATGATTGGGGGAAAATAATGAGAGATTCAAGAAAGGTAAGCTAGGGGACTTTGTTCAGAAAATTGGTTAAGGAAGCATGGCAAGTTCAAGTGCCTCCATATTGAAAATGAAGCTTTTGATCACTTTATTTTGATGGTTCAATGCAGTCCAGAAACAAATAAAATGAGGAAGAGATTTGCTTTTGACAAAAGGTGGCTCCAACAAAAGGGAGTAGAACAGGTGATCAAGGATGCTTGGCAGAAAGAAGTCAATTGGTCTATACAATTTAAAGTGGTGATTAAGATCAAAGCCTGTAGAACAGCACTACTAAATTGGAATAGGAACTTGCATCTCAATGCTGAAAAGGGGATATTGAGCCTAAAGGAGCAAATTAAGTTGGTGAAGGAATCTAACAGAGAGGATAGAAGATCCAAATAACTAATTGAGTTGAAAGTTCAATTGGAAAGCTTATAAGGATGAGGAGTCATACAAATGCCAAAAATCTAGGAGCCAATGGTTAAAAGAAAGGGATTGAAATTCAGCTTATTTTCATGCTGCTGTAAAAGATAGGAGGACAAGAAATGCAATACACACTTTGCAAAAAGATGATGGCATTTGGTGTAAGGAAATTCAAGATATTGAAGAGGAACTCACTTGTTTCCATAGTAAGTTATTCAATACCACTACTATTCCTGAGTATAATGAGATATTAAGAAGAATACCTTTTGTGGGATTCTTCTTTATATCTGTCTCTTATACACATCTATGGGGAGAAAGAGATCAAGGAAGCTTTTTTTCTCATTGCATCCACACAAGGCCCTGGGTCAGATAGTATGTCTCCACTCTTCTTTTAAAAATTCTAGCATATTTTCAAGATGGATGTGGTGAAAGCCATTCAAAGCCTTTTCTATTCCAGTCAGATTTTGAAATTTGTTGATGAAACTATTGTGACCCTATTCCTAAAGTTGAAAATCCAATCAATCTTTCCCAATATAGACCTATAAGCCTTTGTAATGTTTTCTACAAGGCAATTGCAAAACTGTTAGTTGGTAGAATGAAATGTATCCTTTCGTACTTACCTTAGTCCTAGTCAAACTACTTTTGTGCCTGGTAGGCAAATTTTTGATAACATCATCATTGTACATGAATACATGCATTTTTTTCAAAAACAAAAGGAACGAAAAAGATAATTAATGGCCCTAAAATTTGTTATGTCTAAAACTTATGATAGGGTAAAGTGGAACTTTTTGCCAACTATGATGAATAAATTAGGTTTTTGCTCAACTTGGATTAATTGGATTATGAATTGTCTTGCTACTATTACCTACTCTTTCCATGTCAATGGGGAAAGGGTTGGATATTTTAACTTACTAGAAATACTGATTCTAAATTAGGTTGATCCCCTTTTAACCCTATTCTTTCTTATCTGTGCTGAAGGCTTCATAAGCAATTTACTTAGACAAGCCAATAATTCCAAGAGAATTTCTAGAGTAAAAATTAGCAAAAAGGGACAAGCTATCTCCCATAATGATAAAATCTGTTTATGAAAAAAAAAATGAAAGATTAGCAAAGGGAACAACATAGGCAATCGTAGTCGACTCACTCCAAAAGCAAATTGAATAGTTGCATGAATAGGAAGTCATAAACTCACCAATGAAATAGGACAATCCAGTCATCACGCCACCTACAGCATCCAAGAATAGTAGTCAATTTTCATGAATTGGAAAATCATAATTTTGCTCATTTACCTTTCAATCTTGGACAATGCGATCTATTATTTGTCACAACTGCAAGTAGTTCCTTATCTTTAAAAGAATTAACAATGTAGATTTTTAATGAAAATTTGAGGCAAACTAATAGAGGTGGTCACATTATGAGTGCGTGGCTGGTAAATTAAACAAGAAAGTTACTATTTTAATATCTTATCTTTAGGGTCTTGTCTAATTTGCTTTTATCTCTTTCTCTTTTTTTTTTTCTTTTTTTTTTTTTTTGTTAAATCGATAATATCCTAATCTAACATATTCTATAAGGGAAGACCCAATTGGGCACTATTAAGGGACCAGAGGAAGAGAGGACCCTTTAGACTAGACAAAGGTGCTTTGGCACCTGTCTAGATTTCTGCAAGGTTTGGGATTTGAACCCCATACCTCATTGTAGAGAATGCCTTATGAGACATTTATGGCCAACTCCACTAAGTGGAGTTGGTTTTGTCTAATTTGATCTAGCCTGGTGTTGTTTGTACATGTTTAAATCAAAACATGGCTCAAATTTTTTAGAAATAATTTTATAAACTTCCTCTAAGATTCATGCTAATATCACTTAGTTTTTCTGAACTTCAAAGAATATCGCCTAACTCCTCTAATTCAAACTTTTTGTAATATTGTCAACCTTCCTTTAAAAAAATTGATTTTAGAGAGAGACTATTTTTCTTCTAATTTTACCCAACTTCAAAATTTTTATTGATTACCTCTAAAGTTGCAAAATAGTTAGAGAAAATGAAAAAAGAAGAAGTGTACAATAATTATTAATAAATAACATTGGGTTGTAACTTTTCATGTCCTTCACCAATTAATTAATATTTAAAGTATTTTTTTTTCTTTACAAGTTATTGATTCCAAAGTAAAACACCAATAGCACTATTTATCATTATATATGGGGTATATCTACTTGACCTAGTTTTTTTTTTTAGTTTCTAGTTTTAAATTTTTTTTTTTTTTTTACTTTTAGGTTTTGTTTATTAATTTTATTAGTTTTGTATTTAATTTGATACCTAATTTTTCAATTAACTAGTGAATTTTAGATTAATCGGATAAACTAAAATAAATTTTGGTTAACCAATCGATTAAAGAAAATTTAGTTTAAATTTCATTATGATTTTCTTGCATTGAAAATAAAAAATAATCAAAACCAATTGATGAATACTCCTAGGTAAAACTATGAAGTGCATCTATACAAAATTTCGACTTTCAAGCAAGGATACAATGATGATGATATAAGAATAACCATATGGATGCAACTTGTGTCCTAAGCCTCCTAAATAGTAGAGAATCAATAAAATGCACTAGATTTAGCTTAAGAGGTCATGGTCCATGAGCCCAAACAAGACCAGGAAAGAAAAAAAAAACATTAAGGCCCAAATGTTCCTCCAAAAGCAAGGTCAGTATTCATTTTCCTCTGTTAGGAACTGAGAAGAGCTACACATCTAGATCATTGAAAAGTCCCTTCAAATACAAAACCCTAACTCTACTTTAGGTTTAGTCACAAAAAAAAACTCTATATTAGGTTGAGATTCAAATGAAGAAGCTTTGTACACATAGATTAATTAATAGATCCAATTTTCCGGAATACCAACTTAAATGTAGATGTCTAAAGTTATGGAAGATTGAAATGTTTCATTAAAAACTCAAACATCAGGAGCAATCTTGAACCAGTGTATTGTGACATTGGGCAGCAGACTAGAGGATTAAGACAACATTGGATCCCTCAATCCCCAAACCATTCCTCTTCAGTGTAAGTAATTATACTTGCTCTTTACACATAAAAACTTGTATGAAAACTTAAAAAGACTGCCAACTTTGCAAAAAAATTGATTACTGACATAGAATGGGAGCATTTTTTTTCCCAATATGGATTGCAGTGCAATCACAAATACTTGAGGGAAGTTTCCCTCTCTTTGTAAGTAATTATACAAGCAATAAAAACTTTAGAAAATTCTACAATTCCTTTTAGGGAATCATTTTCTATGTAATTTAAGAATTTATACAGTACAACAGTATATGCTTTAAAAAGTTATATTGTACAAGTGGTTAAAGACAAAGAAATAATTCCCATGATTATAGAATTCCCCACAAACTTATATCATTTTGAGGGGAAAAAAAAAATAAGTATAGACCGCTGAATTGCCAAGCTCAGTAGCCTAAGCATGTAACCAAGCGAGGCATCAAATTGGTTGGATGGTGGGCCCGAGTCCAACTGGAGCTAAATTGGAAAATATTTACTAACACTGACTGGAGCGGCTGGGTACAGAAGACTGGTAGCCCAAAATCCAGTTCTGAGAACTTTGGGCTTGTATTGCTGATCGGACCCATCGAGTCCACTGCTGTGACACGATCCATCTTAACTTGAGAGCTGGAGGTGCCCCTGATCAAGCCCAGCAAGGCCACTGGACAAGATTTGACTACATAAGAGGTGGTATATGTGCCATCCGATACAATATATGGCCTATAAAACAATCACATTTTTATTTTTAATTTTTTTAATTTTTCATTTTGAATATGAATATTCTCGTTTATTTTCAAAATTTATACTGAATGGATTTTGATTTCTGAACCACAATTATTTTACTCTTAATAGATTTTCATATTTCGAACAATTTTTTTTAATTTTTCGAACTTTTTGGTTTTTACTTTTAGACCATATCTTAAAACTTATTATTTAGTTCCTTATGATGACCCAATTTTTGGTTCCACACTTCAACGGACACCATAAATAGAGCTAAATTCTTAGGAGACATTGGAAGTAGTTCTAACAATGGATAAATATAACTTAACGATGCGTGTTGTTTACGTACTCTAAAATCGTTAATTTTGTTGATGAAATTAGATTTTTTATTGAAGTGTGAAGAATTAGACAATTTAAAGTACAAAATGTCTAAAAAAAAATATAAGATACAAAGTGCGAATAATGTACAAGTTTGGAGGTGCAAAGTAGAGCTAAGCCTATTTGGTTATATCAAAGTTACACGATAAGAACATAAATTAACTACTAATTTTATATAATTAATTATAACTTTTAGTTAAAGTATTATAAAATTCATGTACAATAAATTAAAAAGTTGATGCAATATATTTTATTAATAATTTCATCATATGTCATTTATTCAATAATTTTAAAATATTATATTAATAAAATAATATATCTTAGTGACTCACTGGTTGAACTAATAATCCACTAGTTAAGCCAGTAATCAATCGATTGAACCAATAATTCATTAATCTACCTCGCTTTCCAAATTTCTCTCCAAGTCGAGTTTAATAACTATCCTTTTGTGTTTGCTTATGACTAATTACCCTACCTATTCAATTGTTGTATAATGACTTGCAATCGACAACGACCAGCTTAACTTTGGATTACAATGTACTCCTGTGTAACTTAAATGGCCATGTCTAGATAATTAATGTCGTTCTAGTGCAACATAATGTTGTTAAGAGTATAAATATCCTATATCGGTTAATCAATAAATTATGACTTGATTAATAAATTTTACGATTCACTCTACTTATTATAAATTGATTTTGAGATGGAAGTATATGTTTTTTAAAATAGTATCAGAACTAATTTGAAATATTTTCCCAATACATGACTTCATGTGTTTCTATTCATGTGTTTCTATCAAACCAACTTTTGCCTTGGTTTAAGTATTGAGTATGACTTTGTGGGTTTCTATCATGCTAGTACTTCTGTTCATTGGATTTGAACTTGGCTCTTATCAGTTTTCGCCTTGCTAAACAAATCTATTGTCCTTGTTTTAACCTAATTGTGTGAGAGGGGTAATAAAATATAAAATATCTCACATCAGTTAGTCAAGTGATTATGAACTAATTAATGAGTTTTGTAGGCCACTCCATTTATTGTCAATTAGTTTTGAAATTGAAGTTCAAGTTCTTTACACGGTATCTACTACTCTGAGGTGACACCTCAATAGTCTGATACCGTGTAACTCTTTTCCCTATAAGATATAAGACACAAAACATTTAGCAAACCAAAATTTTCTCCATAAGATATGAGGCACAAAACATTTATTTGTGTTGTTTTCCCTAAAGAGAAAACATACCTTGTACAGCACTGGACAGATGTGTAATAAAGAGACTTCAATTCCAAAACTTGAAATTAACTCATATCTCTTTTTTTCTTGTCTTTTAGCACAACTAGAACTATTATTTTCTCTAATTTTTTCTTAAATTATCCAAATTAAGTACATTCAAAAATTATTGAATCTTTACATTTTCTTCCATTATACTAATGTAGATGTGTATAAGAGACAGCATACCCTTGAATTTCTTTTAGAATTTAGGGTTAACACTTGTTGAGATAAAAGTAGTTCTTTGACATTTTACCTAGTAATTTTTCAAAAACATTAATTTCGTGACAAAAAATTAAAAGGCAGTATATGTTTTAAAAGGACTTACACTCAGTGAAATCTTTACAGCATATATAAATGAATAAGTTAGTAAGTGCAATGGTAAAATATTACAAACGTTCATGTGTCTTACCCTTTTTTTTTTTTTTGAAATTAATAACATCTGTATCATGTAGATATTACTCTATAGATATTAAAGCAGTTGTTGCTCTTAAAGACAATATGAGGGATTATTCCATTGACACAAAAGGCAAAAGACAAGACGAGTTTTTATTTTGTTGCATGAGTGTCTAAATAATATAGGTAGTCATACTTAAAATTTAGGGATTGGGAGTGTGAAATAGTGTAGAAGTAACCAGATAAACGTTAAAAGTAGTGTCATTTAGATTAATTTTGCTATTTTTCTTTATATGATAGATAGAACTCTAAAATTTTAGAGTTTTCTAAAATCAACTACAAAATTAGAAAATTGAAAAACTAAAATACCTAAATACAAAAAATATATGAGAGAGAAATAATTTTATTAATATTTCAAACTAATTCTCTAGATTCTATCTTTAAAAAAATACTTTAACAAATTCCTATATATTTCCTAGGTACCAAATATTATAAAATACTAATTTCTAATACAATTAAACTACTAAAACTTCAACACCAATAAAATTAGTATAAATTAAATAGGAAATTTCCAACTTTGATTAATTTTTAACAATAAATAGTAGAAAATTTTTGTAGTTTTGTTAGAATAAAGTATTGTTGCATTTTGGATGTTTGTACTGTGCATATTCCCATATATTTTGAATGGTTTGTAAAATACAAAATTTAAACCATAATATGATACCCTAATAATACCGTAAAATTCTCCTATACAGTATACTTTCTTCGGAATAACTTTTCCTTGATCACTATCAAAAAGAAAGGAGACACAAGTGTGACACATTTGAAAAGCTAACATTAAAGCCACTGGATTTGTTGTATTCATCATGTATCTATTCTATTTCTATTTCTAAAGCCACAGAGTCGCACAGGGGTTCTGTTTCTGTTGAGTACTCTTCAGAGAAAGTAGTACAATGACTGCTTCTTTGTGCATGTATAGTTGAATTTGGAGGATAGAACAAGGGTTTAGGTGGCAATTGCAAGGCGTCAAGATCACCTGCAAGCATTTCAAGAACTTCTCTCATTGAAGGACGATCAGTCGGTGTCATCTGTATACACCAAAATGCAACCAAAATCAATTTTCTTGGAATTTTCATGTCTTCTTCAGTCATATTTCCAACGTCAATATCCTCTCCTAGATCAAATTTGTCGTATATCCAAGAGGGATAGTAGATTTGACTCGAATGCTCAGCCTGCCCATTTACATTCCTCCGCCTTCCTGCCATTTCCAATAATAACATTCCAAAACTATATATATCCGCCTTATGCGATATTGCTCCAATTGTTTTATAAAATAATTCTGGAGCCATATATCCCAACGTACCTCTAATCGTGGTGAGACTCGCAACACTATTATGTAACGGATAAAGTTTAGCTAGTCCAAAGTCGGAAACTTTTGGTATGAAATTCTCATCAAGGAGGATATTATGTGGCTTGATATCAAAATGCAGAATTCGCGTTATGTTGCAGCCCTAGTGTAAGTACTCAATTCCACGTGCAACGCCCATTGCAATATCAAATGCCTTTTTCCAACTAAGTGGTTCTCTATTTGGATCTAACGAGAAAATGAACTTATCTAGGGAGCCATTGGGCATATAATCATATACGAGAGCGTGCTTTGAAGTGGTAAAACAGAATCCCACTAATCTCACCACATTAACGTGGTGAATTCTTCCGATGGTACCAATTTCGTTGATGAATTCTTGGCCATTATTTTTGGCTTTTGATTTCTTCAACATCTTTACAGCAACTAAATTACCACTTCGCAACTTTCCTTTATAAACAATAGCATAGCCTCCTTCGCCTAATTTGTCCTTGAAATTGTTCGTCATTGTCTTAATCTCTTTGTATGAGTACCTAATAGGCATAAGACTATTGTTTTTCTGTAAGAACTCTTCTATAGTGTCATACTTTGACAAGTGCCTTCGATGCCATTTATAAATGAGGAAAGCAAATAAGAATATTGATGCCAATCACAGTTCTTCCAGCAAGTGCTAGTTCTGCCAAAGAATACGAAGCTAAATAAACTGACAATTTTCAATATGACTATTGAAATAATAAAGATGCCGTTCTCTTTAGATATAATACAAAGAGGTCATTTCAAGTTTCAACTGTAAATTTAGTTTCTTACCAAAGAATGAGGCCGCCATTAAGATATAATCTGTTTATGAAAGAAAATTGAAAGATTAGCAAAGGGAACAACATAGGCAATCGTAGTCGACTCACTCAAAGCACATTGAATAGTTGCATGAACAGGAACGTCATAAACTCACCAATGAAATAGGACAATCCAATCATCATGCCATCTACATCATCCATCAATTTACATGAATTGGAAAATCATAATTTTGCTTATTTGCCTTTCAGATCTTGGACAATGTGGTTTATTATTTGTCACAACTACAAGTAGCTCATTATCTTCAAAACAATTAACAATGTATATTTTTAATAAAAATTTGCGGCAAACTAGTAACAGAGGTGGTCACATTATGAGTACGTGGCACGTAAATTGAACAAGAAAGTTATTATTTTAATCTCTTATCTTTAGCGTCTTGCCTAATTTGATCTTTTTTTTGTTGGTTAAATCGATTACATCCTAATCTAACTTATTCTCTGAGTAAAGACTCAAATAGACACTATTAAGGGACTAGAGGGAGAGAGAACCCTTTAGACCAGACAAAGATGCTTTAGCACCTGTTTAGATTTCTGCAAGGTTTGGAATTTGAACCCCAGACCTCACTGTAGAGAATACCTTATGAGGCATATCCTAGCTAACTCTACTAAATGAAGTTGGTTTTGTCTAATTTGATCTAGCCTGGTGTAGTTTGTACGTGTTTGAACCAAAATATGGGTCAAACTTTTTCGAAATGATTTCATAAACCTCCACTGAAGTTTATGCTATATCACTTAGTTTTTCTAAACTTTAAAGAATATCACCTAACCCCCCTAATTCAAACTTGCTGTAATGTTGTCAGCCAACTATGTTTCCTTTAAAGAAATTGATTCAAGTAAAGAGACACTATTTTTCTTCAAGTTTTACCTTAGTTCAAAATTTTTATTGATTAATATAGTTAGAGAAAATGGAAAAAAAGTGTACAATAATTATTAATAAATAATATTGGGTTGTAATTTTCATGTCCTTCACCAATTAATTAATATTTAAAGTATATTTTTTGTTTAGAAGTTATTGATTCCAAAATAAAACACCAATTGATTCCAAATGCATTTTTCAATTTTGGATTTTTAATTTTCAAACAAAATAGTAGTAGTCATATTTATTTATTGTATCGTATGTTGTATTTTATATATTCCAAATTTTTATTCAACTTATGCACACAACACATTAACATGCACAATATTTTCATAAATTAGCAGGCCAAAAAATTTATTGAAAGAATACTTTTTGTTTAAGGTTACAAGTTTGTATTGATTCCCCGAACCAAATACTAATAATATTTATTCTATTATAAGAAGTATGTACTTCTACATTAATGGTCGTCAAGTTTTTGTTAAAACAAATAGACTTAAATAAATTAATGCTTGCACATATTTTTATAAATAAGTTAACAAAAAATTGCTAGAATCCTAAAAAGTACCAAGTGAAAATTGTCAAAAAGCTCAAAGGTGGTTATTGAAATCACTTTTTCGTTACATTGACTGAAGTGCCCAGGATATAAGTGTCATTTAACTCATTTTAGTACTCACAGTAGAACCTATTGATAAGAGAGGGGAGGTAGTGACATTTTTAAAATTTCAAAAAGACTTAGTGATATTAACATAAATTTTAAAGGAGGTTTATGAAATTATCCCAATTCTTTCATAATTTTGAGGAATAAAAGGTACTCATGTCACCTAGATCACTTATACCTTTCATGTACGAGTCCAAATTTCTAGTTCTACCTTCTTCGCATAACTGAAAGTGCCATTTATCTTAATTGTTCTACTCTCTAACTTGGCAAGGTCAGTTTGAGAGTAAGGAGAGAAATTTTTATATGGACCTATAACATTAAACTCTCCGTTCCTATTTATGAATCTTGTGATCTAAACAAGAGTCATATATATTCAATGATGTATGTTGATGTTCGAAAGTTGTAATGAGAGTTTTGTCGTAACCACAAAATCCACATGTAGAACTTAGGGTGTTAATAGTTTGATTTAACTGAATAAACCGATCGGACTAAACTAATTTAGTTTTCAGTGTTTGGATAAACTAAATAAAGAAAACTATTATATACATTCTTAGATGCGGTTATTGAACAGGGTAACTGAATAACCGAAATTTTAGTTTTACTAATTTAGTTTTTAGCTTTTTAGTAACATATTCCATATATGCATTCGTTCAATAGTTTGATATTGTTTTTCTTTGCTCTTTTTTTAGTTTCTAGTTTTAATTTTTTTTACTTTTAGGTTTTGTTTATTAATTTTATTAGTTTTGTATTTAATTTGATACCTATTTTTTGGTCAATTAGTGAATTTTGAATTAATCGGATAAACTAAAATAAATTTTAGTTAACCACATCGTTTAAAGAAAAATTTACTTTAAATTTAATTATAATTTTCTTGCACTGAAAATAAAAAATAATCAAAGCCAACTAATAAATACTCCTACGTAGAACTTTGGAGTTCATCTACAAAAATTTCAACTTTCAAGTATGGACATAATGACGACATAAAAATAACGATATGGACGCAACTTGTGCTCCACGAGCCCAAACAAGCCCAGGATACAAAAAAACATTAAGGCCCAATTGTTCCTCCAAAAGCAGGGTCAGTGTACATTTTCCCTCTTTTTAATCATTGAAAAGTCCCTTCAAATACAAAACCCTAACTCTATTTTAGGTTTAGTAAAAAAAAAAACTCTATATTAGGTTGATATTCAAATGAAGAAGCTTCGTACACGTTAGATTAATTAATAGAGCCAATTATTGGGAATAACAACTTAAATGTAGACGTAAGTTATGCAAGATTGAAATGTTTTCATTAAAAATTTAAGATAAGAAACAATATACATTTTGGTTATAGAAACATTTTCGAAAACCATTAGCTAATTTATAATAATAAAAAAATGGAAGATGAAGATTAATGTTTAATTAAAAAAAATAGTCAAATATTAACATATACGAGTATAATTTCAACACCTACTCCGACCCCTAACCTAAGGTATTTTTCATTACAATATATTTATACAAAATGAAAAAGTTATTAGTGTTTCACTAAATCCGAAAAAAAATAAATAAAATTTGATTGAGTATCTAAATTCACGGATTGGAGATTCATTAAAATTTTATTATATCAAATATTTTTACAAGTGAATATGAATTTGTAGTTTTATAAATTATTTTCTCTCTATAGAGAGAAGTTGACAGATCACACAAGGAAAAAGAAAATCAAGTGTCCAACATTATTATTATATTATTAAACATTTGACCATTCAAGCAAATTAAATTTGACCATGACATGATCTGATCTTGAGTGATGAATGAAAACCGGATGCTACTGGTTCAAACTTTCTTTTTTTTAAAAAAAAAAAAAACACTTTCTAGCATTAGAATGGATTAATTACATTTTATTTTTTTAAACTTCAGTGATATTAACATTTTCATCCCTAACATTATCCCATCAAAAAGACTTATCTGGCCCGAGTTTAAGAAGAAGTTGCAGAAAGATAATCAGCGCACTTACTGAAAAATGAAACTTTGGATAAAAACCACTCGAACTCAAAACCATTGGCCAGCAGATTGTGGATGTCTTGAAACGAAACGTTCTCTCTTCCAATATCCCGAGACCGTAAATCAGCGGGAAATGTTTTAAGGACGGTGCAGGTCTCTTCAATATCAGATGCCACCAGATTTTTCCCAACCACCACGTAATTGTACGAGTAATCATCTTTTGCAGCAGTTATACAGGGTGAAGTGTCAACATAGAGACGAGGAGATTTTTTGGTTTTCAGTACTGGATTTTTACAGCTCACAAACACGACCGGATCTGTTTCAACACCATAATATAAACGTATTGATGCAAGAAAATCGTAACTGAGCTATGACAAATAGATGAGTAGAGTGGAAGAGTGGAACAATTGTCCTTTTTCACCCCAGAATCAACAACATGGAACGATCGGCTTGTATAATTAATGCTGTTTTCCACTAGAAAATATTTTTCAGAACTCACGTAGATTACGGTGCGATTATGCTCACAGGACAATTCAACATCTGAATGCCCGCAGTGATATGGATCATCTTTAACTTGAAATGGGTATTGTAAAGTGATTGAATTGTTCCCCCCGCAATTAAACAGCCGATCCTTGCAGCTTCTGGTGTCGTCATAATTAAAAGTACTAGTATTTCGAAGAAATACGTCAAGACTAGACAAAATATAAACAACAAAGAAAAAGAACAACAACGCTGCAAAAACGTGCACCATGATGATGAATGAGGAGTTGAGAGGATAAAGAGGAGGGGTAAGGGGATTGATAAAGACAACGGATAATCAAGCGAGGTTCAAAGACACGGTCGAAACTGAGTCGATTAAATGTATCTGATCTTGCAAGTGTATTCTTAATCACATCAAGTCTTGCTAAATTAAGTCATCACGCGCAGTTCAATTATTCTCCTGGCAGCAATTTGGAAACTTCCTACTTAAATTTACCCCGAAATGTTGTGGTCACAAATTAATAGTAAATTTTGTCAACTAAGTGGCATGTCTAGATAATTATGAAGTCCTCATTCGGGGTCCTCAATTAATAATCTATAAAAAAATAAATTTTGACTAATTATTCTGTAATCTAAAATAAGTATGATAATCGTTAATATGACTGAAATACTAAAATTTTTCTCTACAAAGACAGCCACTTCATATCCTTCCCCACCTCAGACCTTTCATTAACGAAATGGTAGAATTCCAGTATTCCACGACACATTAAATTCCTTGTCAATAGAGGGGGTATCCTTATCGTAGGGTCGGACCAACCAATCTTGACTTAAATACCCGAGTCTTTGTTCTTGCGTTTACTTACGGGTCAACTCTCTTTTTCATATTTTGTCTTGGTTATTGTCTTGTAATTAAAGTATCAGAATTTTGCCTTCTTAGCCACAATTGTTACAAGGTTGAAATGGATCGATTTTATATTTATCTAAATTAAAAAGTGTGAAATGAATAATTTCAAATAATTTTTTTAATTTAGATGGATTTAAAATTCATCTATTTCTACTTTACAAATCTCTCTAATAAATGATAAATTTTAAATTCTTTCTCAAATTTATCAATGCAAACACAACAATAAATTTTTTAAATTATTCAAATTTCTTCACCATTTTGTACTGTTGAACATGAACTTGGAGGGCTTGTTCTCAACATTTTATTGAGAGCTTTCCAATTGTTTTTCGGGTTAATAAAACTTTGCCCCTGAACTAGCGATAATTACACTTTGCCCCCTAAACTATAAAAACATACACTTTGCCCCCATTCACATTATTCATCCTTTAAAAATTTTAAAATATTAAGAAATTTTGGTATTATATTTTGATTTTTCATGTATTTAATTGATTTTCGTTAGTTATAAAAGAATTGAGAAAAAATAAGACAATAAAATAACACATTGATATATTTGACTTTAAGGAGTGAAAATGTGAAAAAAATTTGAATGACATTATCTTTGACAACTCAATTTGCACATATTAAGTCAAATATTAAAAAGTGTAAAATACAAAGAAATATAAAAACAAAAATCTCAAAGTTTTATTTTTAAAAAAAGGTATTTTTATATAATACCTTTAAAGAAAAATTTTTAGTACAAAATAAGTTCATTTGGAAATAGTTCTACCACTACATGTTAAACATTCAAATTCGAAATAATATAAAATAAAATCCAAAAATTTTAAAATGTTTTGACCAAAAAATATATTGATAAATTATATTTAAATATTATAGAATTTATTTTTATTTTTATATAATTATCACATCACCATCAAAATTAAAATATAGTACCAATACTATTTTATTCGTTTAACTATATTATTTAATAATATAATATTGATAATAGATGAATAGTATCAAAGGGGGTAAAATGTATATTTTTATAGTTTAAGAGGGCAAAGTGTAATTACCCACCTAATTCAGGGGGATAAAGTGTTATTAGACCTTGATGTTTTGCCATGAGAGCTTTGGGCTGGTTCCACTGATCAGGCCCAGAGAGTCCATTGATGTGACACTGTCCATCTTAACTTGTGCTGGAGGGTGCTTGATCAAGCCCAGCAACCCCACTGGGCAAAATTGACTGCCGAAGAGTTGGTGTTGTGTTGTACCCATCAAACAATCACATTTTTATTTTCATTAATAATTTTTAATCATTTTATTCTAAAAATTAATAAATTCTCTTCTTCTTTTTTTGGTCAGATTTTTAGATTGAAAATGGTATTGATTCTCAACCACACTTATTTACTCAATTAATAGGACTTCCGTAAATCAACCACTTTTATTTTTTATTTGTTTTTAACTTTCCAAGCATCCATTTTTATTTTAATTGCTTTTCTGATCCTTATTAATTTTTCAATCAGTTTATTATAAAATGTTTCTTTGAAGTATTTCAAGATTAAGATGGCATTTGTTAGAGAAAATACTACAAATATGTACTAGTTGTTTTCTTCTTTAATCACTTCGTAGTATTTTGTGACGAGACGGTATGTCCAGCAATATAGAGTTAGCTGACTAGCATAGTTATGGATTATGGGCGCTTTTTGCATTGAATTAATTCAAACAGCGAGTATTTCTTTTTTAATTATTTGGCAAAATATAAGGTTTTAATTTACTTCAACTTCTTCGTGTAAATTTTAAGTTAAAGACTTGGATTTGGATCCTCTTTCATTAGTTTTCTTCTATTTATTGTCCATTTACATATTTAAATAATTTAAATTTAAAAAATAATATGAATATACCATTACTTTTATCTCATCCAAAAATTAATTCAAAAATTAAACATTAAATTATATGTCATATTTGAACAGTGCATAAATTTTTAAATGTTGATGAAATATAAAATAATTTAATTAACCGGTAAAACATTATATTTTTTTTTGCAAGACATTTATATAGAACATGATTTAAATTAATGAAGATTTTAATTTTTAAAAACAATTTTAAAATTTACCTTTGAATGGAGAAGATCATTGTCCTAAAAACTTGTAAGTTGTAACAAACGTACTTATTTTGATTTTTAGCAGGCCTATGGAAGCCGGTGTGAAAGTCTTTAATTATCAATAAATAAGTTGTTTTTTTTTTAATCAAATCAACAACATCTTAACCTAATCTACTCTATAAAAGAAAACTCAACTGGACACTATTAAAAATCTAGAGAGAAAGGGTCCTCCAGATCAGGCAAGAGTACTTTGACACCTGCCTGAATTTTTACAAACTTCAAATTTTACCGTAAAAAAATACCTTATGAAGTATCTCCTGATTATCCATATAAGTAAGTAGGTACGTAAGTTTCAAATACAACAACATTAATATAATTTTTCCTCTTTCCTTTTTCCTTTTATTTTTTAAAATCCCAACCATCGTATTTCGAAGTCACATGTAATTTACTTATTCTTAAAACAAAATACTATGACGGATTCTCTTTGATGCCCGAGCCATGGGGCACTGAAAGTTTCTGCAGAACAACGAGAGTTTTAATTGCAAAGCTTGGATAAAGGTGATTCGGAGCTAAATTGAATAGGGTATTTTGAAAAGAAAATTAAAAAAAAAAAAAAAAAAAAAGTTAGTGCCCCTAAATGAATGGGGCTATATTGAAAGAAAATTTAAGTTGTATCAATTGCAACGTATTTTCATTTCAAAGACAGCATACATATTACCCCTGTAGTTAGGCTAACTTACATATTATTCCTTTGTGCTATTAAAATATACATTTAACCTCTTATGGTTTGAACTAAAATGAAACAGTTAATCATTCCATCTAATTTAATGGTCAAATGTTAAAAAATTCTATTTTAAGGGTATAATTATCTTTTAATATTTATTTTTTAAAATTTTTTAACTAAAAAATGATATTGAAATTAAAATTTTAATAATAATAAGTTAAAGAAAATAAATATTAAGAGAAAATTATACCCTTAAATTGAAACATTTTTAACCTTCAATTGTTATATTAAATGAAACGACAAGCGGTTTCATTTTAATCCAAACTATAGAGTTAAATATATATTTCAATACCACACAGGGATAACATGTAAGTTGACTAAATTATAGGAGATTCTGTGTAATTTACCCCTAAATAATTCATTGATTTTCAATTTTTTAAAAGCTATACTAAAAATTAATATATAAAGTATTAAAGTTTAATAAATTACATTAGGAAACAATCATTGTGACTTAAAAAATTATATAACTCAATATTACATATTTTAAAATTTTATAGTATACAAACACTTAAATTCAATGAAATGATTCTTTTGGATTGTAAAACCTTTTTAAAGTTTAAGATGCAAAATGCAAGTTATTGATGATAGTTCAGTAATACGCATAACACTGTTAATCAATACATAAAGTACAGTTTTACTTTAAAATATGATTAATGATTTTGGCACTTTAACAAAACCTTTAGGCACACTCTACAATAACTCTTACTTAATGTATTTGACGCCAGTCAAATATATATAAAAACACCTTTGGGCTAGTGTTTAACAATTTTAATACATATTTATAGGTGTAAATATATGTCGCATCTGTATTATTTAAATTTTAAATGTCATATTTTATACATTTGACATGCATTTATAATGGTATATAAAAGACTAACCTTGTATTACTTAATTGAAATAGAACCCACAATCGATCTCTTGTATGCCTGAAAGAAAACCACTTAATAAGCTTGTAACCAAGCGAGCATCAGATTGGTTGGATGGTGGGCCAGATCCGCCTGGTTCTAAATTGGAAGCATTACAAACATGGACTGGATCGGCTTGTCTGGGTACACAAGACCGGTTGCTCAAGCAGAGTTTCTGTTTGGGCTACTGAGACTGATTGGGCCAGCGAGTCCACTGATGTGACATGATCTATCTTAACTTGAGCTGCAGCGAGTCCACTGGACAATATTTGACTAGGGTCAATGTACCCATTGGATACAATATTTGGCCCATCAAACGATCACATTTTTAATTACTTTAATCTTTTTTGTTTTTTGCCATTTTGAATATGAATATTCTCATTTCTTTTCAAAATTTATACGGAATGGATTTGGATTTCTCAAACACAACTCTTTATCGATTTCATATCCCAAACATTTTTTTTTTCAATTTTTAGAACTTTTTGGTTTTGACTTTTAGACCACATTTATTTGGGTTATTTTTCTGATTCTTATACTTTCGCAGTCAATTAATTGTAAAAAAAATCTGGATTTTTGTTAAATTATTTGAGAACTATACCAAATATGACTTCTTCTTTTTTCTTTTAATCACTTCACTATATTTTTTGACAATTAAGCTTATCCAATCTCTTAGAAATACATGGAGAGAAATAGAAAAAAAATATATATATTTAAAAGAGAAAACTTTTATTACACCGACGGATTTTGATTTTGTTTGATAACTGTTTGTCAAAGTTTTAACCATACGCACCAACTCCTAATATCTTGAAGGAGAATTCTATAATTCTTTTTAAAAAATTATTTTCTTAATTTTTTAAAAGTTTGTACAGTATAAATTTTTAAACACACATAATATTTTACTATATAACTATTTAAAGTACAAAAAAAATAATTTTCTGAAAAAAACCGTAGAATTTTTCTATCTTAAGACTCATTATTTAGTTCTTTCTGATGGCCTCCAAAAGAAGATGGAAATTAAATTAATATTTTTTTTTCCTATTTTATTTCGATCTAGAATTCTCTTATATCTAGCATTCTTTTTGACATTTAAATTTTTTTATTTGATAATTTCACAGTTTTTTTTTTTTTAGTGGCAAATAAGACTCCAGCCGTGCGCCTAACATTTGCCCATTTTATGGTTCCACACTTCCACGGACACCATAATTAGATCTAAATTCTTAAGAGATGTTTGGTTTGCATCCGGATGAAAATCGAAAACCGTTTATATCATTCTTCTTACTTGATTAGTTTAAAACATGAATAAATTTTATTATGTTAATAAATTAATCAAATTAAAATTTAAGTTATCACAAGTTTCTTTAAAAGAGAGATGATATAATCTAATACTTTTATTCTTATATAATAATTTTCATAATTTTTAATAAAATAACATATATCGATATTATTAACTTTAATTCTCATTATTGTCTTCGTATCCATAAACCAAATATTGAAGTATTGTATTTAAAGGCAACTTTGAGTTCATTGTTTGCTTTATAGTCCATTTTAGGCAACTAGGGATTAGGCCTAGAGAATATAAAAATAAAATGAAAAATGTCAATAAAATTCAGAAGACGACAACTTTGAACTACGTAAGTCATACTATTTCATTTGTTTAAACCTAATAAAGATGATTCGTCAAGAGTTGAGATATGGCAATTATGACTTGATATACACTAATAAAACATATCTTAATATTTCAAAGATTCTCCAATTAAAGACATCCTTCTGAGTTTGCATATGACTCATTACCCTAATCAAATCTTGTATAATTACTTGGAGACAATGGCCAGACAATATTGGACCTACAAGGTGTTTATATTGTAATTAAAACGGCTATTTATAGATAATTAATGTTGTAATGTTGTTCAAGTGCTACATAATCTTCTTCGTGTTTAACGTTTGAACAAGTGGTCTCCACTATTTTTTTAACCAAAATTTTTCGCATATATTTGATAATTGATATGTGATACAAACCTTTATTTGTCTTATAATATTTAAATTGTTTAGAAGACTATGGTTCTAATCTACTAACATTAATTATGAGAAATTTTATAATTCCATTGAGCTATTATATAGTTATATTTTAAAATTTTAAATTGTTTAAAAATTCAAACTATATAATTTAGTATTATATAAATATTTAAAATACAACGTTATGGTAGTCTAATAAGACCGTAAAAAATTTCTTAATTATGAGTTTAATTTTCTAAATTTCGTCAAATTGTTGGGCTAATGCTAACATTTATTTCATTATTATCATCAATATAAACATTAAGTTTGAGGACACTGTGATTCGGCGGGAAAAAGTTGGGGGGCGGGTCTTTATTATCTTCCCCCTCTCCCTCCTCCTGTTGATATAATTAAATTAAATTCTTTACCAATTAAAAACTTGTTAATTAAAAATAAATGATTTGTCAAATTATTTAATCACAATGATGAGGAGTTAAAAATTAACGTTTCTTCTATGTATTTTTATATGTATTAAATAAATTTATCTTTTAATGTGTTTATACTAACATTGATGTAGCATATTTGTGTTCCTTAATGGATCGACATGCATTTGTGTTCAATAATAGAATGGATTAATTTTACTTTGAATTCTCAATTTATTTCTTATTCCACTTTGCACCTCTAATTTTAATTTTTAACTCATTGTAATCTTGATTCTCAAATCCATCTTATTACAAAGTAGTATTTAATACCGTCATCAAAACTAAAAAAATCTTTGCATGTGTAGCTAAAATATTGTGGAAAATTATTTTACATTCTATTGAATTTATTATACATGTATAAAAAATCTATTAAATTAAGTGATAATATTAAAAATTAGATAGTAAGTGAAACCGATTTGAGAGTCTGGGATATCAAAGTCCAAAACAAAATTGAGGTTACAAAGTAAGAATTGCGTATAAATTTAACGGGTGCAAAATAGAATTAACCCTATTACATGAATGAGGGAAATTCACTCTCAAATAAGAGAAATAAAAATGATCAATTTTCTTTTCTTTTTTTTTTTCATTTTTATAACCTGAGTTTTCTAATAAAATTTTCATTTCTTCCTAAAATTACCCAGACTAGATTCAAAAGTTATTTTATCTTTACATTATCTTCCATTATACTACCACAGACAGATGAACAGTACCGTCGCGTTCAGACACAGTAAATGCCCTCACAACTCATTATGCTTCGAATTATTGATACTGATAGGATATCAAAGGGGGACAAAAAAATATATACTATTTTTGTCCTTTGGGCTTAAAGCCAATACAGTTTGAAGGCGGCCTCTATTAAAAAGAAACAAAATCTCCAGTTGACAAAATTATTGCGATTTGAAAGACTTATCTATGAACACATTTTGCTAAATGACTTTTTATACTAATAAGAATGGTTTTATTAACATTTTTCTTTTTCGTATAAATTTTAAATATTTGCCTGAAATTTGCATAAACCATTAGTTTCAGTTTTTCACTTTTCACGCTTGACCCTAAAAAGAGAAAACCAAAAGTTTGTACTCTATGACATGGATCATATGATCCAATGAGAAAGTACCCTGCCAAGTCCAATGTTTGTTCTAACACAAATGCATTTTTTTTTTTTTTAAAAAAAAAAATCTTGCTTAAAAATTGCGCTTCATTGTAGTTAGGCATGCATAGGTACACAAGAAAAATTCTTATATAGATCGGATTTATGTCATAGAGTCATAGATCTTTTAGTCTATGTTTCGTCACATCACTTGTTGAAATGATGTGGAGTGATGTGATGGAATATGGATCACAGGATCTATGACACTATGTCGTTGACTCGGTTAGTGAGGAATTTTTCGGTACACATAGTGACGAAATTGATCATTTCAACCTTGATTATTTGAATAGAATTCCATTTTTCAATCTATGACACTATGACATAAGATCACAGATCGTATAAGATCGACTAATTTAGTTCTTATTTATTATAATATATTAATTTGGTCATTTATCTTTAAAAAATTAACTAATATAAGGCTTATGATGGAAATTATAAGTAAATTAATAAACCAAGTCACGTGATAATCACATGGCCATTAACATACAATAAATGTATTGTCAATGACTCCGTTAGTTTGTTCACAATTTCTGTCAAGTATTAAATTAGTTAATTTTTAAGAATGAGGAATTAAATTAATCTTTTTAATAAATAAATGACTAAATTAGTTGAAACGTTAAAGATAAAGTACCAAATTTATCTTTTTTGTTTTTCTTTAATCAAAGCATGAAACACACTTGAAAGCAATCCTTAAATTTAACGCGGAACTTGTCTGTAGAGTGAAAAAAGACTTTTGTCATTTCATTTTTCTTTGAAAATTTTTATTGATTGTAATTTATTTTTCTCTTAATTAAATCTATGCTATTAAGAAAATATTGCTCGTGAAATTTGTCATAGTTAAATGAATTCCAAAAAATCATTCATTTAATATAACACTCCGAATTATTATTATTATTTTTTAAAAAGTGATTAACATTAAATTTTTATCTAGATCTTTTCAAATGTAAGACCAATAAATCACTGAAAAAACGTTTATCAACTAAAGTATGCTTCATTATCTAAGCATATTGAATCATCTAAGAGCACTCGATCTCCAATCTATATTGCTTAGCTTCGCCAAGTTAATCATTATCATTGTGTAGGAATTAGCCCATTAATTCCATTCACTGAACTTGAGGTCATAGTAGGGCGACATCTTAACAACCAATTTGTGTTGTTTCTCCAAAAATCAATTCCAACTCATTAATTAAATTCTTGGATCGACACTTATTGACAACCAAATTATTGGCTCAATGTGGGACAATATTGCCTCTTCTTCTTCTTTGAGAGCCGTTGGTTTAAGGTGGGTGTGAGACATTACATCCCACCACTATGACGTGGGACAAAAAAAAGGCCGAAAGGGGCATAGACAAGAACGACAAGAACGATAAGGATTTTTCGCCTTTGTAACTTCGCATAAAAAAGTAAAAGACCATAATTTTCTTCCATTATAATCATTGATCAATTCACTCTCAAATTAATTGACCAACATTTTTTTTTTAAAACTTTCACACCAATACTACCAAGATACAATGTGAATCCAACTCCAAGAAGATTAGAGAGAGAGAGAGAGTTTAACCTTTTTAGTCCATTTTTATTCCAAACTGTTTCACATATGAGACAACAGAAGCTCCTAAAAGTTGATAAATTATGTAGTCATCAATTTTGCAGTTTGAATTTCCTGTCCTCTTTTGACCATATATTATAAAACTTATTGAGACTTGAGAGGAATTAGATTAGGCTACTGCGACGAACTGGATAAAAATGTTAAGTATATTAGAAATTCAGTGTATAATATAAAATTATAAAGTGATAAAGGCATTGATTTATATAATTAGATAAATAAAAAGAATAAACGAAATCTATTCGAATATCTAAAATCAGGTTTGGTGTTAAATTGCTTCTTGGATGCCTAGGGATGCATGATTTTAGCATGCCTTGAAGAAATTTGGTCCGTGTTGGTACGAGAAAAGGCCTTTCATTTCTTCGAATTTAATTGGAGAATGATCAATGCCAAAATTAGAGAAGTAAAAATCGATCAAAACATTAGATAAAAAATTGACAGAAATAATGGCAATTTTGTTGGCTTTTCATATCGATCAGACCATACGAACTACTCGGACATTCGTCATTAGGTTGGTTCAATCTTATATTCAGATTTTTTTTAATTATTTTTCTTGAGCAACTAGTTTGGGATTTAATTTACCAGTTCTTTTTTAATTACATTTAAAACACTAATCGGAGCATCGCATGATCATATCTAATCTTTCCCACTTCTTTACCCAGCAGAAAATTAAATGGCGGGATAATCACCTAAATAGTTCTCTAACTTTTTATTTTAATCAAATCCAATATGGTCCCTCTACTAATTTAAGTACATTAACTAAATATTTATAGTTAATTTGGTTCCTGTTTGGTTGCACCGTTCAAAATATAAGTTTTTTGGCGTTTTTTTGTGGTGACCAAGAGTGATCACCGGTATGACTACAGACAACACAATTAGAAAAAACTTATGTTTTAAATGACACAATAAAAAAGGGATCGAATTAACACCTTTAGTTAAATACTAAATTGACCAAAATTTAATTTAAAAGATCATTTTAGTTTTTAGTAAAAAATTTAAAACTTTTTAAGCTATTTGCCCTTATATGGCAGATAAAGATCCTCAATTTAGCATCATCAAAGCTCATACACTTCTAAACTTGTGAATATGTAGAAGTCCACACTAAAAAATTTATTTTAGTTATAAATGTGTCTAGTAATTATTTTTAAATCAATAAAAACTATCGTTTTGAATGGAAGCCAGATCTATTCCTCACACTCCAAGTAAAAAATAAACCTTCTACACTCCAAGTTCAAATAGAGGATTCTTATTAATTTACAACTACTACTACTAGGCATTGTCCGGTAATGGCTCCGTTTTGGGGCAAAATAAAAATTTCAAAAAAAAAAATAAATTATAAACCAAAAAAAGAAAGCACACACACAAAAAAAAAAAAAAAAAAAAAAAGTGTTACATAACCAAAACTGAAGTAATGACTCAGCCTGCCTCATCACGAGCCATTACATGTATATTAACTGCATTAATTTGCTTGAATAGTTCGCATAAGGCAGCATAACTTGTCATTTTCGTATATGATATGATCACGCGTTGCAGATTCTTGTAGTTGACCTTAACATCCAGAAATTGACAGCAAAATCATCGCATATATAATGACATTAGAGTTTTGGTTTCTTGGGTAACTTCAACAACCTTTAATTCAAAACCAATTTAACCATCGTATTATAAGAAAATTTTACAGTTATGTAATGATCGAATTCGTTATTTTACTTTAAGAAAATTTTACAGTTATACTAACGAATTCATATTATTATTTTGCTTTAAATATTTATACAATATAATATTATATATTTTAAAAATTTATATAATACAAATTTTTTAATCCAACAAAATAATTTATAACAAAATTATAAAATTTCTGTAACTTCTTATTCGGATGAAACTGTTAAACTTTTTCATAATAATCTTGTTTTTTAGTGGGATGGAGTAACTGACTAGTAACCACATTTACTAGTAATGTTTACATGTTGATACTTGTCTTCTTGTATTGCCCGTCTGACTCAATGAAGCATCCATACTTTTGAAAAAGAAATCTGTCAGTTTCTTTTTGTTCAAAAGAAATAATTTTCATTAATTAAAAACTAAATCAATTGTAAAACATGAATTTTTACAGGATCAACCTACCCTTTTAAAATTTTAATTTATTGGTAATAAATTAATGGGATAAAAAAGTTGATGTGCAATTTGGAGATAAACTAGCAACTATAAAGATGCAGAAATTGAAGTGCATAATACTATATCATGTCTAGTATTTTTATGTGACGTCCGAGAGGGCATCATCTTGATGGTGATGTTTGTCGAAATTACTACAATGGTGGGCTGAGTTGATTTGATTCTCTATTGATATCTAATTGATGTTGGACTATATTAAATTTGATCAAGTTCAAGCTGCACTAATTCATTTCATCATAAAAAATCTGACTAGTGTAGTTTGAGTAATCGAGTCACTAAGATATAGTTAGAGGTTGATTTAAAAAATAATAATAATTAATATCAATAATCATGGATTAATCTTGATATCTGTTACTATAAAGATGTGTGAAAAGGTTCATAGATGATATTTGAAATGTCATCTGATTTGATTAATTAATGTGCAACTTCTTTTTTGTTCTGGATAATAAAGACTAGTGGGGCAAACTAAAAATCACTACTATAATTTTTTTTTTTTTTTTTTTTGTTCAACACATAAGCTTGTAGGTTCGAGAAAATTCTATGTTGATTAATTCAGTTCAGACTTCAAGTCCAAATGGTCTTTGTTTTGACAATTATTGTTCAAAATATTATTAAAATAATTAGTGTAATAATATTTTTTAATATGATATATGTGAGATAAAAATATGATTGAGAAATGAGTTATAAAATGATTGTAAAGTATTATTTAGAAAATAATAAAAATATATTCAGTTCCAACAGAGTCAATTTTTTTTTTCTTTTTGCTATTTTCAGAAAATGATGTATACCGAAAAATAAAATATTTCACATCGATTAACTACAAAATCCTAAATTAATTAATAAAATTTTATGAGTCACACCATTCATTATCAATTAATTTTAAAATAAAAACTCATCTAGTTTGATAAGTATTGTAAGTCCATTTCATAATTGGCTTACAACGGTAACAGACCACTCTTTGATGTTACAAAAGCCTTACGCTATGGTTCTTTTTTCTCGAGTCTCTTTCCACTTTTTCTTCTCTTCTGTAAAGCATTTTGTTGTGTTGAATATTTCTCCAGTTATCAATTCCAAAACAAAAGGAAGACAAAGCAAATAATGATTTCCAGTTGTCTGTTTCTAAGTTAAATCTCTGCATAATAAGTTGATCAGTTTCCAGTTCATATTATATATATATATATATATATATATATATATATATATATATATATACTGTCAGGCAGGATTTGTAGATGTGCAAACTTTTTACCTCAAACTTGCTGTCCAAGCCAGCTGCTAAGAACCCATTTAACAAGAATCAGGATTCTTAAATGTGTAAGATGCTAATATGCATTTGAAATTCTAACGTGTATACCATATTGGATTTATTAATAGTAAGATCATCTAGACACGTGTCTAATTAATTTAGGTTTAATGAATTCACAGTATAATATCAATTTATCAATCGTATGATCACCTAATAACGTGATTAATTAATTCAAGTTTAATAAGTGTATAGTATAATATCGTGAATTTAGTCCATCTGAGAATGTCTTCTAAGTTGGGACTTAAAGTTGCTCAGCTTCAAATCCCACAGAATCCCAAAGGGATTCATGTGCTATCATTCACAAAGGCCAAACCATGAGAATGAGCAAAAACAATTTTCTTCTCCTTTTACCCTTTTGTACGAGTGTAGGAAAGCAAGTAGTTCCATCACACCAACTTGCTAGTTTACCTGCTAATCCTTTATATTATTTGGTCGGTCCCATTTAATTCCATGGGCCTTCACTAACTATAGATGAATTAAATGTGAATCCAATAAACATCAAATGGAGTTTCCACCAAGCTATGCTTGGTTATACTCCAAAAAAGTGTACTAATAAGCTCATTAAGCACTTTCAGGACTTCCTCTTTTTGAACACTGGGCCATAACATGACACAATCACTGCAATAAACAAAGCAAAAGTTGTTTTGTCCGACTCAAGATGATGTGGAAGGAAAAGGGGTTTCAAGACTTGGGAAAGACTAAAGGCTAATGACCAAAAACATTCCAAAATGCTCCCCCAATCAGCCAATCAGTTCTTGGTACAAATTTTTTCAATGCCCATTCAATTTTACGCAACGATAGATTGTCACATAATTTAAAACTATAATCATCTAATCCATCCGTCTTTTCTTTCATTTAGTGTTATTAAAATTCTTCACATTTCCGTTAATTAATGGTATTACGAAATTGGCAACACGATTTTAATACAAATTTAATGTCACAAATGATAGGCTACCCATACATCTTCTATTTCCCCCATCCTTTAACTTTGTTATCCACCGCTTCACAAAATCTTCATATGTTCGTCTCTATTATTGATGACACCGAGTAATTAGCACTGAACATCTGATTTGTCCAATCAGTGCTTGCCTTCAATTTCTAACCGTCAATATTTTAATATGGCGGGAAATAACTGTTTTTAGAATCTAAGTGTGAATGGAGTTTTGTGTTTTGTGGGGTCATCTTGTGGAATTTGTGGTAGCTTCAGACAGCAAAAAACCTTTCGGTGTTTGCATTGCAGAACTGTTGGCTTCTTCATGTACACTTCACACTATATATACCCAATCTCACAATACCTCTATTTTACTCTACACAGCTTCTCTTCTTCTATACATACTAAATAAGCTAATACTTTTTAGTTTAATTCTATTTCTGGTCACAATATTTTTAAATTAGACCATCTTTAGATCACATTTTCTTGAATTCTTGAACTGCTTTCTAGACTCTTTTCTGATCACATTTCTTGGATTTTTTTTCCGTGCTTAATTGGGATTGGGGGGTATTTTGTAATCAAGAAATACACTGAATTTCTTTTCAGTAAAATGAGTCTGTTGTTAAAAGGATGCATTCTGTGGAAGTTCTTTGAAAATCTTGAAAAAAAATTTGATTTTGACAAAAGCTTTTATTTTTGGATCTTTCAAATTTTTAGTAATAGATACAGCATTGGCACTTAGTTAGTGAAGTATTATATAGTACATTGCTACATTGTCATAAACTGCTGCAGAAGTCTGTTGTTTTCTCTGTTTTTGATAGCCTTAGGAAGTTTATACTCACAGGAATTTCCAAAATGGGAGGAGCATCATTATTGCCTCCGGGATTTCGGTTTCACCCCACTGATGAAGAACTGGTTGGTTACTATCTTAAAAGGAAAACTGATGGACTTGAAATTGAGCTAGAAGTGATCCCAGTGATCGATTTGTATAAATTCGATCCGTGGGAACTTCCAGGTACTTAATCTTAGTAATACACTGATCTGTTTCTGTTCACTTGAATGTATTTGATCAACTAAGAATTAATGATCATATGGAAAATTTGTTGCTTTTAAGAAAATTCAGCCACTGTTTTATGAAATGTGTAATAATTTCAAAAAGTTGATGCTTTATTGCTCGTGTCAATTCCTTTTCTTCTTATGGAAAGAGCCAATCATATTGGTCAAAAAATGTGTACATATTGCATAGTGTTCGTGGGACATCATACTTTTTTAAGTTTCAATCTGTTCTTTTTTCATTATATGATGATTTCACACGGAGAAACACACAAACATTATTGTAATCCATTTCTTGAAAATGTTGTTTCATTTTTTACACTGTTCAATTCAGGATTTCATACTTCTCATATAATGATATGAACTTGCAGAAAAATCATTCTTGCCAAAGCGCGACATGGAATGGTTCTTCTTCTGTCCTCGGGACAAAAAGTATCCTAATGGCTCGAGGACTAATCGAGCTACTAAATCTGGATACTGGAAGGCTACAGGGAAAGACAGAAAAGTAGTCTGCCAGTCTGCAGTGATAGGGTATCGCAAGACTCTGGTGTTCTACTGTGGGAGAGCCCCTCTTGGAGATAGAACAGATTGGGTGATGCACGAATATCGTCTCTCTGATGATGTTTCTCAAGGCAGTCCAGTTTTTCAGGTAATTCACATGTCATTTGTATGGCCTGTCTGGCTTCTGATCATTTGTAATTGGCTAACCGAGTAATCTGCAGGGACCTTATGCCTTATGCCGCGTCATCAAGAAAAATGAGCAGAAGACATTCAAACAGGTTGGAAGCAGTTCTAACATTGGGAATGATGCCCAAGTTACAGTCTCTTACAAATGAACCAATGATCATTTCTGATGATGTACCAATGCAAGAAAATCATAATGAGAGTAATTATTCGGTTCCTGTGACCTCTCCATATCAGACTACAGCAATAGGAGAATATGACCAGTCTTCAACCTACTCTTCAATGGGGACAGATCCTGCAAGTCTTTGGGTCTCACCTGATATGATTCTTGATTCTTCGAAGGTACTAATATAAATTCAGTTACATTTTGCATGTTAATATCTATTTGGGATATGTTCTCCTTTTGACTTAGTTTGTATGGCTTGAAATGATGCAGGAATACTCCCAAGGAGGGGGTTCATTCGGATACTGTCCACAATCTGATTTCCAGAACTCGACTTCATGGCAGACGTACAATCAATATGAAATCTCACCAACTTCATCAAACTCAAATTTTAGAGAGGAAGCAGAAACTTCTGAGGATTTTAGTCAATATAGGTGCATGTCACCTTACTCAGTTCATGGAAGCTATATGGGATATTATGGAGCAATGAGGATGTGTTGTATGAAGGTTTTGACCTACCCAATTCACTAAAAAATCCAAAGCCCTTCTGAGGAACCAAATGGACAAATGAATGTAGCTCGTTTTTAGCCCTTGTAATAAGCCAGAGGTGTGCTCTAAGACAACGCCTTTTAATGTTTGCCTTGGAGTGGAAAACTGAGTAGAACCGTTTAAAATCTCTTAAGCAGAAAGTAGTTGTTGGCCTTGCTCTAGTCCACTGTCCAAGCACAGGGAATGTCATCTGCTGTTTTTTTGTTTGGCAAAGAAACATACCCTAGTGATGATCACTTCTATTGATTCCACTAGGCATTGTTTACTTGCATCCTGGACAATCTATGTATCGTACACTGCAATAAAGTTACCAACCAAATGCTGCTCTCTTGTGAAGTATTTTTTGCCATCTCATGGATTTTACTAGCTTGAGGAAACTGAAATCCTGGAACAATTTAATGCACAAGCATATCTGCAAATCATTCGAATCCCGTAGTCTGCCTGATTCAGTATCTGTCTGTTAGATTGCCAAAAAAAACCCCTCCCCACACCTAAGTCCTAACTAAAGGTAGATAATGAAAGAAAAAAGGTGCAATACGTACTATGCCTGTTAGAAGGATCACATAATCACAAACCATGATCTTATCAATTTTCCTGCAGCTTATATATTCCATCAGGAATCTGTGTGTCACTATTAACTAAAGTTCGACATATATATGCAGAAAGTTCAGTGTGCTAAAGCCAATGATAGTCATATAGATAATCTCTCAGACCATTGCAGAAGTCGAAAAAAGACTTACTAGAGTAGAGGTGAGCATAACAGTGTGGCTTAAGGATATAAGAATTGAACTTTATACATTTAGCATACAAGTTTTCAAAATGTTTTCAGACTCTTCTTCCTTCGGCAAGAATATGATGATAAAGAAGCTACACAAATGAACTTTAGGAAAAGTGCTTCTAAAGCTTGTAATCCATTAACTTATCATGCTAAACAAACCAGATACATAGCAGCATCTTTATACATATATTCGCCCGCCCCTACTACATCAACCATAACACCTAGTTGCCTGGGAAAGGGCTAAGGAGAATCCAGTAACCGTGTGGCCCCTTATTCTCTGATAGTGAGCAAATAAGTTTATCAGTACAAAAAACCCCCTTTAAGGACTCGGTTTTCTTCATGCATTTCTTTTTAGACTCTACTTTTATGTATTCCCCCACTTCCAAATGACATATGAGGATGGTATCATGCTTTTCTTTCTGGATAATTCACAGCTATATCCTGAAGCATGGTTTAAAGTCACGGTCACGATCGTGTAAATTAACGTTCTACTGCATAGAGCTCCAAATTTTCAGAAATAATCACTTAAAACTGCAGAAGACTATAACAAACACAGCAATCCTTTCAAATTTAGCCAAACTCTATTGATGACAGATTTCTTGAATCACAGGTTTGGATTTACAGGCTTCAGAACTCCAGCAGCTTCTTCAAATTGCAGTTTCTTGAATCAAAATGTACAGCAGTTACCTGACCTAATACAGGCTTGCAATTTGAGGACTACAGAATACTAGAACTTCATCAAGACTAGCCTTAGACTCATCTCCAAATAAAGATTCCTTTCCATCTGCCCTTTTCGCATAAGACAATCCAAGCCTCGACTTGGCTTGCCTCAAATCACCAATCCCTGAATTTGTATCAGGTCCTGCAAAACCACCCATAACAGGAGCCAGAGGAGGTCCAATCAGCAATCCATCAGCACCAAATTGTGGCCCTCCTCGGGCGTAATCGAAAAGGGCTGCACCACTACCCCCTATTTTAGGCAAGACTATAGGAAAATCACTATCATCCTCTTCTGTCCAATAAAATAGGAAAGCATCAAAAGTATCATAGTAGTCATCTGTACTTCTGTATCCCTCAGGATTAAAAGCTCCAAACTTGAATGACTTGTTTGTGTAACCAATGATCACACATGGTCCCTTGAAGTCACTGCTGTTGTGGAACTCAGTTGCACTAAATCCATCAACTAATACAGTTAGTAGCCTTATAGCAGCACTTGAGCTCCCTACCTGATCAAAGTAATCCAAACACATAGTTACTGAAAACGCATTACCCATGTGGTACGAATGCGCAATACGTCACTTTGCTAAATATATTATATATATGTCTACTATCGGGTATGCAGTATAAGGTACTAGAATGCACAAATTGATACGCAATTCGTAAGGTTATTTAGCGAATTAGGTAAAATATGTACCAAAACTTGTTCAATTCTCTATTTCTTGTTTTCTATTGTCTTTAGGTCTTTTCTTTTCATTATTCTTTCTCTAAAAGTTCAGCTACTTGATAAGTTAAAGGGAGAATCTCTTTCTTTTTAATTGTTTACAGAATTTTTACACAGAAAGAAGCTGTTTTAGTCTTTTAGACCATCAAAATAACTTATGCCAACCGACCTCATTACTTTTCTTGACTTTAACAAAACCAACATGGAATATAAAATCCATTTCAAGTTATCCAAAAAAACTGTTAGGAAAATCTTATTGTTCACTTAATAAATTATGTGTTTGTATTTTTTTGTTTTAAGCTAAAATATAAACCTACAAAACCACCATACAGTACCATAACGAGATTGCAGAATTAACAAAAACAACTGCGTCGTGTGAGAGAGAGAGAGAGTAGAGTACCCTTTAAGAATGTTTGGTTAACTAGGGAGTGTGGGAATGGAAGTTCAATGTCATGATACTTGGGTTGTGGCCTTGAATTAGTCTTGTTGTTGCCAAAATTCCAATTGAACAAGTTTTGTGGCCATCTCTTGCAACCAAAGGATAAAGAATTTGAGAAGCAACAAGCATTTATCTGTGAATGATTTAATCTGCATTCAGATTTCTCATTTTTCCCCAAAAAAAAAAAAAAAAAATTATAAACCAAAATATGTTTGCTTCATGAATTCACTTCAGAAGTCAATTACACCTTATCTTTTCTTCCACTCTAAACTTATCATCTTGAATTTGAACCATTAATTGGCTTAACTTATTTTTATGTCTCTCTGTGCCAATTGGTTATTGGTTGGTCCTACCATCTGCCCCTATTATTGTTAGGGTAAAAGATTTTTTATCTCAATTTTTATTTTACTCTTTATTTTATTAACTAATGAACTGTTAAGATTTTTTTAAATATAATTATAAATTTCAGTAGAAAAATCTTAATCTTTCATTAAATAATGAAATAAATAGCGAGTTAGAAGATCCTCATCGCATTGTTACCATATTGTGAGGTATTTTTGCCTTTTCCTGTGTTTAGTTTAAGCTTTCTTAAAACAGTGTAATATGTAAAAATCCCTATCTCTAAACGTATTTTATTCCTTAAAATTCGCACTACAAAATATAAATAAAATAGTAGGACAAGTTTTGAGTGATTAGAAAGTTATTAATAATAGTTGCACAATGAAAATGATATCTGAGAAATAAAACAAAATTTGACATTACACAAAAGCCTGTCAAACAATTAATTAATTTTCCATAACCTGTAATATCTGGGTCCTTAGCTCGGAATAAGTGGTAGAGCATTTGACTGCAGATCAAGAGGTCACCGGTTCGAACCCGGTAGGGCCCTTTTTAATGAATTCTAATTTTAATACCGTCTTTAGTCAAATCAAGAAATCTATTCTAATTTCTTAGTAGCTTTTTTTTTTTTTTTTATTGAATTCTAATTTTAACATCATCTTTAGCCAAATCGAAAACCAAGAAATCTATTCTAATTTCTTAGTGACCCCTTACCTCCTTTTTTTTTTTTTTTTTTTTTTTTTTATCATAATTTTTTTAAATCCAAACCAAAAGCCCCAAGAGACAGTTAGCCTAATCTAATGGCTTCTCTTAAGAATTTCTTTATGTAGTATTTATCTTCTTCTTTTTTTTTTTTTTCCTTTTTTCTTTTGTTTCTTCACTTTAAAACTTAAATGGCAAAAACTCCTACTAGCACCTGCCTTATTTTACTTCAGTCATAAATATTTTTATTTGGAAAAACAACTTTAGTAGTACTCACATTTACATTTGTACTCTTAGGTTAATCCCGTATATTCAAAATGATGCGTTTTTCTCCTCACAATTTAAAACGTATCATTATAGTCCCTCAATGTAATTGCATATATATTTTGCCTTAAAATAGTCAAATGAGCATCACATATTGTATTTTTGAGAAATGATTTATAAAACCACATGCCAAAACCAAGCATGTGGCAATCTACTTATTCGGTTAATAAAATATCCTAATTAGTTAATATTTTCCAAATAGATGCCAAGTAGAATTTCAACTGTATGGATTTATATTTTGACTTTGAAATATCACTTTTTATAGACATGCCCTGTATTTTTAAGGTGGCAAAATTAGGAACACAAATAATCTAAACACTAAAGACATTACTTAAACCTTGATCCATCCACCATCACCACCCTATTCTCCTCCCTTGTCGCAATCCCTTACTCCAGTAGTCCCAACCCTCATCTTCCTCTCCCTGCAACAACATACTAGTCCTACTCCCTCTCCGTGTAGCCCTTGCCTATTCCCGTTTCCTTCGACTTCGATAATCCCTCCCATAGCCTTTTTCCTCTCCTTTCCCTCTCTTTCGCTCTCTTCCACTAGACAGGGAGGTTGTGCTTAGTTTTTATTTTTCTGGGGCAATTTAAGGATTAGAGTTTTATATGTTGCCAATTTTACATCAAAAAAAATGTGACATGTGATTATTTCTAGCCAAAAAAATTCTTATAATTATTTTGAGAGACTAAAATAGTATATTCTAAATTTGTAAAGAACGAAAATATATCATTTAAATATAAGAAACTAAAAAATACAAATATGATATGCTGAGATGGACTATTAGGATGGTTTCCCTATCTATTTTCATAGGCAAATGTTATTGACTTGATATTGTTGTACAAATAGCATATGCCTTACGATTGGAATGAAATTTCTTTTACATGTTATTCCATTAAAACAAACCAAGCCTTACATAGTATTCTATTAAGAACTATGAAAAAGATATTATGAAATAATTTTGTTTTATGTTATCCTCTTTCATCATAAACATTAAAAAGTTTCAACCTTTTCATGGTATAGAAATATGTCAATTTTTATGCATTTATATTTTATATTAGAGGACCTTGGCTGTGCAAGGCACAGTCGGTGCCCATTGTACATCTACTATTAGACATAGTTAACATGCTAAACGAAATGAAATTTAAAGAAGGTGCCCTAACATTCACAAAGCTAGTTAGACGTTAACTTACAATAATAACTTAAATAGTAAGAAGGAAACCATTACTAGAAACTTATACAGAGTCAACCTACTTAGAAATAGTTCTACAACGACGTCTATACATTGGTTACATTGGTTTAGTAGTGTCTGTATGCTACTTCTACCATATATTCATATTATCATCCATTATTGCTTCTTATTATTTCAAGCATAATGGAATTTAATATGAACCAAAAAGGCAAACATCTAATACATAGTACCAAGTCAACAATGCATAGAAGATCAACAAAACATTTTAGTAAGTGAACATCTTTAGCTGAGTTTCAACTTATCACGATTTTTCTTGGAAGGGCTTTCTACAGCAGGATTTTGGGGAAGAAGGTGGCCTTCAGTGTTTGTAGTGAAGTTGGTGGTGCAATTTCAGATGATCTGGTGTTTGGTGTTGGATTTGTTTAAGTAAAGCCCAAGTTTCTTTTAACTCTAGTACTTACAGCAGCAACAGTTACCTTTGATGAATAATCCAAAGATTGACCAATTTCTTCGAGGACTTTTTTTGTTGTAGGAGTGAAAAGTTGCATGTCTATGTTTGTGTTAGAAGTATCACTAGTTGTTGCTGAAGGAGTTGGAACAGCCAATGTCATGTCTTCATCAGATCTAGTGAGATGAACTGAACATTTCATTTGTTGTATATGCTTTGACAATGTTGCGTCTTTTATTGGGTTGTCTCTTGAAAATCTTTCACGTAATGCCTGACAAAAGAAACAATAGTATGCTTTGCAATAGAGGCAGCAATTTCAGCGTCCATGGGAGTATCCCATGTTTTTATGACAGAAAAACCATTATAAGAGTTACATAACTATGATAACGACCATAACAACCATTCATCATAAAGTAAAGTTTTAAAACTTCTAATAAACCCCAGCAATTAAGTTTTTAATTGAGGCAAAAGTTGAAGTTTAATTAAATTCCTTCAAACAATCAGCCATAGAACTTTATGTTAGATACAGTATAGTTGCAAACAGTTTAATATAAGTGAACATCATCACACACTGCTTTTGCAAAACAATATGGATTCCATAAAAATGTTGATTTCAGCTAAACAAATCAAGAATAGAGCTCAAATGTATCAGTTTATGCAACACTACTGGTCACTGGATTCTTATAACAAAATAAATTTAGATGCTACTGAATTTTTACAGGTTTAGACCATCAAAAAAAACAAGAAAGGCAATTAGATTAAAAAAAGCAACTGGTAACACAATGGTAATTGCACAATTTGCTGAGAAACTAATTAGTAAATTCAAGAGATAAGAGTAAGCTATTTTTCAACCTCCATCAGAATGTACAAATCTGATCAACTTTGAAGGTCCAAATTCAATTCAAAAAAGATAGAAAATTTGTTATTAAGATAATGGTAAAAGTGAAGAGAAAGTTGAAAAATTTACTGCAGAAATGCTGGCATCAAAACAATTAAGAGCAAGCAATCTCCTTTACAGCTTGGAGAGCCAAAGAGAGATCAAAGAAGGAAGAATTGAAGGAAGAAGAAGAGTTTATATTGTCTTTAATTTAAGTGTTTTCAAAGGAAGTTGGCAAAGTTAAGTGATTTTGAAACAAAATATGAGTAGATTTTCTTAACAGGCCATACTTAGCAGTGAAATTGTTTTCATATACATCAACATCAAACCAATTACTACTGTAATGAAAGATGAAAAATTTATTGCAGAAATGTTGGCATCAAAATAATTAGGAGCAAGCAATCACTTTGTAGTTTGGAGAGCTAAAGAGAGATCAAAGAAGAAAGAATTGGAGGAAGAAGAACAGTTTATATTGTCTTTAATTTAAGTATTTTTAAAGGAAGTTGGCAAAGTTAAGTGATTTTGAAACAAAATACGAGTAAATTTTCTTTAAAAACCGTACCTAGAAGTGAAATTATTTTCATATACATCAACATCAAACCAATTACTACCGTAGGCACAACAATATAAACATTGATCAAAGTTGCATTCATTTAAAGATAGATAGAAGAAATTGTTTTCCTGTCAAGGAGGAGGAATTTATTGTCTTAAATTAGATGTATATAAAATAATTTGTAAGTAGATACAGTAAACTGATTTAATGACAGATACAACAATTTGGCTGTGTTGTCTTATATTATTTATATGAGATGTGAGCAAGAGAAAAGATTTTAGAAAATTAATGACTTACATTTTCATCAGTGTCCTTCAGTTGTAAGGCAGTAAACGGAAAGAGTTTTTCAACATTTGGTAGCATGAAGGATCGATGTTCCATCTTCCAGCATTATGCCTATCCTACACCTGAAAATGTATGGAATAAGGAAATTTAATAACAATAATAGTTTGTTCCAATTTTTTTTTTTTTTAAAAAAAGCAAATTGACAAATTTGTTTACCTGACTTCAACTTTGGTATTCTCTTTGCAAGATGGACATCTTATTTCCTAATCTATGTCGTCATTAATAGCTTTGTGGCAGTTTTTACATGTTGTATACCATAATTTCTACTGGCTTGGAACAATAGTTGTCTTTGCCCTAACCATACAGCACTTTCTTGTTGAATAGGAAATTAAGTAGAATTATTAATGCTATTTGTTTATACATTTGCTAAATTATGGATATAATGAATATAAACATTTTCGAAGATGACCAGAGTTTTTTGAATATTGATGATGTCTTCTTCAGCTAGAGGTGGGAGTAACTTATTTGAATCCATATAAGCTTTCATTTTAATCAAGTGTTTGAGTCTTCTTTGTTTGCATTATATCTGCAATTTTTTGTTGAAAGTCAGTATGTATTTTTGTACATAGAATTACTATATGTAGTGTTTTTTATACCATTCTTTCATTTCTATTCCTTATTGGAAGCGTGAGATTATGAATTATGCAAGAAGAAAGCCTTGTTGTAAGTGACAAACCTGTACAATAGGTACATTATTATTAATATAAGAATAGCAATAATAGTTGTATAAAGTTAACATTAAAGTTCTTACTATTGAATGTTGTCAGTTTTATCCTCATAGCGATGATGAGCGGAACAATAGCAATCTTATGATCTAGCTTTTTTCCATCTCACTCTTCAAATTCATTCCACATTGTCAGCAGCATGGATTTCTTCCTATACAATATAGAGTCAATTAATCATTAATATTGATTATTTTGCATATGAATTATGATAGTATATATGACATGATCTTACTCTTCATTAACAACAACAAAGTCTCTTGTGGTTGAGTTTTTAGTTCCCTTTTCTTTTGTTGGGAAAGCATGCACAACAAGAGCTTTAATATCTTCCAAAAATGTAAAAATAAGCAGTTAGTAGTTTATTGATTAAAGAAATGCTAAATGGTGATCTAAAACATGACCTAAAGTAATGAGTGCAAAGTTTTAAAGGTTTAACTTTGTAGAGTATCCATGTCAGCATATCTGAACAAATTAGCAAACTTTGTTGTTTCAAAAGTGCAAGGCGATGGAGGTACCACTAGTTCAACATTCTCCTCCACAAGAGTAGTATTGTTAATGATCTAATTGAATTCATGATTGCTAACTTTGAAATTAGGTGCAATTGTAGTCAATAATGCATTTGAAATGCAGTATCTTTTGAAAGGTTGGAGGAGATTGCCAAAGTAACGAATGTCATTATTATAAATGATAGTAGAAACTTTGTTCCCCTATCCAGTTAATGTGAAGCAGTTAGTTTTAGTAATATAAAAATGTTAAAAAAGTAGAAGAGTTATGCATATATATGTTTCATATTTTAAAAGATACCTCAGAATCAATTAGTAAAAATCACTGGAATCTTATAGGGGGTGTTCCACGGCTTAGCCGAGTATGAGACTTTTCGACAACTTGGACGAAAACTAGGTGTCCATTTTTCAATTTCTTTGTTAACTTGAAGGACTAGAAACATGTGCCTCAATATTTTAACCTACAAATCTTGAAATATGAATTTGACGATGAACTGGATGGAGGGTAAAAGAAAGTACATTGTCTATTTGATATGAACGTTATAAGAAATATACTTACCATTAATCTCATAAAGCTGTAATATTTCTTTGTATATTATATTTTTGGTTTGATAAGTAATATAATTGTCAAAGAAAGAAGCTTTTATGACAACTTTAACAGATAATGATATTTTTGCACGTGAAAAGGCTACATATAATTGGCCATGTGAGAAAACAGGTTCTTTTAGATAAATATCGACAAAATCAATCTTCTTATGTTCTGTCTCTTATACACATCTAGATCTAGAGACAGTAAATTGAATTCTTTTATATAGAACAGGATATTGGTCATCATGTGGAGGTTGCAAGAAATTCGATGTATGAAAAAATCTTTTTGAGCAAAATCACCCACAACATTATTTGTGCATGTATAACATTTTGGTTTAGGATTTTGCATATAAGCCTAGTTCCATTACAAAATCCCTCAGTTGGATATAAATTTCTCAAAAGAATGATTGATGCAAAAGAAACAATTTATCAAGATGTGTCTAAGAGATTATAGCCAGCTAAGAGTTAAAGTATACGATCTAGATGTCCTCGTATTGGCCTTGATCATTTGGATCAATTATTTCATCAAAATTTAGATATTCTATTTGTATTAGGACATCTATTTATTATTATGTCATTAATTTCATCGACAAAATATTTTTTTGTAGTTAGAATAACTCGATTTAATGTTGAGGCTATTGTTTCTGTTGCAACTTCTGTATCAGGATATACAATTTTTATCAGCTCAAGTGCATCATCATTGTTACTATTTTTTAGTAGAATAGATGGAGGAATGGTTACAATATAATCTAATTGAGTCTCTTCTATTCCATTACCAATTTTAGAAGGAATTCAGTAAATTCTGGGTCCATTCTTGCTCTCATATTCTGGCAGCTAGTTTTAATTTTTTAAGTTTTGGCCATAATCTAGAGTTAATAAGGCGAGCATTGTTTTCATCACACTTGGTTCCTTTACGAATTACTGGTAAGGTTTGCCTAAAATCTTCTCCTAAAACAACCACCTTACCTCCAAATATCTCTTTTGATTCCATCAAATCTTGCAATAGATCATCTAATGCTTCAAGTGAAGCTTTTTTAGCCATGGGAGCTTCATCCCAAATTATTAGTTTGCATTCTTTTATTTACATTACTAAACTACTTTGTTTGCTAACTCGACAAGTTGAACCTTTTGAAATGCCTATTGATATTTTAAATCTTGAATGAGTTCTTCTACCTTCAGGTAAGATTAATGCAACTATTCCTAATATGGCTGTAGCTAATGCAATATGTCCTTTTGATCTAACTTCAGCTCTATAAAGGAAAGTTTTCCCAGTACCCCCCAGACCATCAATGAAAAAAGTTCCACTTTTATTTGTATATATCTTTTGAAATATTGGTGTTTCGAATGCCTCTTTTTGTTTTGCATTTAACATATGAATAGAATATATATCATGCTCAGAAACTATAAGGTTTTTTCTACTCTTATTTCTCGGGTTTGGTTTTCTACATCATTAGAGTTGAAATCTGTTGGGATCAAGCCATAAGAGCTTATATGTTTTCCTATTGATTGTAGAAAACCATTATTTTGTTGCAAAACTTTCTGTCTAACTTGTCTAGCTGTAAATGTGGGACATCTTAAAAAATCTTCCGACACACAATTTTCAAATTTCAGCCAAAGTTAATTAGGATATTGGGACAGGAATAAATTAATAGTGTAGCGAAAAGCCTTCTCATTTCATAAGGCATGTGAAATAGAGAAGTTTCATGTAAACAGAGTTCTTGGCAATTATCATGTTGTAACAGTCCTAGTAAAAGAGCTACTTCACGAAAAGTATCGACAATTGTTCTATTATAAGTTCTTAAATCTTCAAAAGATTTAGGGTACCTAACTTTTGATACAAAGTAATCTCAAATAATATCTCTCCCCTTCAGAAGGTTGAACTATCATAATCCTTAATACAGAATCTCCTCTCTCTCTATAAGTTTCCACTTTCTTTGATCTGCTTTCCATACAAAATAGTTTGGAAACTCAACATAAGTACAATTGAATTTTTGAGCTATTTTATTAGTTTTGTTTGTATGAAAAAATTCTGTTAACATTGTCTTTTTTAGATGCGTATTTTGCATAATGTTTTGCAAGTCTACTTTTTTTTTTTTTTTTTTAAATGGCATCGGTTGGTAATTTTCTAAGTGTAACTGCAAGTGAATAATTGCTGGTTTCATTTCGTTCATTAGAAATTGATAAATTCTCCAACATACCTCAGGTAGAGATACCCATCTTGCCGATACATGTTGTTGGATTGCATCTACTTGGACATGAAGTATCAGGAGAAACATGAAAATTAATTTTGTCGTGTTCCTTGCAAATATATTTATAGATATATTTTACAGCTTTTATTGTAGAGCACTTTAAAATTTTAACATTAATATGACAATCGAATTTCGCAAACAAATAAGGGTTATAAGGGATGACCCATCTATTATCTAACCAAACATTTCTTACTTTGACTTTAACACAAGTGTCTCTCCTTATATAGAGTGGATATGCATCAGGTGTTTGTGTTGTTTCCTTACAAAATTCTTTAGGATATGAGTCTTACATTTGCCATTTTTTTTCATACAAATGCTAGATGGATCAAGTTTACCACATGAGCCATGTAACATGTGCTTAACAACCATCTTATATAGGTAGGGATATTGTTTTTTATCTAGGATTTTAGCTGAAACTATCCTATCATATTCTTCTAGTCTAAATATTTTATGTTCAGGTTTTAATATCAAAAGAAAGTAAGAAAGTGAGAATGTGGAAGACCTCTTTTTTGAAATTCTATAACATATGCGTAAGTTGCAACTTCACCAAAAATATTCTTGTTGAATAGCTCTAATTTCAATTCCTTTAATTTAGCATGAAAGACTCTAACAATTAAATCTGCTCTATTTTGTACTTCTTCTTTATGAATTAAATGTTGTTTTATCTCCGGCCAATTAGGATTAAATGTTATAGTTAAAAACAAATCAGGCTTTCCAAATTTCTGTACTAATGTCATTGCATCTATGTATTTATACTTCATGTTTCTAGGTCCTCCAATAAAGGAGAGTAAAGGTAATATTATTTTTTGTCAAATTTTTGATCCTTTTGTTTCTATTACAGCAATAGCATCTAGGATTCCTTGTAAAAATTCTTGCCTGATTTCTTCTTGCTGTGATCTAAAGAAATCAAGTCTTTGTGTTTCAAGTTTCACATACATATCTATTATATATTGTTGTAGTAGGCGTGCAAAATGAAGCAAAAAAGACTGATCATCATCTCTAATTTGGAGTTTATAAGGATAATATTTTCTAAGAGAAACAAAGTTAGGGTCATTATCAAGCTTCTCCATAGTTGTGTGAACAAAGAAGACAGTCAGTTAATAAGTGCAAACTAGTTGTAATACTCTATGAATTTTATAAATTATTATCTATAGTTAACTAACCATCATGTTCCTCCTGAAGTAGCTGATCAAAATCAGAAGCATTATTGGGACAGATTAATCTAGTGTATCTCTCTTTCTTTTCCCTTTTTTGTTGTGTGATTTTACTCCATTCTTTAAAATGCCTTGGTGCCAACCAAGTTCAGCATAAGGAAAAATCAAGAGATATTGAAGAGGATCATAATAGCCATAGTAATATTGAATTTGTCTAGATTGAACGCTGTGAGTATATAAACCTGAATATTTCTATGGCTGGTTTCTCCATTTTGTTCCCTTTCAATCCATAATCCAATTACTTGTGATATAGTAGGTTTATTATAAACTCTCTAATCGACTCCCAGTCTAGTATGTAAGAAAATTTGATAGTTATATATTTTTCTACAATGTTTAAGATCCTAAAAAATTTTGCATAAGGATTGTTGTCAAGTATAGCCATGAGTTTAGAAAGTACAGATAAGAATGCACTTCAATTTAGGATAGACTTGTAGCCAATTTAATAGCTTATGATCTGTGTCATGAAAATAAAACTATAGATTATTTGAATAACCTTATTTAGGGGCCAAATCATTTATAAAATAATAAACTTGCCTCTGGATTCTAAATGCATATATTCCTTTATTCCGCCTTGCTAAATTTTGATTAAACTTAATCCCTAAAGAACTAAAAGCAAGATGGTTATTATATACATTTGGAATGTTTTGGCTTCTTCTAGTGAACATGTTAACAGCTCTTTAATAACATCTGGGATTTTATTCAAAACTAAAGTTATGTCACCGTTTGAACAACCAAAATTTGTTGTTTTGTGAACAAATTTCTTTGCACTACAATGTGGGCAATCACTTTGATGGGGAAGGACATCAGCAGTTTCAGCAATTTAACCCAATAAATCTCTTCCAGTTCTAGGTACTGTCCAAAAAATTACAGCAACAAAGTTTTGTTCAGATGGAAATATTTGTCCTAGTGACATTAAATTGTTTGTGAAACAAACAATGATATATTCCTAAACTGTCTAAAAGCCACATGAATGCTTTCGTGGTTCTTGTGATTGACTCGATTTCGAGATATTTTCATGTGAACCTTCAGTGTTAGAAACTGAAAAAGACATGGAAAATAGTTTTTATAACTGTCAATTAGTGGATATATTTGCTATAGAAGTAAGGGTTAAACTATTATGATACTGGAAGGGTGATTATGCATCTGATGTGGTGCAAATACAGCTTTTTGTTTACCAAGAATGCCTAATGTTAAACGCTTTTTCTTTTTGTTTACCAAGAATGCCTAATGTTAAACGCTTTTTCTTCTGTAGCTTATTACCTATACATCTTTTTCTTCTCATTATTAAGCTTTTCTAACAAAGATGGTTCTCTAAAGAGTGGATAATTCATGTGTTGCGTTTCTGAATTTTGCATACACAGAGGAAACAATGGCCAACCTATACAGAATGCTCCGATCGGCTGCTGGTTGGAATATGTTTTTGCATTTGGAAAATGTTCTCTAAAAAAATTGTCCATGGTATTCCTGATAAAAGGGAATCCAACAGTGACTAAACAGAGAATTTAACCATTTATTAACACATATTATTTAAGTTTAAAAAACAGTTTACTAAGTACTTAAGCAGTTAGAAGCATTATATGAAAAAAGAAAGATCATATGAAGAAGAGAAAAAAGGTAATCTAACAAACCTTTTGAGAACAAAAAAGGCAGCAGTCGAAGGAGTTTAATACCGACAGGTCCTATCCAAAAATAACAGAAAACATGGTATTAACATAAGTCAGAATATTGAAAAAGGTAAAAGCAATATAACAGTTAAAGTAGGAAAAAAAAAAAAGCATAGTTAATATTATAGTTGTATATACAAAACAACATCGTTCATGAATAGCAAGAATGATTTTATAGTTGATAAATTTAAGCAACATATGAGTAATGTTCATAGTATTTTATAGTTGAGACAATTTGATGAGTTGTCAGGAATTAAAAAAGCTAAATGATGGCTTTTGTTTATACTAACTGAATGACAAATAGCTTGTCTTCCATATTATTATATTTTTTCTATTTCATTGTGAAGATGGTTAAAAAATTATATTTTTTAAGAGATGATTCAATTGTTTACAAATAATCTCAATACAACAGAGTACAAACAACCCCCTCATCTACAATTTTTCAATTAAAAAATGTATACTAACAATAATAAATGATACTGTGACTAATTCTCTGAGTTGTTAACTTCCAACCATTCAAAATTCTATGAACTAATAGCTGCAAGTATAATTCATCATCAAATAAATTTCAGACTCGAAGACGATTGACCAATTTATTTAAATATGTGAATCATTCCATTTATATATTTTTTAGTAGGCATGTCTTGACAGTTGTTCACAAATCACAACTTCCCTTATCTAATTTGAATTTATTCATATCATATTTGAATATATGAATTTCAATTTAGCAGATGAACTATACAAATAGTTAGGGCAAAAAAAGAACAGAAAAATACAGAATATGTTAATTCAATGGACCAAAAGTTAGTTTTCCTTTTACGTAAGATTTCCGAATTTTAACTCTTTAGCAATAAATATAAAGTAAACATCTCAGAATTTTTAAGGAACATACATTGAATATAAAGACAACTTATCTACTTGTAAGAAACATGCATTTAATAAGATGGAAACAGCTAAATAACAAAGTCAATAATGTAGGTATGTTAAAAATTTTAACATGCAATGACTATACAAACTTGAAGGGAATAGATCCGGAGAAAAAATTGTTAAAGAAAAAAAAATTAGTTTATAGCATTGAAGAAATTTAGAAATGATTTATTAAATGATGTTTCATCTACCAAATGAAAGTATCAAAATTATAATTTGTATAATATTCTGTTATGTTTTTTTTTTTTTTTTAATGTATAGTCAGAGCAACACCAACAAGATGTTTCAATTGGACCTATATAAAGTAAGTTTTCGTTTGAACCTTAAGTTTCTTAATTTTAACTCTTAGTAGTATATATGCTAAGCAAGCATCTAAAAAATTTCAAGGAACATGCATTCAATACAAAGACAATATATGAATTTCAATTTAGCAGATCAACTATACAAATAGTTAGCAAAAATAAAATAAAAAATAAAAAATAAAATAGAAGAATACGAATATGTAATTCAAATATCTAGTTAGTTTTCCTTTGCAGTAAGATTTCCTAATTTTAACTCTTTAGCAATAAATATGAAGTAAACATCAAAGAATTTTTAAGGACCATGCATTCAATATAAAGGCAACTTATCTACTTGTAAGAAACATGCATTTAATAAGATGGAAACAACTAAATAAAAAACTTAATATTGTAGGTATGTCAAAAACTTGAACATGCAACAACTGTACAAACTTGAAGAGAAATCTAGAGAAAAACTTGTTAAAGAAAAAAAAAATAGTTTATAGCACTAAAGAAATTTAAGAAAGATTCATTAAATGATGTTTTATCTATGAAATGGAAGTAGCAAAATTATAATTTGTCTAATAGGTTTATTATTTTTTATAAAAAAATGTATGAAAAAAATAGAACAATGCAAATATTATAAGAATTGGACCTAGCATTCCTTAAGTTTTGTTTCAAGTTAAGTTTCTTAATTTTTACTCTTTAGTAGTAAATATTCTTTTTGCTAAAAAATTTTAAGGAATATGCATTCAATACAAAGATAAAATAGAGATTTAATAACATGGAAATAACTAAATAAAAAAGCTAATAATATAGGCTTGTTAAAAGCTTCAACATACAACCAATGTTGAAATTTACAAAGAACAGTTTCAGGTGAAAAAAAAAAAAAATTTTTTTTTTAGCATTGAAGAAATATATAGAAAAGATTCATTAGATGATGTCTCATGTATCAAATAGAAGCAGCCAAATTAAAATTTTCTCTAATATTCTGTTATTTTTTTAATATAAAGAATATATGAAAAACCCCAGAACAACATAAACATATCAATTGAACCAAAGAAAGGTTAGTTTTCATCTACGTTAGGCTTCCTAAGTTTGTTTAACTCTTTAGCAATAAATATGGAGTAAGCATCTAAAAAAGTTTAAGAAGCATGCATTCAATACAAAAAAAATGTAATTGTAGGAAGAACATATCTGGAAAAAAAAAACTAAATAAATAACGTAATAATATAGGTATGTTTATACAAATGCAAAACAGAACAACTATAGGAAGAATAGATCTGGGAAAAAAAGTTTTAAAAAAACAAAATTACTCTATAGCAATGAAGAAATATACAGGAAAGACATTAAATGATGTTTTACTTAGAAGATGGAAGATGTTAAATTATAATTTTTCTGTAATATTCTATTATTTAAAAAAAAAAAGGAAGAAGAAAGTCTCACCGAAAACTAAGAACTGCAAATCAGCAAATGGAAGTTTGATTTTGCTCTGATATAAGCAATTGAAGCCGTGTATGAAGAGGTAATAAAATTGGGTAAACAAATCCCTAGTTTTGTGGATGTTTTTGGTGGAAAGGAGTAGTAAAGAGAAGATTGTAGTACAGTATAGGTATGGAGTTTTCTGACACAAAGGCCATAAATTAAGAAGAAATCATAAGAGAGTGCAATGAAACAAACCTATAAGATAGGAGAAGATGGAGGGCTTAGGGTTGTTGTAGAGAAGAACGGAAGATGGAGATTTCTAACATAAGGACAATAAATTAAGCAGAAAATAGGAAAATGTGCAATGAAGGAAACCTAAGGGAGGAGAAGATGGGAGCGGTACGGTAACTGTACGGCAGGAAGAAGGAGAGAAAAATGTGGAAGATGAAGGCAGTAGGGTATTGTACGGGAGGACAATGGGAGGAAAATCAGGATTTGGAAGGCTATAATTACACTTTGAAACAAATAGGTTGTGGTGGTTATGATATCCTAAACCTTAATTAATTAAGAATGAAGATAATCCAATAGCTGATATTGGATGTAATTAACTTAATGACAAATCCAACGTTCTACATCTTGACAGGGATGTAGTCTAATATAGGACCCAAAAATCTGATTTTTATAGACAAGGCTTATTGACTCTTCCCAGACATGGGGCATCATAAGTTTACACAAAAATTACAAAACTTATATTGTTAGCCTTAAGGGTTAAGGAAATTATCGTAATTTTATGCTAAAGAAGCAGAGGATGTATATCTGGACCAAGAAGAAACATTGAGGGAATCCGAACTCCCTGCCACATCAATGCCATGTCAGCACAAATAGTCTAGTTGGCAGGGAAATAAGGTGCTACAGTAATGAGAATTGGTTCCTATATACTTGTCAGATACGACCCATTTTTCTGCTAATATGGCAATGTATTGCTTGTATCATCCTGTAACAATTTAAATATTTCAACAACAACTGCACAAGCCTAGACAAGGCTTTGCAGGTTATTTACATACATTGTAAAATAGTGATTCAACCAGCATGTCTAAGTTCTACTATTCAAACCAATAGTGCAACAAGTATAGGGGAAATGGCTCTTGATTATATAAAACCACAGCTCTTCATGAGAAAGGTTTACTAAGGTTATTGGACTGTACCAAGTTAAGGTGTGGTATAAAACTATGAAGTAGCACCAAAAACTCGAACCTTTTGTTCGATAGGAACCCTACGGCATGGATAGGAACCCTACGGCATGGATATATTGCTTTGCCCTTGTTCTTATAATCTTCAGCAGTTGACACACAAGACTTGATGAGCACAAGGAAGAAAGACTACAGAAACTTCATCCTTCATCCAAACAATGCATTCCCTATTATATCTGGCTTCCTTCTCTGATCAATCATCTAGTTTATCAAATTCGTGAAGTAGCTTCACAATGCTTTGTCCTTGAGGCTCTTTGTTCCCTCGAAGTTTCCAGTCAACGAATTTTTAAACTGATGTTGAAGCTCATTACTTTGTTGCGATGCATAGCATGCGAGTTCTTACTCTAGCCACTGAAGGTCATCCTTGTCGCGCTGGAAGTCTATTTCTGACTTTAGGCACAAAGCTTCCAACCTTGTTTTGCTATTAGCCTCATTAGCTTTTTTAAGGCACCTAAAGCTTCTTTCTCTACTTGTGCCAGGGCTTGGTCTTTATCATTCTGTTCTTGCCTCCATTTTGCTTATGCAAAGAAGTTAGATAACCAATGTTTTCACCCAAAAAAATTGTCAGAAGTACACCAAGCAATTATAATTAAAGCTCAAGACTAGAAAAAAGAAGGCAAAGATTAAGAAAGCCCTTATTCTTGCATAACAAATTGCATAGAAAAGTAAGGATTAAAAACCAATAAAGCAAACATCCCATTGTGGCTAAAAGTAGTACAAGAAAAAAATCACATACAAATTATGTTTCCCAAGAATATAGAGCTTTCTAGGAAACAAATTACATTAGCTTCAAATGTATACTGGAATACTCGAGGTGATCACAAAGCAAAATTTCATGCATGGATAAACAATCAGTAGCATATGACAAGTATGTCAAACAGGCAATCGCAGATTGTCAACAGGCCATTAGCTAATTCATTATTCAACTATGAATAAATAGACTGATCTAGGAGAAATGAGGTTTCTGACATGATCGTATGGAGGCAAACAGGACCAACATTACATACATATTTGTGTGTGTGTGCATGCACACAAAAACAGACAATTTCTTGAGTACATAAAATATATTGTATTAATAGGAACCATGAGTACAGCAATACATAACTAAGCCATCGTAAGCTTGTGCACCTAAAGCTATTGTACAACTTTTAAAGTTATCCCATAACAAATGTCCACCATCTATATAAACCTCCTACACAAACAAGTACAATGAAGCAAAATAAGTGATTTATTTAAACTCTCGCTTAACATATACTAAACTATGAATCTCGATGGATAAATTTTCTAAGCCATATTCAAATATGATTAAATAAAGTTCAACTTAAAAAGATAAGAGAAAACATCAAAAGAATTCAAAAACAGATTCCTACTTTAAAACAAGGAAGCAAAACCTTTATGAATGTCATTGGTAGTGTATATGTGTGCTATCGACTATAAAAGAAACACATGAATGTATGCACAAACCACCTCCATGGATTAATTTGATTAATATGTGAAGTACAACTATATCTACACGAAAGGGCAGCTGAAGGAAAGATGACTAACCTTAGCCTCAACCAGAGCCAACTGTTGTTTTACATTTGAAATCTTCTATTTCTCTGCTACAATATCGTCTTGTAGCTTAGCTTTCTGTTTTTCCCAATCCAGAAGCCTCTTCAAGCATTTTTTTTCTCCCTCTTTGCAGCCTCCAAACAACTCTCGAGTGATTCTAATGCACTTAACTTAGAAGCTTCCGTCTCCGCTCTAATTTTTGCATTCTCAGTCCAAGCTTTCTCACGGAAGAATTTGCACGGTCTACTTGACCACTCACCTTCCTCAAAGAATTCTCCATTTCTATAAGCCTCTTCATGATAGTGTCTTCAAGATTTTGCTTTCCTTTCTTCAATCATTGGGTCTCTTCCCTTTCCATCCTCAATATCTTTAGCTCATTTAAATCATGGCTAAGCTTTCTGGTAGCTTGCATTGCCTTTTGTTGGGCCCACTACTCTTCTTCGCTCATTTACCTGCCTCTCAAAGTCCTTAATCTATTGAACTATACTCAAAATCATTTCATCTTTCTGATCCAATGACACATGCTCAGAAATGTAGTTAAATGATCTTCAACAGAGTCTTCATAGAAGGAATAAGGTTAAACCTCTTTGGACATTCAATTTCCTTCTGCAAAGTCATTTCTGATGCAAAGGAGAAAAACCCATTCATTGGAAACTCAGAAGTTCCTCCATTTCCAAAACCCCAACCACTGTGAAACCTACACAATGCTAGTGCAACTCCAACTGGACTAGTACCAATAGCCTCTACATTTCCACTACTAACTGAACGACTAGCAATAGCACAAGCGCCATTTCCATTAGGTGAAGGAAGAACTGGGATTTCCATCACACTAGCATGACCCACATGAAGTTCACTCATGAGAAAACACCATATTGCATCACCTCAACTCAAATGTGGCTTAATTTATTACAACAAGCACAACATTCCCTCAAGAGAATACTCTTCCAATGGCCTCAAATCCTCAAAAATTGCCTCAGATTCCTCTGAATTCCCATTACTTCCGAAATAGCCGCTATTCAAATAAGCCAACAAATTATGCAAAATATTTTTCAACACATCTATTCCACCATAACAATGTCCATTCCTCAATATAGCCTGCAAAGCCACTTCTTCATCATAATCCAGCGCTACGAGTTTTGAAATCGGCTCATTGTACAAAAACTCCAAATTTTGAACAAAATTTCCTCCAATCATTCCTCAGTACAGTATCCTCACCCACTATCATAAAAAATAAGTTCGAGCCTTCTAACGGTTCAGAACCTATATTCAGATTTTGAGTTGAATCAATAATACCATTTTATAATTTAAGAGCGCGACAACGGTGGCAGAGTTGTTAGCATTATTAGTGCGGTGCCATTAGTACTATGATGATCGGACTCTGGCTTTACTGATCGGGCTCGCTGATTTGTTCTTATATGTTTATCTCTTATGGTACAACCCATTTGGGAATTTTTTAACGTAGATTATAAATTTAATAAAAACCCTAAATAAAAAAAGCAAAATCAAATCAAATTAATCATATATGTATATATCAATACAAAAAAAATACAAAGATAGATGTATGTAGAGGAGATATACGATCAAATGAGATGACATGAAGAGGAAAAAGACTTACAGGAGCGATGATCGGCGTTGGATGTAGGAGGGTTGTTGAGTTGTAAAGGGGTGTGAAATGAGGGGAATGAGGAAGAAAATGTGGCAGGTGAATGGGTTGGGCTTCTGCTTTAGGACATATTTCTATTGTAATAAAGAGAAATGGACATGTCATATTTGTGAACCTACTACCAAATGTACAATTTTGACCTCATTAGAAGGGATTTTTTTTTCTTCAAAATAGGAAAAAGTGTACAAATAGTCCCCGAAATTAATTTTTTAGTCTTTTGAATATAAAATGATGAGTTTTGATCCCTCAAAAATATAAAGCGAATCTTTTTGATCCCTGAGCATAATTCCGATGGTGTTTTAGCCTGAAAAGAACACAACCATAATTTTCAAGGGTAAAAATAGAAACAAACTTTATTTTTGACCCAATAAATCAAATGATCCAAACCCCCTCTTTACAATTCCAAATTATAGAAAAATCAAACCCTAATCGTGAGAGCACCCCAAATCGTGAAGAGCGAAGAGAGAAGAGGCAAAATTCCAATTTGAAGGGGAAAATTTTATAGTGCGACGACAAATACAAATCCAGAAAGGAAATTCTTTAGATATTGAGACTTTGATGTACCATTTCTCTATTTTTAAGAATTAAATGTTCAAAAAAATTGTGTGTAAGTATTAATTTCCTTACATTTTATTGTAATATCCCATCATAATTCTTGTTTTGTTGTGACATACTAATTTTAGGTGGGTGGTGGTTGGTGGTTTCTTTCGATGGTTCAAGAAAAAAAGTATCGAGTAAGGAAGAAAGAATCATTGCATTGCTAAGGTTAAAAGTCTGCAATGCTAAAACTAAAAAATCAAGAGAATGAGAGGTATGGAGAAATGGCTATAGATGGCACTTATTTGTTCTTGGTTAGTGTTTTTCATGGCTGTAAAGGAATAATCACTCCAGAAAATGCAAGGGTTCTTGCTTTATGCGGCTGTTATTATTTTACTATTTTATTTGGCTGCTATTTAAGGTGGATGCTACTTTATATGTTGGGCTAGATTATATAGCATAAGGAATAAAAATACTAGGTTCCTACTATATCCAACTCAAACATTTTGCATGTAATATTTGTAATTATGTTGGATTGAACATGTGATCTATCTTACTGGAATGAAAATGGTGGAACTCAATTGCTTGGAAATGAAAGTTTTTTCTAGATTTGAACTGGTGCTTCATTACATTTAAATTCCATATATCCAAGTACACCAATTGTAAGTAAATAATGTAAAAGACAATGGTTCCAATTCTAGTATACTTGCAAATTCCATTGTTCACCAAAAAAAGTTTACATCATGCACCAAAGAACACAAGCCAAAGAGTTTACATCACTCTCCAAAAGTATCAAATTCTAGAAATAGTACACAAATTTACATCATTCACCAAAAAACATAGCAAAGAATTCACATCATTCTCCAAAAGTATCAAATTTTGAAAATGGTACACTAATTCCATCAACAAAGTACAACAGTCCTCATATTGTCCCTAAATCTGTTCCTTTGTATGGAGTAGCAATACAATTTGAGCATCAGGACGTTGGACAACAAATTTGGGACCTAAATTTTTTGTTCCAGTTTTCTTTGAAGTCCCTAGCTCAGCAACTTTTTCTGATTTTTTTTGCAACATTTGAGCATTGGTTTGTTTTTGCAGCTAGTTGGTAAGATGTAAGAAGTTCAACAGTAGATTTTGTGCAACTACTCTGTTATGACCATATGCATGACAGAAACAACATCCATATTTCGATGCTTTATTGTCCCTCAACCATAACATAATAAGAAAATAAATTTACATTGAGATGAATGTAAACATGAATTATGATTGCAAACAAGTATTAAAAAACTGCTTAACTGGTTCTTAGTTGCTCCAATATTGCATGACAGCATTTCTTCTTAGCTTGCAATGTTGACCACAGTACTTGAAATCAATTTATCCAACCAAGCTTCATCCTCAACATGACCATTAACAAATTCAAAATTTTGTGGGCCAGTTTATTCAAATCCAACAGTTTTTTCAGCACCACCAACACGTGTACCATATTCAGTAGTTGCAGCAGGTTCAACAGATGCATCTTCAATATTTTCTATGTTTCCACCAGTACCTGCACCATTTTTAGCAGTTGCACTATTTCAACACTTTGCCCATCTTGTTGATCCTTAGAATTTGTTGGTTTATTTGGACATTTTCTGCTGCTATGTCCATATTTTTTGCATATAGTACATTTGTACTTCACCTGGCCAGCACTTGTGATCATCTGAATCTGACTGGATTTTTTCCTTCTAGCTACTGCCTTATTAGGTTCTATTTTCCTAACTTTAGGTCTACCAGGAAGTATGATAAGCTTAAGAGGGTGCAATTAAGTTTTGTTAATAGGTTTCCATATATGTTCACCATTCACAAAAATAATCAAAGGAATAAAAGCCCTGAGATAAGCTTCCTCAAAGTAATACTCATAGACAAAATGTTTTGGTTCTTTACTAGTTGTCCAGATTACACTGATTGTATGTGCACATAGAATACCATTCAACTCCCATTTCTTACAATGATACTCTCTACTCACCAAGTCAACTACATACTGGTCACTCTACAGACATCTAATTTCATATTTACATTCTTCAACACGAGCAGGGATACATGCTTTTGAATCTTCTTTAAATTGCTCTTTTTTTTTTTTTTTGAATCTTGGGACACATATTTATGTTGTGTTTTCTCATCTATTCTCTTTTCTTCTCCATCCTAAGCATCAAATAGACCGTAATATTTTCTAATAGACCTAATATAGGCTTCTCCCTAGCTTCTAGTATAGCGGAGTTGACACTTTTACAGAGATTGTTCCATTAACAACAATATATCACATTTTGGTGTAGTTCTGAAATATGACCAGCTCCAATGACTTAGATTTGTATTTTTTCTATTAACCATTTATATGCACCCTCATCGAAGTCCTTCAACTACTCCATATGGAACACAAACTAGTTTATATAAAAAGCTCTAGCAGTAGCCCGTATCCTATCCTTCAAAGCTAGCCCACTACGCTCTTTCTTGAAGTTGTTATCCATGTGTTTGACACACATTGATGCTCAAACACTTGGCAACAGTTCACTACTGGCTTGGATTAAACCCTGCACAACTTATATCCATTAGTGTACATAAACTAAAGAAATATGTGATAAATAGTTAAAGTAATATAAAAACAGCAAACCTTTTGTTTGTCAGTGATGAAACTTCACTTGGATTGATCTCTGATTTGGAGGTCATCTGTCACTATTTTAATAAACCATCTCCAAATCCTCTTGTTCTCAATTTTTACAACTGCATATGTAATTGGGAATAACTAGTTGTTTGGGTCTATCCCCAACGGCTAAAAGTAGTATTCCTTTGTGGGAACCTCTCAAGTGGCATCCATCGAGACCTACAATTAGCCTACAACCAGTCAAAAATCCTTCTTTGCATGTTTGAAAAACACACATATAACTTTTCAAATACCTCGTCGCCATCATCATCTATTTTGAATGCCAATAATACAATAGAACCTAGATTAGATCTAATGAGTTTAGTAGCATATTCATGTTATCTCCCATACAGCAGTGTATGGTCACCCTCTATCAACTCCTTGGCCTTTTTTCAATAAGATATGCCTAGTTTCTAGTAATGTTGATATTGAGGTCATCATGAACCTTGTTCTAAAAATCTGAAACTTTCAATCTGGAATCATTCTACGATCATTCATATACTTCTCACATAGAAAAGTTGAGTTAGCAAGTTCATGATAGGTTGTTCTAGCACACTTGTGCTCAGTTATTAAGCTCTTTATCTATACATCACTATTTCCCTTCATCTTGGCTGCTGAAATAAATGCCAACTACAGTTTTTACAAATAGCTTTGATCCTTCTTTGATCTTCTTTTTGAATCTAATCTTCCTTCCCCACTTGACACCACGGTGCTTGTAGGCTTTTTAAACTCATCCCTAAAACTGAACAATAGCCCAACCACAAACTTAAGATCATCCATATCAATTGTAGCCTTGAACGTAGGATACTTTCTCATCCTCTCATTGATTTCATTACCTTCCCCATCACTAGCATTACTATTCAATTCTTCAAAATCTGTAGCAACAGGCTCTTGTTCAGATTCATTAGAATACGCTTCTGCCTCAGGTTGTATCTTATTTGTGTTGTCTTAAAGTAACTTGCAACAGTAGACCAATTAGCCATTTTTTCTACTTCCTCAGTAGGCTTCTTGAACTACTCACTCTCATCATCAAATTCATAATCACTGTCATGGAAAACCTCAGTTGAACTTGAATCCTCATTCTCCAATCCCGCATCAGCATTCTACAATTTCTTTGTCTTGAACTGGGTCTATTCTTTTCTTTTCTTTTCTTATCTTCCTTGCATGTTTTCACCTCTATCAAGTGGGGAAATTTAAGCATCAAATCCCCCTTGCATGTTTTCACCTCCATCAAGTGGGGAAATTTCACCATCAAATCTCCCTTGCATGTTTTCACCTGCATCAATAGCTTCCATGTTCTCAGTTCCTGCATTTTCTGACACTTCGACTTCTAAATTTGTAGCAGCAACAGCAACTTGCCTCACGATAGTAGGTTTTGAATGTTTAGCCAATTTCTCACCTTTCATATATCCAGCTGCATCTTCTAAGATTGTAACAAGGCTGGTAGCTTCTAAATTTGTATTTGCAGTAGCAGCAACACCAGCTTGCTTCCTTATCTTTGGGAAAATTTCTAAAAATATACCCCTTTTCAAATTTGTTCTTTTTTTGTGCCTATTGCAAAATGTATTTCTAGGAATGCGAGGTCAATGAAAATTGACCTCATTTTTTAATTTTTTTTTTTTTAACCTCGCGTATTTAAAAAATGCGTTGTTGTAATGAATTTTTTTTTTTTTTTTTGATTTAGCAAATTTGACTATGTATATATATATATATATATATATATATATATATATATATATTTTAGGATTTAGCAAATTTGACTATGTATATTGCGAATGGAAATCGTGCACTATTACAAAAATAGAAAAAATGAAGGATTTAGCAAATTTGACTATGTATATTGCGAATGGAAATTGTGCACTATTACAAAAATAGAAAAATGAAGGATTTGACTATAAGATAAAATCATTTAAATACTAAACCATAAATTATAAACTATAATATTAACGAAATAGTACGATATTTGGGAATAGTAAACCATTCGCCTTTAAATCATAAACTATAACATTAACGAAATAGTACTCGAATGACATGTGTAAACCCGCAAATTTATTAATTTATCGTATTTTTTATAAAATTTTGACATAACCTCCCCTATTTTACGAACATTCTCCTGGCCAACAACCAAACCCAACAATAGAGCAACAAACATCCATAAAAGCCCAACAAGGACTAAAAAACATAAATACAAATCTAATAACAATAAAAAAGCACCCGACTAGGGCGAACAATGATATACAAATAACATACATCAATCACACAATATTGCGAGAAGTAATAACAAATGTCAATGTCCATGATCACACAATATTACGAGGAGGAGGACGAAGGAGGAAGAGGAGGAGGAGGAGGAATTTTTTTTTTTTTTTTGTATTTGGGAATTTATCTTCTGGCCTCGCAGAAGATAAAAGCCTTCTTGATCTCGCATTCCAGGAATGCAAGGTCAATTTTGACTAACCTCGCATCCCGTGAATGCGAGGTCAGTCGAAGAATTTTTTTTTTTTTTTTTTTTTTTTTTAAATTTCTGAAACTCGCACTGGTCCGGAAATACATTTTGCAATAGGCACAAAAAAAGAATAAATTTAAAAAGGGGTATATTTTTAGAAATTTTCCTTATCTTTGTAGGTGTCTTCTTCTTAACAATAGACTTCATTCTTGTATGTAGAAGCCAGTTTTTTGAGGTGCTCCCATCTCATCTACTGCTTTATTTGCCATCATCTCAACCTTAGCAGGTTTTGAATGTTCAGCCAATTTCTTACCTTCTATGTATTCAGCTACATCTTCTAAGATTATAACAGGACTACTTGCTTCCGAATTTGCATTTGCAGCAAGTGATTTCTTCCTTACTATTTTAGGTGTCTTTTTCTTAAGAATAGACTTCACTCGTGTACCAGCCTTTTGAGGTGTTCCCATCTCCTATACTGCTTTATTTGCCATCATCTCAACCTCAACAGGTTCTGATTGTTGTTTTATGCCTCTATTATTTGATGACTCACCATCAACACCTTTTAGCAAATATGTCTTCATTTGTCCCATATAAATATCAACCACTTTGTATTTTTCTCCAGAGTTGGCTAAATCTGTGGCATTATCTTCACATAGCATATAAACTAAACCATTTTATATATTCTTGCTAGGTACGACATAGTAATAGCAAACACATAACTCACTGTCTGAAATCCTAATCTATTAGCTATTTCATCCAAAGTGCACAAGGACCAGCTTTCTGGATTGCGAAAGTCAAGTATTATCTCACTCCCCCCCTCTTTATTCATTAATTGGAAACCCAACAAATTCAACCCCATACTGGACCTGAATTGAGAAGTGAAACACTTACTACTATACTAATTAAATGAAATAGGGACAATTATTAGGTAAAAGGTAGATAACCTAGAGAAAAAAATTAACAATATGACAAATGGGGACCACATCAACCATAAAAAACCCTAATAATATTATAAAGTACTGGGATTAAACAAATAAATCACCATTTTAACATATTGATTTTACTTGTAAACTATTTTTTGATTGAATCAAAAAATTTCACAACAATGTTAAGGAACTAATCATAATTTCGTACGCTTGTCCTGGCTCTCTGGCCATGAGGCATATGTTTTTATCATATCTCTTTCCACAGTATTGCATTTAAGATTTTTCTCCTTCAAATTGGAATTTTTGTCCATGTCTTTTCTCTCGTCACGATTTAGGTGTTCTGACGATTAGAGTTTGATTTTTCTAATTTGGAATTGTAAAGCGGGTATCCGGGTCAACTAGTTTACTTGGGCCTAAAATAAAGTTTATTTTTAATTTTATCTTTGAAATTGTAGACATATGATGATTACGTATTCTTTTCAAGGCAGAACACCACCGGAATTGTACTTAGGGACCAAAAAGCATACGTTTCAAATTTTCGAGGGGCCAAAACTCATCATTTTTTATTTGAGGGACTAAACAAATACTTTTTAAATATTCGAGAGATTATCTATACAGATTTTTTCTCAAAAATATAAGGATGAAAATGGCCACAAACCTAGTTAACCAATCTCAACATTATGGCTGTTCAACAAAAAATGCTTTGAATTTTTTTTTTTCATAAATCCAATCCATTTTGAACCCATCAAAAAAATATAATCGAATTGGTTGCTAATATCACTTTGGATAGCAATTTGCTATTTAAGACACTAGTTTAGATGGTATAGTGCCGCTATCATAGCGGTTCATGTATTTTTGAACTAGCAGGCACCCATATCAATCTTTTATAAGGGTATTTTTGTAATTTTCTAAATTAAGACTATTGCCAAGGGGTCTTTATTAAATTTCTTTCATTTTGATTATCAAATGCAAAAAAATAAAAATAAAATTACGAATACAGTATGTACAATTTTGGACCGATTTTAAAGAGTAACTAATTAATTGGTTACACTATTAGAAAAATATTAATATGAATATCGTTTCAATTTTATAGGATGTCCTCGAAGGGACATTAATATGGATATGATACGAGTCTATATTAATATGGACATATGGATATGATATGGGTCAATATTAATATGGCTATGATATGGGTCAATTTTCTGAACCGGCAGAACAATTTTGGAACTTCAGTAGGCGTGTAAACCTATAACCCGGTGGCATGTTTGGATTAATTTATAAAACTAACACTCGAAATGGTTAAACTAAAACCCAGATTGATTACCCATTATACATTATGATACTAGCTATCAAAATTATTCCTTATTTTCTGTAATTTGGTTAATCTAGCAACAATCTAATAAGTTATAAATTTAGTTTCAACTTGTATTTTAAAATTTCAAGTGTAAAAACATAATTTATTTCTTCTTTTCATTCAATGACATTTCTTTAGTTAATAATAACTAGTCTAGTTGGCACACTTGATTTGTGTGTAAAATTATGTCAAAATTTTTCTAAAAATGGGCAAAAACTAAAATACAAATTAAAGTAGGAGTTTGTATGTGTGTAATTTTGTGGTAGGTAACGAAGTTATTTGATAATGAGAGTAAAAAGTTCCAAATCTAAAAACTAGAAATAGAAAAGAAAAAATTACACTAAAAATAAAAATTATATTAAAAATCTCATGCATTAGTCTACATTAATTTGTGTGATTACTAAATCCCAACATGAACTAACACTAAATTATATGAACACTACATAGGCCTTGATGATTGTAATTGAAATGCTTTTACTTCGATTAAGAACTAAGAAAAGATATTGTGAAATAGTTTTGTTTTATGATGTCTCTTTATACAATAAAAATGGGGACAATTTTAGAAATCTCCTTCAATGTTTAAGTTAATATCACTTAACATTTTTCAACTTTCAAAAATCTTACTTACCTCTTTCTTCTTGGAGGTGGGACCCAAATTAGATAATTGTACCCTTTGTTCTTCAGTTAAAAAACAAAAAGGTAGTTTTCAAAACTCTGTAAGGTTTCTAATAATTTCACTTGCACCCTTTAGTCTTTTAACAATTTTTTGTCAATTTATAATATGTGCAAGTTAATGTGCTTATTTTATTTATTTATTTATTTATTTGAATATTTATAAACACAAAATATTTTACAAATATTTGTATTTTGTGTAGTTAATCACAAACTCATAAATTAAAAAAATTAAAATATTTTTTGATAAAGAATTTTTTGTTAACTTACTTAAAAAAATTTAATAGCACTTCATAAATATACTCTATCGTCAGTTGCAATAAAAAAAATAGAATGCTTAGAAATATACCATATATATATATATAAATAAAAAAATGTGGTTTGTATTTTGTTTATCAAATTATAAACTCTTAAAACAAAAATAAAATAAAATTTATTCTCTCCTTTAAATTTTTTGTCAAGTTCAAAAGAAAAAAAATTAACATTTTTTTTTATGATCTTAACCAAAGAAAGAATGTGAAAAATTGCATCCCAATATTATTTGCTAACAATCTCATTAACTTTCCAAAATTTCTTTTTCTTTTTTCCAATTGTTATAACAAATTAATTTTTCTTACTAGGTGTAAATATAGAATCAAAATTACTTCCCTTTCTCCTAAAAAGATATTTTAATCAATAAGGCTAAAATTGTTACAACATATATAAAGTTATTCTAAAAAATTTAGAATTATAAATGATATTAACATAAATCTTAGGTCTTTGAAATTATCCCACAAAAAAATTTAACCATTTTTGGTGTAGAAAATCATTCTGTAATATTCCAATTTTCTACGTATTCACATTTTATTTTGCGACAAGTTTTTTCTGCTAATATGACAATATATTACTGATAATATTTCCTGTAACAATTTGAATATTTCAGCAACAACTGCTTAAGTATGACCAAGGCATTGCAGCTTATTTACATGCTCTACATAACACTGACCCAACCAGCATGTCCAAGATTTACCCTTGAACCAATAGTCCACACAAGTATATGAACACTCGCATAACCATACTTTCCTCGAGAGAGGTCATGCTATGAAGTTGCACCAAAAACTCGAACTCTTTGCTCAATAGGAACCCTGCAGCATGGACATACTGCTTTGCCATTCTTCCCATAATCTGCATTGCAGTTGACACACACAACTTGATGAGCACAAGGAAGAAAAACTACAGAAACTTCATCCTTCATGCAAACAATGCATTCCCTGTTATAACTGTCTCCCTTATCTGACGAAACATCCAGTTTATCAAATTCATGAAGCAACCTCAGAAGGTTGCTTTCTCCTTGCAGCTTTGTCCCCTCCAAGTTTCCATTCAATGAATTTTTAGACTGACGTTGAAGCTCATTACTTTGTTGCAATGCTTTAAGGCGTGCAAGTTCTTGCTCTAGCCTCCGAATATCATCCTTGTGGCGCTGGAAGTCTATTTCTGACTTAAGGCGCAAAGCTTCCAACCTTCTTTTGCTATTAGCCTCGGTAGTTTCCTTAAGGCGCCTTTCCTCCTCTACTTGAGCCTGGGCCTGTTCTTTATCCTTCTTTTCTTGCCTCCATTTTGCCTGTGCAAAGAAGTCGAATAACCAATATTTTCACCCCAAAAAATTTGAGATGCCAAACTACACCAAATGGCGAAAAGAATTCGCACAGAAAAGGAAAAAAGGAAGGATTTAAAACCAATTAAGTGAATATCCAGTTCTAATGGTTAAAAAGTAGTACAAGAAAAAAGAATTTCACCGCTAGTTTTGTTTTCCAGGAGCACAGAGCTTCCAGGGAAAAAACATTGTTGTTAAATTAAGCTTAAGAAGTATAATGGAACGATATAGGTGGTCACATCTCAGAATTTTGAGCTTGGGTAAATAAGCAGCATATTACAATTATGTCGAACAGGCAATCAAAGATTGTCAACAGGTATTAGCTAAATCATGATTCAATTACGAATGCACAGACTGATAGGAGAACTGAGGCACATGATCGGAAGGAGGCTGGTGTAGGACCAGCTGAGCATACGTATGCTAGTTTCTCGAGGAAGTATAAGGGTTAAATCAAACTGCATAGAAGATCGAATGTGAGTGTTCAAAAGATAACAAAACAAAAACAGACAATTTATTGAGTACACAAGATAAACTCTAAGTAATAGAAACCATGAGTGTGAAAAATACTGTCTCTTAAGCCATAATAAGCAACCTGGTACTTGTGCACCTAAAGCATTCCTCAAATTCTATCTACAGATTAACTGTTGCTTTGTGCCAATCTAGAAACAAGTACATGTATCCAGGAAGCCAAGTTAAGCCAGTTGGACCAATAAATAACACAACTAGATGCCAATCAATGAGGTAATCTTTAAAATGCACAAAAAAAAAAAAAAAGGAGGAAGAAGAAGAAGACTCCTCCTCCTTGATGGCACAATAGGCTAGAGATTCATGGCTGTGTTCAAGATTAAGAATGCACAATAAGCTAATACTAAAATTATCAGGTGATTTTCCAGATTCTTAAGACCTGAATTATGTAATATAGTAAACTCAAAAGCAACGATAACCCTAGGAATCAATTATCAGGAATCTGGATAAATCCATCAGTTCAAACATCAGTATGGACCCTTTATCAGTTTAATCATGAGAATATACCTCTATCCAGTTCTTTGCACAAAATAGGTCATACAACATTCTAGTGTAATTGCAATAGAAAAAGAAAATAGCCACTCTGAGTATGTAATGCAAATACCCAAAAATCTGACTAAAAGACGGCTGCATACAGATAGTAGCCACATTCTGTTAAGATCTAACAAATGTTTCTGTATTTCCAGTCATTTGGCTATCATGTGGAACAAGTAATTCTGAAAAAGGTATAATCGTAAAAGCTTCTTTGTTTCTTTTCTTTTCAGATAACAAAACAGAAGTCTCGTTTATTACACAATGTAAGCCTCCCACAGAAACAAGTGAAATAAAGCAAAATGAAAGAAATACTTACTCCATATTAATTACCATCCACAAAACCATGAAGCCTGCTGAATTAATTTTTTTTCTAAGCCACATTAAAATATTATTAAATAAAGTTCCAAAAGAAAAAAAGATAAGAAAAAAGGTCACAAGAATTCAACAAGGTACCACTACGGTGAAGAAATCATTTAATATGCCATATTGCACCTAGAATTTTGTGAATGTGGTTGGTGTTCGACGTGCACTATCGACTGTAATAGAAACAGAATAATTTATACAGATATGAAGTTCAACTACATATAAAGCACAACCCATGGAAAGATTACACACCTCAGCATCCTTCTGAGCAGCCTCAGACTGAGCCAAGCAATTCTGTTGTTTTATATTTGAAATCTTCTGTTTCTCTGCTGCAATATCCTCCTGCAGCTTAGCATTCTGCTTTTCCCAAGCCAAAAGCTTCTTCAAGAATTTCTTCTCCCTCTTTGCAGCCTCCAAACAACTGTTGACTGATTCTGATGCACTTAACTTAGAAGCCTCCATCTCTGCTCTAATTTCTGCATTCTCAGTCTCAAGCTTTCTCACGGCAGCATTTGCACGGTCCACTTGACCACTAGCCTTCCTCAAAGAATTCTCCATTTCAGTAAGCCTCTTCATGGTAGTGTCTTCAAGATTCTGCTTCCCCTTCTTCAACAGTTGGGTCTCTTCCCTTTCCACCCTCAACATCTTCAGCTCGGTTAAATCATGGCTGAGCTTTCTGGCAGCTTGCATTGCCTTTTGCTGGGCCCACTCCTTTCGCTCCTTTACCTGCCTCTCCAGGTCCTTAATCTGATGGATCAAACTCAAAATCACTTCATCTTTCTGATCCAGCGACACCTTGCTCAGTATTCTCATCAAGGTTTAAATCACGAAATTTGTCCAACACTGAGTTAACAACATCTTGATTCTTTACATTTTGGGGTTCCTCACTCTGCTCAACTGGAACACTTTCAACACTAATTGCACTTGCACCCGAGGTATCCCCATTGGTCAAAGAGCTTGGGCAGGTCTGCAATCGACTCTGGAACTGTCTAGCATTTGCTCTGAATCCAGCAGCAAACATTGCCACATTTCTTTTCAACAGAGTATTCATCGAAGGATTAAGGCCAAACCTCTTCGGACAGTCAATCTCCTTCTGCAAAGTCATTTCTGGTGCATAGGAGAAAAAACCATCCACTGGAAACGGAGAAGTTCCTCCATTTCCAAAACCCCACCCACTGTGAAACCTACATAATGCTGGCGCAACCCCGACAGGACCAGTACCAACAGCCTCCACATTTCCACTATTAACTGAACCACTAGCAATAGCACAAGCACCATTTCCAGTAGGTGAAGGAAGAATCAGGGATTTCCATCACACTTGCACGGCCCACATGAAGGTCACTCATCAGCAAACACCACATTGCATCACCTCGACTCAAATGTGGCTTAATTTGCTGCAACAAGCAGACCATGCCCGCAAGAGAGGACTCCTCCAACTGCCTCAGATCCCCAAAAACCGCCTCCAATTCCTCCGAATTCCCATTATTCCCAGAACACCCGCTATTCAAATAAGCCAACGAATTATGCAAAATATTTGTCAGCACATCCATTCCTCCATAACAATGCCCATTCCTCAATATAGCCTTCAAAGCCACTTCCTCGTCATAACCCAATGCCACGAGCTTTGAAATCGCCTCATTATACAAAAGCCCCAAATTTTTCAACAAAATTTCCTCCAACTGCTCCTCGGTACAGTACCCCCACCCACTATCATCAAAACCAGAGTTCGGGCCCTCTACCGGGCCGGAGCCCGTATTCGGCTCATGAGTTGAATCATTAATACCCATTTGATAACTCAAGGAAAGCCTCAACCCAGCTTCCATTACAGAGTTAGAAATTGCCATGTTGTTGGTGATGTCGTTGTTAGCGTTATCAGTGGTGGCATTAGTACTGTCATGATCGGGCTCGAGCTTTACCGATCGGGCCCGCCTATTTGTTCTGCTCTGCTTATCTCTTACAGTACAGCCCATTTGGGATTTTATTAAATAGATTATAAATTTATGATTAACCCTAAAAAAAAAAAGTACAATCAAATTAATTCAACATATATAAAAGCACAAAAATTGCAATGAAATATGCATATAGAGGAGCTATACAAATCAATTGAGATGAAGAAGAAGAGAGAGAAGTCTTACCCAAAAGATGATCCGCGCAGAATTTTGGGGGTTTGAGCTGTAAACAGGTAATAAAACGAGGAGAACGAGGAAGAGGAAATGGGTGGGGCGAGTGGTGCAAGTTGGGCTGGGCTTGCCGCTTGATGAGAGAGGACAGATGTCTATTACAAATTTGCGATGACCAAAGAGTGTAAGTTGGATGTGTGAATATACCTTCTGCCGTGTTTACAATTTTACCCTTACTAGAAAGGAAATTTATATGGGTAGATGACACCATCGACCTTTTGTAAGTTTATAGTTAGGTGTTCATTCGGTAGTTTTTTATTATTGGATTTTTTTATTTTATTTTCGGCATACAAAAATCAAAATTAAATTAAAATTATATTTTTTTTGGTTGGTTAGTTAATTTAGATTAACTGAAATTTAATAGTTAATTGAAAAACTAAGTATAAAATTTAGGGATAATTTTAGAAACTATTCCTATGATTTTTCCTAATATCACTAAACGCATTTCAATTTCTAAAATATCATTTACCTCCCTTATTTTCATTTTCTGTGTAATATTATCAGCCCAACTTCGAAAAGAATTAGTAAAAAATCTGACAAGAAGAGAGAAAATATTTTATTTCTAGTATTGCCCTTTGTTTTCCAATATAATTTAGTGAAATAGCTAGAAGAAAAAAGAAAAAGAGAGTTGCATGCTGAGGGAAGAATGTGCAATTTATGGTCCAAAGGAGCAGAAGTACTACCATTCAACTAACCGTTCCCTCTGCTGCAGATGGCAGACTATATAAGTTGTTCAAAGTGCAATCTTTTTTTCAGCTGTATGAAGGCCGAGAAATATAGTGAAAGGCATGAAATTTATTTTATAATTCAAAGTACAAGGACAATGTCAAAACCAAAACAGGAACAACAAAATTCCATGATATGACTAGTTGTATATATTTTCAATCAAATTATAATCAATATGATCAATGTCAAAGTAGTAGTCGCATTATAAATATTCTAGCTTTGTTAGGCTTTTGGTTATGTGATTATAATGTGTTTTTTTTTTTTGTTCCAATTTTTCCACCTTTCATGAAGTATGATTACTTTTTTCAATGCTGCAACAATGCATTTTATGGCACTTCAGCAAAAATAAGTAGAGAGCAAAAATTTGTTAATTAATGATCTTTTATTGATTTCTTTTTTATGATGACATAAGCACTTAACAACACATCTAGATCTGTAAACAAGTTTTGCATCTGTTATGAGTTTTGCTGAGACAGGGTGTTGGGACGCATTGCACCTCCACAATATATCAAAAGATTGTCTCTTTGAACCATCTCTTATACACATCTAGATGTGTATAAGAGACAGTGATGGACGCACACAACTTCCTAACAAAGTCTCTTTGGACTAACATGACCTTCCAAACTCCATTCGAACGATGGAACGGATGCATGCACGGACGTCCAACGAAGTTCTTCACCAACCGCATGGAGATCGGACGCTGTGTCGGATTTAATAAGCATCTTATTTCGGGTGTCCTTAATCCCAACGACTACTTTTTTTGCATTTATTATTTAGCCGTTAGGAAATAGTTGCAACCACCATTTATTACTCCTATAAATAACTGTTTTGATATTCTATAAAAATCATCTAATATATTGAATACAAGCCTTAGAAAAGAGTAATTTTAGTACAAATTGGCCATAGTGCTTTATTGTATTAGTGTGCAGTATTAGAGTGCAATTCAATTTTGAGTGGAGTAATAATCTTGTACGAAAGTGTGGTTGTGAATAAAATTCTTGGTTCAACTAAAAGAGTTTTTAGTGTAAGCAAGAACTTCCTTACTTTGTAAAGATTATTGGCTCACCAAGTGTGTGAAGCATTCTAGTGATTTGATACTTCAAGCTTGTTAGCTTGGAAGTATTGGTTGTTTAATTTCCTCTCTTTTTTTACTTCACTGTTTCATTGATTCTATTATATCAATTTTTAATTGAAAAATCTTAATAAGATTAATATTTCTAAAAGTATTTTTAGAAACCTAATTCACCCCCTCATAGGTTGCTTTGGGACCAACAATTGGTATCAGAGCTTGGTCATTTTATTGCTTAAATTACTTTTGAGAAAAGAACTATTATGGCAATCAACAATACTCTATTTCTTGAGGGTCAATCCGTTACTAGGCCCTCTATGTTTAATGGGGCAAATTTTATTAGTTGGAGAGATAGAATGAAAATATACTTTTGTAATCTATTGACATTGACTTGTGGTATGTTGTCAATGAAGGTCCTTTTGAAGCTACTATCATTGATGATCACACAAATAGAAGAAGAGAAAAGACAAGGGATGAGCTCACTCCACAAGACAAGGCAAACTTGACGTTAAATGCAAAAACCATGAATGTGCTATATAATGCCTTAAATGCAAATGAATCAACCCGCGTGAAGGAATGCATTTTCGCTAAAGAAATTTGAGATAAATTGAAGAAAATCCATGAAGGGAGCGACGATATTCGTGAGCAAAAGAAATCCTTACTTGTTGCCAAGTATGAGTCCGTCAAGATGGAACCACATAAAAATATTGATAAAATGTAATGTAGGTTCAATGACATCATTAAGGATCTTGAATCCTTGAGTAAGGAGTATTCTTTGGGTGAAAAAAATAAAAAAAATCCTAAATACTCTATCCAAAGAATGTGATGCCAAAACAATTGCTATAGAGGAAGCCAAGAATTTAAATTCAATTTGCCTGCCTATTGAATCGCTAATCAATTCTCTTACGTCTTATGAATTGAAGTTGAAAGCCAAAGTGGTGGATGATAAAGAAACAAGGCTAAGAAGGAGAATTGCTCTAAAATCGCTCAAGAAGAGGATGAAAATAGCTCCATCAATCTAGAAGATAAAATCTTGATGAAGGAGATCTTGCACTCATTTGCAGAATTTCTTAAATATTACATCAACATACAAAGAATGAGAAGAGGTGAAGCTACAAATTCAAATAATTTCAAAGAAAAGACAAGGCTTGAAATGAAGAAGTAAAACGAAATATGTTTTGAATGCGGTCAACTTGGACACTTTGCAAATGAGTGCCCTTCCAAGAAAAAGAAGGAAGGAAGAAAATCTATATTCAATAACTTTCAAATCACATGGGATGATTGCAATTTCGAAGGAGAAGTCGAAGAAGAAATGGAGTCGGCAAAAATGGCCTTTATGGCCATTAGAGATGATGAGGTAAATTCTAACTATGATTTTTGCTCTCTAATGATGAAAATGATGAAAGTGATCTTGAAACTTTCATTTTGAAATTGCATGATAGTTTAAAGGAATCATATGCTAGAAATAAGGAGTTAGTGAAGAAATCAAATGAAGTTTGAACACTAATATTTAAACTTGTGAACGAAAATAATAGGCTATCACAAGAAAATTGTGACTTGAAGAAAAAAATGCATGTAAGATCAAAGGTCAAGGAAGAACAAGCCTCCTTGAAGAAAAGATTGGATGATTTAGATGTTCTCTTGACTAGAAAGAAAGAAAATGTTGTTGATTTGAAAAGAAATAGAAATGTATTAATCAACAAAAAATTTATCATATTTAGAAGGGATGATTTATGTTTTGTAAAATCAAAATCATCTTTATGTGAAAATAGAAATACGATTTGTAGATATTGCCAACAACATGGACATGCTAAGAATATGTGTTATGTCAAGAAAAATAAAAAACTTGGAATGAAAGTCGCATGTATTGATAGCAATTTCACTAAATAAATCATATTCAAATGGACCCAAAAAAATATGGGTACCAAAAATTTTCAATTGATTTATTGTGTAGGTACTTAACATCACCAACAATGTTAAGTGGTTCATAGATAGTGGATGTTCAAGGCACATGACTGGTGATACTTCTCTCTTCACAAATCTCATATTCAAAAATAATGAAAAAGTCACATTTGGAGATAACAATAAATCAAAATCAATCGGCATTGGTGATGTTGGTAAAAATGGTGAAACCTTGAGTAAGAATGTGCGTCTTGTTGATAATTTTAATTATAATTTATTAAGTGTAAGTCAAATTTGTGATAAAAATTTATATATATTTTTTACCAAGCATGATGTCTTATCCTTGATAAAAATTATGTTATTTTATTCAAGTGTACTAGGCACAATTATATTAATGTGATTTATTTTGATAAAATTAGCAATAGCAATGTAAAATATCTTACCGCTTCCATAGATGATCCTTGGCTTTGGCATAGAAGACTTTGTCACTTTAACGATGAATTTGATTGAAAAACTTGCTAAAAAGGATTTGGTAAGAGGTTTGCCAAAATTAAAATTTTTAAAAAATAAAATTTACGATGCATGCCAATTTGGTAAACAAGTCAAAATTTCTTTTAAACCAAAGAATTATGTGTTCACTCATAAACATTTAGAATTGTTGCAGTTAGACTTATTTGGACCTACTCAACATGCTAGTCTTGGTGGTTGCAAATTTGCCTTTGTTATTGTAGATGACTATTCTAGGTACATTTGATTATTATTTCTTGTTTACAAAAATGAGTCTTTTGAGAAATTTGTAAAATTATTTTCAAAATTCAAAATTTATTGAATTTATAGATCATTCGTTTAAGAAGTGACAATGGTGTCGAATTTAAATTTGGAGGTTTTCTCGATTTTTGTGATCACAACGGTATTTTTTATGAATTTTCGATTGTTAGAGTCCCTCAAAAAAATGGTGTTGTTGAAAGAAAAAATATGACTTTTCAAGAAACCGCTAAAACAGTATGATTAGTGAATGCGACCTACCACAATACTTTTGGGCAATGTCTGTTAACACGGCTTGTTATGTCATGAATCGAGTTTTATTAAGATCCTTTTTAAACAAAACTCCTTATGAACTCCTTTTTTGTAAAAAAAAATTGTGTGCTATTTCAAAATTTTTGGTTACAAATATTTTCTTTTAAAAATCAAAGAAAACCTTGGTAAATTTGATAAAAAATCGGATGAAAGAATGCTTTTAGGATATTCTAGTGACAAGGAAGTATACCGAGTTTACAATAGAAGAACGCTCTTGATTGAAGAAATTGTATATGTTACATTTGATGAAACTGATGTTATCTCAAAGAATTTGTGCGAAAATGAAGATGTAGGTATTCTAAAGGAGTTCGAAAAGCTCACTATTTATGAAGATCGTCAAGAGATCACATCAAGCAATGATGTCAACGATCATCAAATAGATGATGAAAAAGAAAAGAACAAGGATGCTCCAAAACATCTTCCGAAAGTTACTTCATTTGGAGATTCGTCTCTAGTCACCCTCAAGATTTAATCATAGGTGATCTATCCGATGGGGTAACTACTCGTTCTCATAAACCTTTGAATAGTAATTGTGCATTACTTTCTCACATTGAACCTAAACATGTAGATGTTGCTTTGAATGATGAATCTTGGGTTAATGCCATGCAAGATGAAACTTAGTCAATTTAAGAAAAATAACGTATGGACCTTGGTTGAAAGACTATCTTCTCATCCCGTAATTGGAACAAAATGGGTTTTTAGAAACAAATTAAATGACAAAGGTGAAATCATAAGAACAAAGCTAGACTTATTGCAAAAGGTTATGCTCAAGAAAAATGTATTGACTTTGATGAAAACTTTGCACCCGTGGCTAGATTAGAATCCATTCGTATGTTTCTCGCATTTGCATGTTTCAATGATTTCAAATTATTTCAAATGAATGTCAAAAGCGCATTTTTAAATGGTTTTATCGATCAAGAAATTTTCGTTGAACAATACCTCCGGGGTTTGAAAATAAAAATATTCCAAATCATATTTTCAAACTCTTTAAAACTTTATATGGTTTATAAACAAGTACCAAGAGTTTGGTAAAAGATTAAGTGATTTCTTCTTGAAAACTGTTAAGTAGAGTGTAGTTGAGACCACTCTTTTTACAAAAATAGATTTAAATGGTTTGTTAATTGTTCAAATTTATGTTGATGATATTATTTTTGAAGCAACTAATGAAAGTTTGTGCAAGGACTTTTTACATTTAATGCAAAAAGAGTTTGAGATGAGTATGATGGCAAGTTACAATTTTTCTCGTACTACAAGTTCACCAAACAAAAGAATGAACGTTTATTACACAAATCAAATATACAAAGGAGCTACTCAAACGATTTGGAATGGAAGATTGCAAACAAGTTGGTAAGCGTATGTGCACTTCAACCAAACTTGATAAAGACTAAGGAGATAATGGTGTTGATGAAAAATACTATAGAGGTATGATCGGAAGTTTCAACTTTACTTAACAGCCAGTAGACCAGATATTATGTTTGCTGTTTGTTTATGTGCTAGATTTTAATCTTACCCCAAAGAATCGCACTTGATAGATCTAAAAAGAATTTTTAGATATTTGAAGGGTACAATGAATTTTGATTTGTGGTATCCAAAATCCTCTACATTTGATTTAATTAGTTATTCTGACGTTGACTTTGTTGGGTGTAAAATTGATCGAAAAAGTACCAGTGGTATGTGTCATTTCCTGGAAAATTGTCTTGTGTCTTGGTTTAGCAAAAAACAAAATTCTATTTCACAATAAAAAATAACAATGAATACATTGCTGCTAGAAATTGTTGTGCTCAACTTCTTTGGATGAAACATACTTTAAAAAATTTTGGTGTTATTTTTTATTGTGTGACAACACTAGTGCAATTAATCTCACAAAAAATCATGTTATGCACTCTAGAACCAAACACATTGATGTTAAGCATAATTTTATTAGAGATCTTGTTTGTAAAAAGGAAATTCGTGTTGAAATTTCGTGCCTACTTCAGATCAACTGGCTGATATTTTTACAAAATCCTTGGCTCTAGATGGCTTTGAATCTCTCAAAAAATGTTTGGAGATTTTACAGATCAATTTGACATAATCTCCTTGTTCGGAGCACTCGATCATCCGAACAACACTATCTCTCGGACGCTCTTTCCTGTCCGAAAATCTCCTCTCTATCTCGGACGCTTACAATCTTCCGAACGCTATTCAATTTTCTTCACTTATTCTCTGGAATTCTTCCGGATGCTTTTCATTGTCCGAAATAACAACGAACGCACTGGCTCTTCAATCTGCCGTCCGTTCATCAGCTTTCGGACACTTCATCAAACGTACACCAATCGTTCGGCCGTCCGAACGGTCTCCCTGTTCGATTAAAATCGTCCACTTTCTCCCATTTCGGACTCACCCTAACCCCCGAAACCCTTTCTGGCGAAATTTTTTCTCCAAAAGCTCCTCTAAATTTCTTCCTTCTCTCCACAAATTGTTTGAAAAATTGTCATTCTCAAAGTATTAATCACCATTATTGTACATAATTCCACCCATCTACCATCTCACTTCATCAAATTCCTACCAATCTTTCAAAAAAATTACAATTTTTCTCCTCTTGCTTCCTTTCATTCACAATGGTTAAATTCCGTGGAGGTTCTTCTACAGCAACTTGTGGACGAAAAATAAAAGGGAAAGCTCCGCTGCGTGGGAAATCTTCGGCTAATTCTCAAGTCTCCTCAAATCCAATTTTACCAAAATTTATCGATGTCAAGACATCTGAACGGTATACATCTCTTCTGGGCAAATCTATAATTGTTCAACGTCTTATTTTTCAGAGTCTTTTTGATGAATATAATCTTCTCATCGTCAAATCATGCTTTGAAAAATAAAATTGGGGTCACTTAGTGCATATTGATTTACCCGTTTATCATGGCATGGTGCTTCAATTCACAGCCAATTTTTGAAAAGGCTCCACTGTTCGCACATTAATTTCTCGTGTAACAGCATCAATGCTTGAGATTTTCTCCAACATCATCAACACTATTTTTTAATGTGAAGTCTCAAATATGAATGATTTCTCTTATTTCTTTTCTTTAGATAAATGGCTCGCTATTGATACTCGATTTGACATTGATGAGGTCAAAGCTATTTTTAACATCAATTTCAAACAGGCCTCAGCAGCCAAAATCACATTGCTAACTCCTGAACTAAATATTCTGTACACTCTTATCACGAATTTGTTGTTACCAACCGATAGGCATCGCACTGAACCAGAAAAAATGCAGCTTTACTTATTTTTTTGTATTTTCAAGGGCATTCCTCTTGACTTTGGGTATCTCTTCTACTTCCTGTGGGAACTCTTTCTTACTGATACCCGAAGAAACATTCCTTTTGAAAAATTACTTACCAAAGTTTTTGATTTTCTTGATGTCCCTTTCAACGGCAACAAACAATTTCTCCCTTATTTCAACAAATCTTATATTGAACGAAAAGGCCTCCATTTTTTCAACGATCAATAGTAGGTTAACTAAGGTAACTTTTAATATTGAACGTTCAAATCTCAGGCCTCTACCTCTGGTTTGACAATTCCACATTCTCCTCCTCCTCAAACACCTCCACCATTCCATGATTCTCATCCATCTTCCTCTGAACCCTCACTTCTTTGAGCACTCAAGTAAGTTCCTTTCAACGTCGCACTAATCGTAAGTTAAAGCGACTTGAAACTCGTCAGGTGATTCTCTAAGAGGCACTTAGCTTAGGCATTTCTACTTCGGCTCAAGTTCAATTTGCCAACATTCAATCACAACATCCGCTCGACTCCTCTACCAACAGTGATGATAATGTATAAGATGGGGATGTTTGTGAGGATGACGAAGAGGACACAAATAATCAAGGTGCTACCAATGAAGATGAAGGTGACGATGAGGATGTTGACGACACGTTCAATTTCATCATGCAACGCCGTACTGAAGAAGAAGAAAACAGTGAGGTTACTGATGATGATGCTTCTTCCAAACGCAGCAAGATCGGAAAAGCGCTCCAAGAAGAAAATGACTCGAATTAGATCCCTTAATAATCTGTTTTTTAGTTTTTGAAATCTCTCTGAATTTTTTCTTTGCCTAGTTAGAATCGCTCTCAGATTTATCATTTTTTGTATTACTTGGAACTAATCCTGTTGAATATTTGGGTTTTATCCTGTTGAATATTTGGGCTTCATATTTGGATTTTATCCTTTTTATGAATTTTTGCGCTATTTCTGTTGAATATTTGCACGTTGTCAAGGAGAGCTTTTTTTGATGATGTCAAAAGGGGGAGTAGTAATTTATATTGCAAAATGATTGGTCATCACTCATATCTGTTGATTTTACATAATTATTTCATGAATGTTTGTCATCATCAAAAGGGGGAGATTGATATTTTTCAAACCTTATTTTGATGATGACATAAGCACTTAACTCTGTAAACAAGTTTTGCAGGTCTGTTACTTGTTTTGCTGTAGACAGGGTGTTCGGACGCATTGCACCATCCGAACTATGTCAAGCTCCGTTCTCGGACGCATTCCACCGTCCGAACCAACAGGTAGAAAGTAAGGATCTTACTGTTTCTCTAACGGACGCACACAACTTCCTAACAAAGTCTCTTTCGGACGAACATGACCGTCCGAAACTCCATTCGAACGATGGAACGGATGCATGCACGGACGTCCGAACGAAGTTCTTCACCAACTGCATGGAGATCGGACGCTGTGTCGGACGCATCCTACTTATTTCGGACGTCCGAAATCCCAACGGCTACTTTTTTTGCATTTATTATTTAGCCGTTAGGAAGTAGTTGCAACCACCATTTATTGCTCCTATAAATAACTGTTTTGATATTCTGTAAAAATCATCTAATATATTGAATACAAGCCTCAGAAAAGAATAATTTTAGTACAAATTGTCCATAGTGCTTTATTGTATTAGTGTGCAGTTTAGAGTGCAATTCAATTTTGAGTAGAGTAATAATCTTATATGAAAGTGTGGTTGTGAGTAAAATTCTTGGTTCAACTAAAATGAGAGTTTCTAGTGTGAGCAAGAACTTCCCTACTTTGTAAAGATTATTGGTTCACCAAGTATGTGAAGCATTCTAGTGATTTGATACTTCAACCTTGTTAGCTTGAAAGTATTGGCTGTTTAATTATCTTTCTTTTTTTATTTCACTGTTTCATTGATTTTATTATATCAATTTTTAATTGAAAAATCTTAATAAGATTAATATTTCTAAAAGTATTTTTAGAAACCTAATTCACCTCTCTCTCTTAGATTGCTTTGGGACCAACAGTTTCTATTATAACTCAAAAGGCACAAGGTTATAAAAGTCATTTCATGTGCTTAGTTAAAGCTCCTGGACCCCACTGACAAGAGAAGGGTGCTAAGTGATATTTTTAAAAGTTAGAAGATACTAAGTGATATTAGGATAAATCTTAGGGGAGATTTATGAAATTATCCCTAAAATTTAATACAAACTAATAAAATTAATAAACAAAAAGCTAAAACTAATAAATATAATATAAATATATATATATATATATAAATATATATATATATATATATATATAAAACAACCCCAAAATATTGAATGAATGAAAATATAGAATTGGTTAATAGAAAACTGAAATCTAAAATTAATTAAATTAAAAATCCGATTATTTGATTACTGATTTTTAATATTCAAATCCAAACCATATACCAATCTCTTTATTTGGTTTTTATTTTGTTATCCAGACACAAGTTATCCGAATACTGAAAACCATACTAATTTAACTTGGTCGATTTGTTCGATAAACTAATGAACACCCGTATTTATAAGTATTCACATCATGTTCCTTGTATGAGTGTAAATGAGACAGACAATTTAAACTCGAATATAGTATCATGCCAAGAGTAAGTTTGAGTCGTCCAATACAATTACGAGTTCAGATTTGAGTAGCTCAATTTTTGAGGAAATGAATGACGTTATTTGTGTTAAAGTATATGCAATTTGGTAATTTTACATACATATAAAAACAAAACAATAACGTGTGTATCACATATGTGACAAGCACTCGAGTATAATGCTTTTGTGCCCGAAATTGACTTATTGTGCCCATGCATTATATAAACTAGTAATGAGGTAGCTACATTAGTTTGTGTGATTACTAAATCCTTACAAGAACTAAGACTAAATGATATCAAAACTACATAGGAACTAAGAAAGATATGGTGAAATAGTTTTGTTTAACGAGGCCTCTTTATATAATAAAAATTGGGATAATTTTAAAAACCTTTCTTAAGATTTAGGTTAATATCACTTAGTATTCTTTAACTTTAAAAAATCTCACTTACTTTTACTCTCTTGTAAGTGGGACCCAAATTAGTATGAAGTAACAATTGTACCCTTTATTCTTTAGTAAAATAACAAAAAGGAAGTTTCAGAAACTTCTCCTAAGGTTTCTAATAATTTTTTTTGCATCTTTAGTCTTTTAACAATTTTTTGTCAATTTATATGCAAAATATGTGTCGGTTAATGAGCTTATTTCTATTTGGTGTTTTTTTTTTTTTTTAATATGTAAAAACACATAATATTTTGTAAAAAATTGTAATTTGTATGGTTAATTACAAACTCATAAACTAAAAAATTAAAATATAATTTTTTTATAAAGAATTTTTTATTAACTTAGTTAAAAAAAATTTAATAGCACTTTATAAATATACCCTGTGTCAGTTTCAATAAAAAAAAATAGAATGCTTAAAAATGCACCATATATATACGATTAAAAAAAATTTAGTTTATATTTTGTTTATAAAATTAATAACTCGTAAAACGAAAAAAAATTAAAATGTATTTTCTTCTTTAAATTTTTTGTCAAGTTATTTATGAAAATATGTGCGCATTAATGTGTTTGTGTTTGAATTTTTATAAAAATTCACAATATATTAAACACACTATATACTATAATAAAATAAATGCAATTGGTACTTTTTTTTTTTTAAGGAAAATCACAAGCTCATAAACAAAAAATAGAGTAACATATAATTTTTTTTATGATATTAACCAAGAGAAGAACATTATGAAAAATTGCATAAATGTTATTTGCTAAGAATCTCATTAACTTTCCCAAATTTATTTTTCTTTTTTCTAATTGTTATAACAAATTAATTTTTCTTACCGAGGGTAAAGATGGAATCAAAATTGCTTCTCTTTCTCCTAAAATAATATTTTATACAACTGGGATTAATTCTTATAACATGTATAAAGTTAGGAAAGACTTGTAAAATTTTTTAAAATTTAGGATTACTAAGTGATATTAACATAAACTTCAGGAGAAGTTTATGAAATTATACCATAAAAATTTTAACCTTTTTTGGTGTAGAAATATTCCAATTTCTACGCATTTCCATTTTATTTTACGACCCGTTTTTTCTGCTAATATCACAATATATTACTGATAATATTTCCTGTAACAATTTGAATATTTCAGCAACAACTGCTTAAGCATGACCTCTACATAACACTGACCCAACCAGCATGTCCAAGATTTACCCTTGAACCAATAGTCCACAAGCACAAGTATATGAACACTCGCATAACCATACTTTCCTCGAGAGAGGTCATGCTATGAAGTTGCACCAAAAACTCGAACTCTTTGCTCAATAGGAACCCTGCAGCATGGACATACTGCTTTGCCATTCTTCCAATAATCTGCATTGCAGTTGACACACACAACTTGATGAGCACAAGGAAGAAAAACTACAGAAACTTCATCCTTCATGCAAACAATGCATTCCCTGTTATAACTGTCTCCCTTATCTGACGAAACATCCAGTTTATCAAATTCATGAAGCAACCTCACAATGCTTTCTCCTTGCAGCTTTGTCCCCTCCAAGTTTCCATTCAATGAATTTTTAGACTGACGTTGAAGCTCATTACTTTGTTGCAATGCTTTAAGGCGTGCAAGTTCTTGCTCTAGCCTCCGAATATCATCCTTGTGGCGCTGGAAGTCTATTTCTGACTTAAGGCGCAAAGATTCCAACCTTCTTTTGCTATTAGCCTCGGTAGTTTCCTTCTAAGGCGCCTTTCCTCCTCTACTTGAGCCTGGGCCTGTTCTTTATCCTTCTTTTCTTGCCTCCATTTTGCCTGTGCAAAGAAGTCGAATAACCAATATTTTCACCCCAAAAAATTTGAGATTCCAAACTACACCAAATGGCGAAAAGAATTCGCACAGAAAAGGAAAAAAGGAAGGATTTAAAACCAATTAAGTGAATATCCAGTTCTAATGGTTAAAAAGTAGTACAAGAAAAAAGAATTTCACCGCTAGTTTTGCTTTCCAGGAGCACAGAGCCTCCAGGGAAAAAACATTAATTAAGCTTAAGAAGTATAATGGAACGACATAGGTGGTCACATCTCAGAATTTTGAGCTTGGGTAAATAAGCAGCATATTACAATTATGTCGAACAGGCAATCAAAGATTGTCAACAGGTATTAGCTAAATCATGATTCAATTACGAATGCACAGCCTGATAGGAGAACTGAGGCACGTGATCGGAAGGAGGCTGGTAGGACCAGTTGAGACATACGTATGCTAGTTTCTCGAGGAAGTATAAGGGTTAAATCAAACTGCATAGAAGATCGAATGCGAGTGTTCAAAAGATAACTAAGCAAAAACAGACAATTTATTGAGTACACAAGATAAACTCTAAGTAATAGAAACCATGAGTGTGAAAATTAAAGAACTGAGCCATAATAAGAAACCTGGTACTTGTGCACCTAAAGCATTCCTCAAATTCTATCTACAGATTAACTGTTGCTTTGTGCCAATCTAGAAACAAGTACATGTATCTAGGAAGCCAAGTTAAGCCAGTTGGACCAATAAATAACACAACTATATGCCAATCAATGAGATAATCTTCAAAATGCACAAAAAAAAAAAAAACAAGGAGGAAGAAGAAGAAGACGACTCCTCCTTGATGGCTCAATAGACGAGATTCATGGCTGTGTTCAAGATTAAGAATGCACAATGAGCTAATACTCAAATTATCAGATGATTTTCCAGATTCTTAAGACCTGAATTATGATTAATATAGTAAACTCAAAAGCAACGATAACCCTAGGAATCAATCATCAGGAATCTGGATAATCCATCAGTTCAAACATCAGCATGGACCCTTTATCAGTTTAATCATGAGAATATACCTCAATCCAGTTCTTTGCACAAAATAGCTCGTACAACATTCTAGTGTAATTGCAATAGAAAAAGAAAATAGCCACTCTGAGTATGTAATGCAAATAAACCCAAAAGACGACTGCATACAGATAGTAGCCACATTCTGTTATGATCTTACAAATGTTGCTGCTAGTTATTTGGCTGTCATGCGGAACTAGTAATTCTGAAAAGGTATAATCCTAAAAGCTTCTTTGTTTCTTTTCTTTTAAGATAACAAAACAGAAGTCTCATTTATTACACAATGTAAGCCTCCTACAGAAACAAGTACAATAAAGCAAAATGAATGAAATACTTACTCCGTATTAATTACCATATACAAAACCATGAAGCCTGCTGAATTAATTTTTATTTCTAAGCCACATTAAAATATTATTAAATAAAGTTCCAAAAGAAAAAAGATAAGAAAAAAGGTCACAAGAATTCTACAAGATACCACTACGGTGAAGAAATCATTTAATACGCCATATTGCACCTAGAATTTTGTTAATGCGATTGTTGTTGGACGTGCACTATCGACTGCAATAGAAACAGAATAATTGATACATATGTGAAGTTCAACTACATATAAAGCGCAACCCATGGAAAGATTACACACCTCAGCATCCTTCTGAGCAGCCTCAGACTGTGCCAACTGTTGTTTTATATCTGAAATCTTCTGTTTCTCTGCTGCAATATCCTCCTGCAGCTTAGCATTCTGCTTTTCCCAAGCCAAAAGCTTCTTCAAGAATTTCTTCTCCCTCTTTGCAGCCTCCAAACAACTGTTGACTGATTCTGATGCACTTAACTTAGAAGCCTCCATCTCAGCTCTAATTTCTGCATTCTCAGTCTCAAGCTTTCTCACGGCAGCATTAATGCTGCACGGTCCACTTGACCACTAGCCTTCCTCAAAGAATTCTCCATTTCAGTAAGCCTCTTCATGGTAGTGTCTTCAAGATTCTGCTTCCCCTTCTTCAACAGTTGGGTCTCTTCCCTTTCCACCCTCAACATCTTCAGCTCGGTTAAATCATGGCTGAGCTTTCTGGCAGCTTGCATTGCCTTTTGCTGGGCCCACTCCTTTCGCTCCTTTACCTGCCTCTCCAGGTCCTTAATCTGATGGATCAAACTCAAAATCATTTCATCTTTCTGCTCCAGCGACACCTGCTCAGTATTCTCATCAAGGTTCAAATCACGAAACTTGTCCAACACTGAGTTAACAACATCTTGATTCTTGACATTTTGGGGTTCCTCACTCTGCTCAACTGGAACACTTTCAACACTAATTGCACTAGCACCCGAGGTATCCCCATTGGTCAAAGAGCTTGGGCAGGTCTGCAATTGACTCTGGAACTGTCTAGCATTTGCTCTGAATCCAGCAGCAAGAAGAGCAAACATTGCCACATTTCTTTTCAACAGAGTATTCATCGAAGGAGTAAGGCTAAACCTCTTCGGACAGTCAATCTCCTTCTGCAAAGTCATTTCTGGAGCATAGGAGAAAAAACCATTCACTGGAAACGCAGAAGTTCCTCCATTTCCAAAACCCCACCCACTGTGAAACCTACATAATGCTGGCGCAACCCCGACAGGACCTGTACCAACAGCCTCCACATTTCCACTATTAACTGAACCACTAGCAATAGCACAAGCACCATTTCCAGTAGGTGAAGGAAGAACCGGGATTTCCATCACACTTGCACGGCCCACATGAAGGTCACTCATCAGCAAACACCACATTGCATCACCTCGACTCAAATGTGGCTTAATTTGCTGCAACAAGCAGACCATGCCCGCAAGAGAGGACTCCTCCAACTGCCTCAGATCCCCAAAAACCGCCTCCAATTCCTCCGAATTCCCATTATTCCCAGAACACCCGCTATTCAAATAAGCCAATACGAATTATGCAAAATATTTGTCAGCACATCCATTCCACCATAACAATGCCCATTCCTCAATATAGCCTTCAAAGCCACTTCCTCGTCATAACCCAATGCCACGAGCTTTGAAATCGCTTCATTATACAAAAGCCCCAAATTTTTCAACAAAATTTCCTCCAACTGCTCCTCGGTACAGTACCCCCACCCACTATCATCTAAATGTGAGTTCGGGCCCTCTACCTGATGAGCCCGTATACACATCATGAGTTGAATCATTAATACCCATTTGATAACTCAAGGGCCTCAACCCAGATTCCATTACAGAGTTAGAAATTGCCATGTTGTTGGTGATGTCGTTGTTAGCGTTATCAGTGGTGGCATTAGTACTGTGCTGATCGGGCTCGAGCTTTACCGATCGGGCCCGCCTATTTGTTCTGATGTGTTTATCTCTTACAGTACAGCCCATTTGGGATTATATTAAATAGATTATAAATTTATGATTAACCCTAAAAAAAAGTAATGATAATCAAATTAATTCAACATATACAAAAACAGAAAAATTGCAAAGATATATGCATATGGAGGAGCTACACAAGTCCATTGAGATGAAGAGGAAGAGAAAGAAGTCTTACACGAGAGATGATCGGCGCAGAATTTTGGGGGTCTTGAGCTGTAAAGAACTTAATAAAACGAGGAGAATGAGGGAGAAGAGCTGATGGGTGGGGGTGGTTTGGGCTGGGCTGGGCTTGGCGCTTGAGGAGTGAGGACAGATATCTACTGCAAATTTGCAATGACAAAAGTGTTGGATGTGTGAATATACCTTCTGCCATGATTTTTATTTTTTTTTTTTATTTTTTTTTGGGCTAGGAAACCGTGTTTTACAATTTTACCCTCATTAGAAAGGAAATTTATTCGGGCACATGACATTAACATTTTGAAAGTTTATTGATAGGGTGTACATTTTTTCAGTGATAAAAAAAAAAAAGAAAAAATTGATTTTTTTTTTTCTGTTTTTGGTGCAAAACATAAAAAATAAAAAATAAATTGAAATCATACTTTTCTGATTAACTAAATTTTTTTTGATTTATTCGATTAATCGAAATTCACTAATTAATTAAAAATTAAAGTATAAAATTTAATACAAAAACTAATTAAATTATTAAACAAAAATAGGATAAAACTAATAAATCCAAAAAAAAAAAATAGAAAGAAAAGCAATCCCAAAGTGTTAAATAAATGGAAATGTAGAGTTGATTACTAAAATTAAAACTAAAAGTTCGGTTAATAATTTTTAATATCTAAATCCAAATCATGTAACAAATTTTCTTATTTGGTTTTTATTTGGTTATCTAAATACTAATTATTCAAATACCGAAAATCACACTAGTTTAGTCTGTTCAATTTATTCGATGAAACCAAACTATGAATATCTCTATTTATACGCATTCGCAACGTCTCTTGCATGAGTTTAAATGAGACGACAACTTGAACTCGAAAATATTATTAGGGCAAGAGATAGTTTGAATCGTCTCAATACAAGAAGCTGTTTATGTGTTCAGGTTCAAGCAACTCAAATTTTTTTTGAGGGGATAAAAAAATTTTAATTTGTGAAAAAGTATATTAAATTTGGTAATTTTACATGTATATAAAAAAATAATAAATGTATATCATATGTAACAACTCAAATTTAATACTTTAGTGCCCGAAATCAACTATTATAGCTCGAACAAACTTGATTCTCAGTTAACTTGAACTTGTTTTTTTATTTTTATTTTATATTTTTTTAATACGTTAGTTACTCCAATATTGGATGATAGCATTTCTTCTTAGCTTGCAATGTTGATCACATTACTTAAAATCAATTTATCCAACCAAGGTACTCTAGGATGACCATTAACAAATTCAAAATTTTGGGTCAATTTATTCAAATCCAACAGTTTTTTCAGCACCACCAACACGTGTACCACATTTAGCAGTTGTAGCAGGTTCAACAGATGCACCCTCAATATTTTCTGTGTTTTCACCACTACCTGCATCATTTTTAGCAGTTGCACTATTTTAACGCACTTTGTCCATCTTGTTGATCCTTAGAATTTGCTGGTTTATGTGGACATTTTCTGCTATTAAGTCCATATTTTTTGCATACAGTACATTTGTACTTCACTTGACCAGCCATTGTGATCTTCTGAATTTGACTAGATTTTTTCCTTCTAGCTACTGTCTCATTGGATTCTATTTTCCTAATTTTTTTAGGTCTATAAGGAAGTATGTGATAAGCTTAGGAGGGTGCAATTAAGTTTTGTTAACAGGTTTCCATATATGTTCACCATTCACAAAAGTAATCATAGGAATAAAAGCCCTGAGATAAGCTTCCTTAAAGTAATACTCATAGACAAATTCTGATTCTTTACCAGTTGTCCAGATTGCACTAATTGTATATGCACATGGAATACCATTAACTACCATTTCTTACAACGATACGCTCTACTCACCAAGTCAACTACATACTGGTCACTCTACATACATCTAATTTCATATTTCCATTCTCCAACACAAGCAGGGATAGACACATGCTTTTGAGTCTTCTTTAAATTGCTCTACTACATATGGAACACAAGCTAGTTTATATAAGAAGCTCTAGCTGTAGCCCGTATCCTATCCTTCAAAGCTAGCCCACTACGCTCTTTCTTGAAGTTGTTATCCATGTGTTTGACACACATTCTATGCTCTACACATGACAGCAGTTCACTAATGGCTTGGATTAAACCCTGCACAACTTATATCCATTAGTGTACATAAACTAAAGAAATATGTGATAAATAGGTAAAGTAATATAAAAACAACAAACCTATTGTTTGTCAGTGATGGAACTTCACTTGGATTGATCTCTGATTTGGAGGTCATGTGTCAATATTTTAATAAACCATCCAAATCCCCTTGTTCTCAATTTCTACAACTGTATATGTAATTGGGAATAACTGGTTGTTTGGGTCTATACTAACAACTGAAAGTAGTATTCCTTTTTGGGGACCTCTCAAGTGGCATCTATCGAGACCTACAATTAGCCTTATTGTACAACCAGTCAAAAATCCTTCTTTGCATGTTTGAAAACACACATATAACTTTTCAAATACTTAATCGCCATCATCATTTATTTTGAATGCCAATAATACGGTAGAACCTAGATTAGATCTAATGAGTTTAGTAGCATATTCATGTAATCTCCCATACAGCAGTGTATAGTCATCCTCTATCAACTCCTTAGCCTTTATTTCAGAAAGATATGCATAGTTCCTAGTAATGTTGATATTGAGGTCATCATGAACCTTGTTCTAAAAATCTGAAACTTTCCAATTTGGAATCATTCTACGATCATTCTTATACTTCTCACATAGAAAAGTTGAATTAGCAAGTTCATGATAGGTTGTTCTAGCACACTTGTGCTCAATTATTAAGCTCTGTATCTACACATCACTATTTTCCTTCATCTTTGCTGCTGAAATAAACCAACTACAGCTTTTACAAATAGCTTTGATCCTTCTTTGATATTCTTTTTGAATCTAATCTTTCTTCCCCACTTGACACCACGGTGCTTGCAGGCTTTTTTAAACTCATCCCTAAAACTGAACAATAGCCCAACCACAAACTTAAGATCATCCGTATGAATTGTAGCCTTGAACTTAGTATACTTTCTCATCCTCTCATTGATTTCGTTACCTTCCCCATCACTAGCATTACTATTCAATTCTTCAGAATCTGGAACATCAGGCTCTTGTTCAGTTTCATTGGAATTCGCTTCTGCCTTAGGTTCAATCTTATTTTGTGTTGTCTTAAAGTCACTTGCAACAGTAGACCAATTAACCATTTTTTCTACTTCCTCGGTAGTCTTCTTGAACAACTCACTCGCATCATCAAATTCATAATCACTGTCACGAAAAATCTCACTTGAATCCTCATTCTCTAATCCCGCATCAGTATTCTGCAATTTCTTTGTCATGAACTTCTATTCTTTTCTTTTCTTTTCTCTCCCTTGCATGTTTTCACCTCCATCAGGTGGGGTAATTTAAGCATCAAATAACCCCCTTGCAAGTTTTCACCTCCATCAAGTGGGGTAATTTCACCATCAAATTTCCCTTGCATGTTTTCACTTGCATCAGTAGCTTCCATGTTCTCAGTTCCTGCATTTTTTAATACTTCAACTTCTAAATTTGTAGTAGTAATGTGTACTAAGAGACCAGAGTAGGTTTTGAATGTTTGGCCAATTTCTGACCTTTCATATATCCAGCTGCATCTTCTAAGATTGTAACAAGGTTAGTAGCTTCTAAATTTGTATTTGCAGTAGCAGCAACACCAGCTTGCTTCCTTATCTTTGTAGGTGTCTTCTTCTCAGCAATAGACTTCATTCTTGTACCAGTTTTTTGAGGTGTTCCCATCTCATCTACTGCTTTATTTGCCCAAAGACACTCGTGTACTAGGAGGTTCTCTCATCTACTGCTTTATTGTTCTCAACCTCAACAGGTTCTGATTGTTGTTTTATGCCTCTATTATTTGATGACTCACCATCAACACCTTTTAGCAAATATGTCTTCATGTGTCCCATATAAATATCAACCACTTTGTATTTCTCTCCAGAGTTGGCTAAATCTGTGGCATTATCTTCACATACCGCATATAAACTAAATCATTTTATATATTCTTGCTAGGTACGACGTAGTAATGTAAATACATAACTCATAGCGGTTCATGTATTTATGAACTAGCAGGCACCCATATCGATCTTTTATAAAGGCATTTTTGTTATTTTTTAAATTAAGACTATTGGTAAGGGATGTTTATTAGATTTCTTTCATTTTGATATTTAAATGCAAAAAATAAGAATAAAATTACGGATACACATACATACAATTTTGGATCGATTTTAGAGAGTAATTAATTAATTGGTTACACTATTAGAAAAATATAATTCTTTTAAAATCATTAAATTTAAATTTTAGTCTCTTATACACATCTAGATGTGTATAATAGACATAAAAATAGAATATTTTTAAAATTCAAAATTTTATATTACCAAATATTAAAAAATTATTTTTGTAAGTTTACATCTAAACAACAAAAATTAAACACTTATTAAACACTTATTTCAAAAATCAATTAAGTTAAATATTTTGTAATAAGTTATCACAACCCCAAATGGGCGTTAGTTGAATTGTTATTTGAATTTGTTAAGAACCTTGGGCGATAATAAATTTTTCTAAAAACTTTATTGTTTTGGACATTTCTATATATTTATGATTTCATATTTATTTGAAAAGTTCTCAATTATGTTCTAATTTTTTTTTTAAATGTTAAGATGTATAATTAATCTTGAAGACATTATAACTTAGTCTTTGTTAGACTTTAATTAGTTCATTGAACTTTAAATTAAGAAAATTTTATTTTCATTAGTTTAATTTGTTTTAAATAATGTGAGTCCTTAAAATGGAAAAAAAAAAAAAAAAAAGGAATTATAGAAATTTTATTAGAAAAATTCAAAAAAATTAAAAAGAAAATGTGCAAGAGGGGATGTTGGGGGCTAGGGCTGGGGATAGGTAGGGGGTTCAGATCTGGGGTTTGGGGGATCTGGGGGATGGGTTATCAGGGTGGGAGAGGGGAGATTTGGGTGGGGTGGCGTGGGCGGTGGCAGATATGGGGTTAGGGAACCTACGGGGTGGGAGATTGGAATAGGGGAAAGAAAATACGGATGGGAGTGGCGGGGGTTGGGGGCAGATTGGGTGGGGAAGGAGGGCTTTGGGTGGAAGGAGGGCTTGGGGTGGTGGACAGATTATACACATGTGGATGGAGGTAGGGGTGGGGACGGTGAGGGGGTTGGTGAGGATGGGGGAGGAAAGGCTTTGGAACCAAGCGGGACTGGGATTGGGATTGGGGTAGGGGACAGATTGGGATGGGGAAGGAAGGCTTTGGGAGACGGGATTAGGATTAGTATAGGGGACAGATGTAACCCGTTCCCAAAGGGGGAACGGGTGGAAGGGAGATGGGGTTGGTGGCTGAGGGAAGTGGGTTGTGGCAGGTGGTGTAAGGAGTGGTGGAGGCTTGTTGGGAAAGGAAGGAAGATGATGAGTTTTTATTTTGGCTTAAAATTTTTATTTAATTTTATTTTGAACCAGTGGGTTTTTTTTTTTTCTAAAGAAATCCACACACAAACCACATAGTTATACTCACAAAACCATCTCAAACCAAAAGTCACTCGTTAGCACGCAATGACAATTTTTGCATAATTATCCAACATGTCATTCTTTATTGTATAATGCAACAAACGTTCTCGTTGCCGTTAAAGAATTTTCCTTCTTTCTCTACCCACCCCGTCATCTTGCACCATCTTCGTTGTTTTCCACCGTCTTACCATCATCCTCTACCTCCGCATTCCCCTTGTCAAACTCGTCTCTTCTACCATACAATTTGAAAGTTTAATCGGAAGCAATCTAGGTAATATGCAATAATCGTGCATATATACAAATCACGAAAACTAACAAATTTTTTCAACAATCCCACATATAAACACAACGAAGTCGAGAGCTTCATCTTCGATCCGAAACTCATCATTGACGTCGAAGATTCAAAGTACTATTATCGTGTTGTAGCTATTAATAATCTGTGGCAAAGGTGATTTGTGTTTTTCAAATTTCTGATGCTAGAATTTCTCAATTTCCATTATGCTGGTTTGAAATTAGAAGGGTATTTTGTAATGGTATTAATGTTAAGATCTTTGGTAAATTATAAACTGCTGTCAAAGTCTCGAGGAAATATGGGGTGGTCAAAATGCCATATTAAAACTTTTAAATCTCGAGTTTTGTCACTATATTTCAACGATTGGAGTGGTGAAATTCTTGGGGAAATATGAGGTACGGAGCAACTTGAAGTTCTTGATCTTGAGGGAAATTTGGCAAATGAATCTTTGCTGCTTTAGATTGAAATTGAGGGTTATTAATTTGAGGTTCAATCGAATTGTTGGAGATTCTAGATTCATTTTTACTGTTTGAGTATGCAAATCTTGAACTTGGCCGGAAATCATATGAGCGAAAATTGAGGGAGTTTTAATTTGAAATGATTTTGACTAAGAAATAAAAATAAAGCATTTTCGCTAGGCAGCACTGCCATCTTGACAAAATTGTTCAATTTGCTCTCACGATAACAACAGCCAATAAAGAGAACTTCTATGGTTTCATTAGGAAATTATTTTACCATTTGTATTATATAAATTTTGAAATTATAATATATTACTTTTTTATATTGATGAAAATATCATTTTTTTAAAAATATTTATCACGTTTAAAAAATTAAAATATAATTATTACATCTTTTCTATTTCTATCTTTTGTTTTTTTATAAAAATAATGTCTTACTATATCATCCAAAATTTAAATTTTAAAAGATAAAATGAACAAAATTTAAACTGTCAATACCAATACATTATATTTAATAAGTTGTAATCCCAAAAAAAATACTATATCATCCAAAATTTAAATTTTAAAAGATAAAATGAACAAAATTTAAACTGTCAATACCAATACATTATATTTAATAAGTTGTAATCCCAAAAAATAACAAAGATTATGTGACAAAAAAAGTATATTATATAAATCTTCTGAATATACTGAGCCCGTTGGTTGGTTTAATTGATTAGCCAAATAATCGACCGATTAAAAACTTCAATTGAGCAGTATTTTACCAATAAAGCTCCCCTGCACAGAAAATCCAAATAGCATCGGTGATAAGCACACCAAACCACAGTCCAACCCTGTACACATAAGTCAAAAGATATGGTCCCAAATCCTAATCCCTCTCTATTATTCCAAGACTTTCTTCTGCTGACAAAAAAAACACAAATTACACAAACCATCATGGAGCTCTAACATTCAAGAAAGATCCATCACCTACCTATGTAGAAACAGTAGAAGAAATCGTGAAATTCTACAAATCACTCCCACCTAGACCCTCCATTGAAGAGGTTGAAGGAGCCAAATCTGTCATCGAAACAGTGAACTATGAAGAGCAAGAAAGGCTTGAGGAGATTTCCAAGCAAGTTGCTCCACAAGATGTCCCAATTGAATTGTTTTCTGTGTTACAAGAAGTGAAGCAAACCATGGTTTTGTTCAGAAGTCATGAGCAGAGGAAAGAGGCAATTTACTTCATTGAAATTGACAAGTTTTTTCAGACTTTTGATAAGCTTATCCAGAGAGCCTCTAAGTTGGTTTCTGGGGACGGATATATAGAAAAAGAGTGCAATCTTGGTAGCCCAGATGGTGAAATTGGTAAAGAAGTGGTGATAAGTGATGAGTGTGTGGATAGAAGTGAAGAGCCTAAGTTTGACGATTCAAAAGGTCTGCTTACAAGTGCTCCTTCAAACCAGCCATCCTTCATCTCTTCAGGTTGTAATAAAATTCCTTTTAGCTTTCTTTACAATTGAAAATCTACTTTTTTCAGGAAATGTTTCTACAGTTAGAAAAATTAAGAATTTCTTTTTCACACCATCGTTACCTAGTGATTAGGTAACTTGCTAGATGCGTACCAATTCCTGCGTTTAGGTACCACCGACATAGTAGTAGAGAGTACATATACTTGGTACTATATGTTTAGTGTAGCAACATGACTACTTGTATCTGTACCAGTATCGTATATTCGTATTATATAAGCACGTATTGTGGATCCATATCCGTGACACGTATTAGAAAATATCGCGTACACAGTTCCTTAAAATCCTAATTGAATTAGTCTTGGTTCTGATCAGCTCACCATCAGTCTTTATCACACTGTTTCCCTCTCTAGGAATAGATGTATAAACTAACCGTGCAGGAGTTTGCTTCAGTTTTTATTCCTAGTTTGTCTTCTCTTACACAACTTAAGTCTAAATTGCCGTCTGGGCACACTTAAGCGTAACTTGACAGCAAGAAAATAAAGATTATTACATTAATATGGTTTCAAATAGGACAACCTTTGACTTGATTTTGATAAAATTCTCTTAGTTTTACAGTGAAACTTACATTTTTTTTTTCCAGGAAATGCTCCTACAATTACATGCATTGTTTCTTGGTACAAATTTCTTGAAATCCCATCTTAATTGGTAGTTTAACTTGGTTCTTATCATCTCACTATCTATCAGTATCACACTTTTTTTGTCTCTGAGGATAACAGATAAACACTACAAGATTTGAGCAAAATGCCAAAAGTTGATAAATTTTCTAAGTAACTTCTTTTTGTTCCTAGTGTTGTCTTTTTGCAAGTACTATTAAATTGTGCCGTCTGTACACTCTAGCTTGAGCATAAGAAAATAAAGAGTAGATTGTTTTAGTTCTAGCAGCAAACAAGCAGTACTGTGGAGTAATGTACATTTATCTTGTTTGCCTGAAGTATCGAACTTATTCATCTTTATCTTAATTAAAGATAGAGCGTTAGTGAAGTTTAAAATGCTCGGCTATGGTAAGGTCCGACTAATTGACTCTTCCATAAGATAATGTTACTTATTTGAAGAAGAAAATATTTTATGTTTGGAGGAAACTAAATTTGTAAATTGGCTTAATCGTTTTCATTTGCAGTTGTAAGGGATGAAGGGACTGAGAAATTGAGCTTAATGAAAGTGGCTTCCATAATTGAAAACGCTGCTAAAGCAGAAGCAGAGTTCCTTGATCTTCAGGGTAAATTGATGGACAAGGTTGAGTGGCTTCCGTTGTCACTAGGAAAGTTATCTCATGTTGTTGAGCTAAATATAGCAGAAAATCAAATTATGGCTCTTCCCTCCATTATTGGCGGTCTTAAGTCATTGAAAAAGCTTGATGTCCATGCCAACCAACTAATAAATCTTCCCGACACGTTTGGCGAACTGCTTGGCCTAACTGATCTTGACATGAGGACATGGAAACAGATTAAGGTCACTACCAGATTCATTTGGGAACTTAAAGGACTTAATAAATCTTGATTTGAGTTCAAATCGGTTCTCTCATTTGCCAGATATAATTGGGAATCTGACTTCTTTGAAAAAACTGAATGTGGGAACAAACGACCTTGAAGAACTTCCTCATACAATTGGATTATGTCAGTCTCTTATAGAGCTGAGATTAGATTTCAACAATCTTAAAGCTCTTCCTGAGGCAACGGGAATGCTCCACTTCTTGGAGGTTCTTACTTTGCACTACAACAGAGTCAAAGTGTTACCTACGACAATGGGGAATCTTTTGCATCTGAAAGAACTTGATGTGAGCTTCAATGAACTTGAAAGTATACCTGAAAGCCTATGTTTTGCAGTTAGCCTGAAAATGTTGAATGTTGGAAAGAATTTTGCAGACTTGCAAGCCTTGCCAAGATCGATTGGAAACCTTGAAATGCTTGAAGAGCTTGATATTAGTGATAATCATTAGAAATATTTTCATTGCCTGATTCTTTCAGATTGCTTACGAAATTAAGAGTTTTTCATGCTGATGAGACACCTCTTGAATTGCCACCAAGGGAAATAGCAACACTGGGAGCTCAGGTATTCTTTGCTTAGCTTGCGGCATTATTTTAAGTCCATTGCATATTGCATTTTAAATCTTCACTCATTTATTTCCTGCTTCATTAGGCCGTTGTTGATTTCATGGCTGAATTTGTTGCTAATAGAGATATGAAATTTCAAAGACCAACAAAGAAGATAGGATTCTGTCTCCAGCTCTTTACTGTTTGTTTTGGGGTCAAAATGGGATGATTAATCATGAACATAATGAAGAATTTGAAGTGTAATTAGCCCCCCTCTTCGCACATACACACCCACCACCGAACAGAATCGAAAAATGTAAGCGAATTCAACAGATACAGACGCATGAGAGCCTGGATGGGGTTCATTTGATTCTATCATTTATTTTGTATTCTCGAATGTTAATGTTTACACTGTATCTACTTTCTGCTCTTGTTTGCTTTCAGAGAACCAAGAAAAGTGGGAGCAACTTATTTGTTCTATGATCATAGCATCTTTCATGCAAAAATGTACAATTGATTATTCGTGTTTCAATCAAAAGAACATGTATTTGCAGCAGACGTTTTGTGTGCTGAATCAAATTCATGCAATGTTAAATGTTGTCATTATCATGTAAACATATATGCCAAATAGAAGTTCAGTATCAGAGTTTTAGCTGAAGAAAAATCATCAGAATTACAAGTTAAAAATCAGTCAGCTTAGAACTTGGCAACAGAAGTCATTGCTGAGATCATAACGTATTTCTGCATTCATGGGATGTTAGTACAAGGTAGTTGAAGCAAAAAAGGCTTAAGTTTTGCCTAATGCTAAAGTGGGATCTTGCATTGCATGCTTTTGTGGATATGTATATCTCCATTTGTTTAAATATGTTTGTATTAGGGATATTTTACCAAATTTATTGTTAAAGAATTCATGTAGAGGGAGGGATTAAACAACATTACCTGAATGTTGAAGGATTTTCCTTGAAACAGTGGTTTAATATTATACTAATACACAATCATGCTTTGATTAATAACAATGCAACGCGTTTCCTTCTTTTTTTTTTTTTTTTTTTTTTAAATTTTTTTAAAGAGTGAACATCTCTTTTTTGTGTTTTTTCTTATAGGGTTATAAAGATTTCAAGAAATCTAGTAATGTCAAAATGTAAGTAATAGACGTACTAGTGTGTATACATAACACAAAATAAGGGGAAATAAAAAAGGAAAGTTAACCCTATGGTGCAATATTAATTGGATTCTCTATTGTTTATACGTTTTATTACGTTTAATGACATGATTATCTTACTAATTAGAGAAAAAAAAACTAATTAGTGAATTAGAATTTTTTTTTCACATTTTGTTTGTGAATATTAATGTCATTCCGAAAAGGCAAGTTAGAAAATTAGAATGGGTGCGGCAAAGGCCCAGCAGTACAAATAAGTCTGCAGACTGGGCAGCCGCCCCATGTGGCGGAAGTAGTGTGAGGTCCACCAACAAATGAATGGACGTGAACCCTAAGCCCAATTGTACCTATAGCACTTATTGTAGGGCCCAATTATAGTTCAAAGATTATTGTCAGGCTTATGGGAGGAGGAATTTGGAGGTCTTTTTGCAAATAATAAATACTTGCTAGTACTAATACGATTCTTACATTTTGGTTACTCTCAAAACTCAAGGCATTAGTTACTCGTTTAAAGCAAGTCTGGTTACTCGCTTTGCAATATTGAACGAGTATGGCGGTCGTTGGAACTATTGAAAAGCGAGAGTTTATCTTATTTTTCAATCATTTAACAGTGTATAATACTAATTCTGTAATATAGAGTGAGTATTGAAAATTTTTTCCTAAGATAGAGCAATAAAGGGAAGAAAGGAAGTGAAACTAAACTAAAAATTCAAGCAATTTAAGGTCAAGGACACACATTAGAACATAGTTTTGACTTTTGTGATGTGATCCATATTTAAAAGCAGAGGTAAAATTCAAGGGCCCAAGCTAGAGAATATGAACTAGAGTCTCAAATCCAAGAACCATTCCACAAATTAGAGCTATAATTTTGTACCCGTAATGAGGTAAGTGATTCTTATTATATTTTATACCTTTCCAAATGCTGCTTAAATAATTGTATTATTTCAAATTATTTTAAGATAATGAAATAAGGATCGAGTACATTTGCTATATGTTGCACGCTTTAGTATCAAAGATATGAATGTTATTGCCTGATGCATGTATTGGAGAAAGTGAATGAATGTGTACGATTTCACATGTGATTTTTTAATGGTGAACACGAGTTAATCTGGTGAGAAATATAAATATTGTTACTTGGAACGTTACTTGCAAATTAGCCGAGAAAAGCTGATCTTATCACTGGCACCATCTAACAAGTTCCTTAGATTAATATATTAATGAATGGGAAATATTTATGTATATCTGATTTTTTATCTTATTTGTAAATTTGCATGTGATATAAATTAAATATTGTGGAAATTTATGATATTAGCTAATGTAAGAAAAATTTTATAAAATTTAATTTTGACCGTAATATTTACAAGTAAAAGTAAAAATCAAAATTTATGTAAATATTTTTGCATTAATTCATTGTTGATGGTTAAAAAGTCAAGCTTCATGTAGATAAGTTTTGGTTCGGTATTAGCGTAGCCTTACATGCTTTGGATGATCATGTGACGTATTAGGGTTCGGATTTGGGACATGACAGTGGCAGTAAATTAAAGAAATCAACTTCTTCAAACTTATATGAAATTCACTTGAACCACCAAACTATGATGTAAATATGGTTCTTCCCAAGTTAAATAATCCATTCAACAACTTATCTTGTAAAGAATTTACAATTGCTAACTTTTGCATAGCTCTTCGGCATAATACTTTTGAAGAACCCGAACAAAAAATAAAATGAAATAAAAGAAAATAAAGATAATTTCATCGTTCAATTAAAATATTATAGATTATCATTTTAAAATTTATAATTGTATTATGTCAAATACAATAGCAGTCTTTATATTATATTGAGTGCAATAACAACTTATTATTGTTGAATGGTATGGCAATCTCACATTGAGGGAATAGTATCTTAGTCAAAAGTAAATCATAAATACTCAATTTGCAAACGTTGAGATAATTTCATTAAAAAAACTTTCTCAATAAAATTATAAATTTTTGGGAAAATTGCCAAAATAGTCCCTCAACTTTTGCACTTTAGCCAGAATAGTCCCTCAACTTTTTTAGCCAGAATATTCCTTCAAGGCTTTTTCTTAGCCAGAATACCTCTACATGAACTGTCTCTTATACACATCTAGATGTGTATAAGAGACAGGAAGTAAAGTTCATGCTTGTCTTTAAATAAGGTTCTTTGTATAAGAGACATATGACTGAAGTACTAACTTCGCTTTTTCAAAAAGTTGATATTCTCCAAAAGTTGAGGGACTATTTCAGCGATTTTCCCTAAATTTTTTCATAAATAAAACATTAGCACTAGAAAGAGATGTCACCTAAAGAATTATAGGCCTCCACTCCATAATGGGCTTCAAACTGTTTCATGCAAAAAGCGAAGTCAATACTTCAGTCTATGTCTCCTAAAGAACCTTATTTCAAGCCAAGCATGAACTTTACTTCAGTCGACTCACCTTAAATCTTGGGTGGATGTATCTTTGTTTTTGGATCGATCTTTGAGACTAATAAGTGAAATATCAACTTCAGTCACAACTATATATAATTTCATTACATATTATTGAGTCACAAAAAGTGGTGCTATATCGAGGACATAAACTAACCGACGGGGTGTGTCTATACAAATTCCACCTAAATGCCACATGGACGACAATGATAAAATTACATGAAAATATCTTAATTTTGATTTTTATGTCCTCAATTTTTTATTTGGCAGTAATATGTAAGAATTATTATAAATCGTTAAAATATATGTTAGTAGTCTGTCCAAACCTTGAAAAAAAAAATGATATACCCTCTTTCTAAGCTTTATTCTTCTCTTATACCTATAAAAAAAAAGAAAAAGAAAAAATTGCATAAAAAAAAGAGAGAGAAGTGTAAAAGATATCATGAGTAATTATTTACAAGTCCACAATTAAAAGTCACATGTCAAGACTCAAGATCACTTCATGTGAGAAAATTTTATTGAATTATAAATTTCTTGATTAAATATTTGATTTGATATTGTCTATTTTTTTTATAAATTTGATGATAAGTCAGGAGTTTAATCATATGAATTTGAATTTGTGATATTATGTAAATGTAATGAAAAGATATTAATGTGGGATACGGTCGAGACTGACTATTCTTGGTGACCTTTAAAAGCCATTATACGAGTAAAATCACCAACCAAAGTGTCAGTTCAGTGCCTCATGTTTCCATGAATTAAACCAAATATGTCATCGTAATAAATTTAGATCTATTCTCGTACATGTGACGCTAACTTCCTGGTGCAACTAATAATAATGCAAATTATCCTACATAAAAAAAATAAAAAAGAAGCTCTATGTAATCAATTAAGGGACAGCCCACATACTGAAATGTCCCCATCGGATAGCAATTAGTAATGAACACAACTATGACGTAGCCTGATGTAATCGGCTGTCATGCTGGATCTATAATTATAGAAAAATGTTTATATCAGGTAACAAAATCTATGTTCGGAAATTATTAGATATGTTTTACATATTATTAATTTTAATTTTTTTTGAGTTTTTTTTAAAAGAGAAAAATGTGAGATTATAATTTTTTTGACATAATTATAAATTTTTACGGAGGGAGAGTTGTATACAACTTGAGGTCTTCTGATTATAAGGGATGAGTTTAAAAAAATCATGTGACAAGTTTTTATTCATCATCCAAACAAATTCTTTATCATACTCATTTTGATTTATTTTAATCTGCTATAATTATTACATCCCCAAAAATTAGCTCTAATTTTTTAAATTAAGAAAGTTTTACAGTTCTAATAACGAATCTATCTCATTATATTTTTAGAGTTTGTGGAGTCATATATTTAAAACCCAACGAAATAATTTCCTATGTGAACTACAGATTTTTCCAAAATTAAGGGATGTTTTTGCTCTAATTATCGTCAACAAAACCAAAATTATCTCAAATCATCCCATCAACAGAATTTCTTAAGATCATATCGGTGAAAACCAAGTCCAAAACTTTCGGCAGGGGAAGATAGGAACCTCATCTTGGTGATGAGGATGTAATTTTGAAAGGATGCCCACATTTGATGTTGTATTCAAGTTGTGTGAATAAGAGGGGTCCTTAAATCTTAATCAAGTGACATTTAGATGTGGTGTCAACGTTATAAATTTGTCTTTTATTTTCTTAAAAATGAAGTGCAGGGAGTAATTAATATAGGCCCCTCGCCCAAAGGAAAGAGCAAAAAATGGGTAAAGCTTTTCAGTTCATTGATTTTTTTCTTACTATAAAGGGGCTTGTCCTGTCAATTGGAGTATGCCAAAGCCATTTGCTGATAGGTTGCAAATTGGTATTGGATAAGATTTGATTTGGATATTTTGGGTTAGTATTAAGCTAAGGCCTAAGAGATAAGATAATATGATTTGGTTTGCTAAAAATCCTCTGTCATGTTGCATCAATATATATATATTTATCTCATTGTCTTTAATTTGATTTATAAATACCATCATTCTAGAGTACACACATAAATAATATTAAATGTAAGACAAAAAATTAGTGTATAAATAAGGGCTCCTGTGAGAGTTCATTAGTTTAATCATCACCATTATGTATAACTTCAAGGTGAGAGCATGATTTTTGTATGGCATGTGATTTCTAGTGGTTCTTTAGCAGGTAAAACACAAATTAAGCCTTGTATAATAGGGTTAAAATTTCTAATAGGGTTAAAATTTCTCTTAAGTGATGAATTATAATCAACTTTTGTACTATAATCTGAATCTGTCTCTTCTTTGGTATCTAAAAGTGTAATGCAGAAAATTCTCAAGATTTACATAATCATTTTTTGGTTAATCTTGTATATCTTTTCGAAGTTAAGCTAAGCAATAACTGTTGGAAAAACAATTGATGGCTAGTCTTTATTAGAAAAAAATGCATTTTTCAATTTCATTCAATTCCTTCTGTTGTCCTGCAATGTTGTTAAAAAATATATAAAGTTGAAAAATTTTATAATTAATTTTAAGAAATTATTCATTTATATTTTAAATATTTATACAATACAATACAATATTATATATTTTAACAAATTATATTGTATAAATTTTTAAATTCAAGAGAATGATTTCTCAAAATGAATTATAAAATTCCTCAATATAAAGATTTGGAAAGTGGATAAATAACAAATGGAAAATTCTTGCGAATGGTGACTAGCGGAACCGAGCCGTACCCCAGCATGAATATGCATCGTGGAGGTGGATTGCCACCTACGATAAAGTTATACTAATTCAATTCTACAAAGAACAAAACTGAATTCACCAAGAGTGTATTAATTAGATGGAGAAATTTGATGAATCATTAAAGAATTTTCAAAATTAAAATTAATAAATTTAAATTTATTTATATTAGTCGCTATTTAAAATACTTCTTTCTTTCATACTTTTTAATTTAATTTTTTTAATTTGTTAGTTTAACCTTAAAAAATTCTTCTAACAAATGAATTTAAATCCTTCAACAAATTCTTCCGGTTCAATTAATGCACCAAAGAATTACTTGTCTTTACCTCCTTTTACAAGAAAAACCAACTTGACTTTATAGCTACAAAATCTACTATTGTGAAAAATGACTGCATGGTAAATGTAAAGGGATAATTTTTTTTTTTTCTGGAACCCAAAAAAGAATGAGTAACCATACCGATTTTCACTTGGCCATCTCTATCAATGATTATTAGTTTGGCCAAACACAATCCGACTCACATGCATATTGGAAATAAGAAAGGCCCGCCTCACTAACTATACTCAGCAATTGCCTCTATTTTCAATCTTTATGTTACAATAATAACAAGAAAGGTTAAAAACTAGTAATTTAAAACTTGAAATGGAAAGTGAATGGCTTACCAATTTTATTGATTAATATTGAATTTATAGATCTAAATTAACTAAACATCAGTATTGTTTCCCTAAAAATCTCAATAATTTCTGCTTAAAATTCAAATTAATAAAATTGAACAATTCAATTTGATAACTAATAATGCAAAAAATCATAAAAAGTATTCTAGTTGGTTAAAAAAAAAAATTTATTCTACCCTTCATATTTACGAAGAAGTTGCACAAACTAATACTTTAAGCAATGATTTGAAATCGGATCGGACCGTCCGGTCAGATTAAACCGGAAGAGTCACCGATCCAGATTCATACGTATATCTAGTCTATATAAAAATTAACATTTTAGAAAAAAAATTGTGAATCGGAAGAAAATTAGTTTAACCGATCTTTGATAATTTTAAATTTCAAATTAAAAAATGATTTAAATAAAGAGAAAAATTAAAAAATTATGAAATAAACTCCAAAGCAGAAAAATAGTTTACAAACCAAAATCTAAATTATTAATTTATTACTTTGTTAATCTTTTTTATATTTATTTTTGTACAAGTTTGATTTTTCTCATTCGAAATTTGATAATATTTTTTGATATTAAAACTAGAATTTTCAAAAAATAATATTTCTCTTCTATTTTGGATTTCATAAAAATATATTTTAAATCATTTTAAATTATACCACTCTTAAAAAAATAATAATAAATTAGTAAAACAAGCCTATTTAACCGGTCAAATCGATTAAACTGTCAATCTAACAAGCTACCGGTTTAATATTCGATCCGATTTTTAAATCATTGGCTTTAATATGTCACAGTGCATTATGTTCACTACAAAAAAAAAAAAAAAGTAAATTATGACGATTGCATTCGTCATAACATAGAGCGATTTGTTTATATTATTCATGAAGTGATGAAAATCAGCTTGTTGAGGGTTTCTGTCACTTCACATCAGAAAATGAGACGTCCACATGTTTCAAGTTTCAAAGGGCCAAAGGAAAATTCCTTTTAAGAAAAAAAATAAAAATAAAAAAAGAAAAAGCACCATTGGTCAATTGTTGTTTTCTCAATCAGTTAAAAGGATTTTTCTAGAACTGCGATAAGAATATCCACTTGGGATCAAAAAATGAATGCGGAAAAAAGCCAAAAAAAGTACAAACAAGTGGTCCTATTTCTCTAAATATGTATGATCATCTGTCTTCAATTCAACAGTAATGGGGTTATCTTGTAAGTTTTCAATTTTGGAAGGGTCAGTGCCAAGTGCCTAATGCTGCGATCATTTAGAAAAAGGTGTAAAAAAGTAACGATTCGTTAGATTTTTAATCATTTCAATACAATAATGGTAATACTCGATTCCTAATACTTGTCTTTTTTTACGCTCTTATTGCCCACTAATTTGTCTTCCCTTCATTTCCAACTTTCTGGTTTCTCTCTCTTTTGATTTTTCTTTTTTGTCATATTTTGTTGAACAACATTTTTTTTTCTGTCAATTTTCACCAATACACACATTATATTGGACAAAAGCTTAATTGGTGAAATATATTATTAAATTTTGAAAAATTTTCTATTGTCTTTTTTAAATATTATTTCTTATATTTTAAAAGTTATATTGTATAATATCATTTACTTTAAAAAATTATATTTTACGAACGTTTAAATTTATAAGATGGTACAAATTGTACTAGCTAATACAACTTTTCTAATTTTTAAGCCTTGAATGAACCCGTTGAGAAGCAAAAGGAATTGTGGAACCCCACCTTTGTCAATTGTTAGTCTTTCATTTGATACAAGTTTTGATAATACATGTCTTTAGTTTCGGGTTAGAAGATGCTCTAAATTTGTATTTGTATGTGCAATAAACATTTGTTAATAGAACTGTACATGTTATCTAAGTTTCAAAAGTGGCATGCACGAATTGTCTCATCTCTTATGATTGAGGGAGGAATTGTGGTCTCCAAATTTGTACCATTTTTTAATCTACTTGGACATTGTTGGACAAAGATGAGCTACGCATTTTTCTTTTCAGATGTAAAACATAAAATATTGCAAATAAACAATTCAGAAAGCAGTCTGATTTTTCTGGATTGGCTAGATTCGTTGAAGTGGACATCTCTTTTTATCTACTTGTGTCAATGTAGAAAAAAACGAAATCATTCGTTTTCTCAAGCCATGTTCCCTACATATTTTCCTTCTAATTTAATTATAAAATTCATTTGCATTGGCTTTGAAGATTAGAGGGTTTTAGTCCAAGTTTCGGTATAGACTCAATTATAGTTTCAGATGACAATCATAATTGATGTCTTGAATTAATTAATTTATGTGGCACTAAGCTTCGGACTTAATTCTTAAATAAACTCTAAATAATTAATTTATGTTTCAGATGATAACGGTAGTAGAATTGTGATTTTGAAAGTCCAAAACATTTAAATAAACTCAAGTTTTAAATTGAGCATCTAAAAATTAGTAGGATGGAAAAGAATTTGAGCAGTAGAAGTTATTGAATAGATATGGCTATATGGCAATGCATCGGGCTGACTTGTTAGATTGTCTAGCCCACCCTGTGAAAAACTTAGTACATACTGACTGTCTAGGTATTGTAGTAGATTAGTCCCAACCCGTCTAAGTACTTAGGGTCGGTCATGCGCTTGCTTTTTCCCAACCCATGACCAGCTTGTGTCGCTTCTAAACCTGTGATCGGCTTGTCTTGTCCGATCAACCCGTTGACTAGTCATTTTCAAACTTTTCTTTTACCTTATACCCTTTTAAATAACTTTTCTTGTAATAACATTTATGTATTTTTCCTATTGAACTAATATATAATAATTTTTAGAAATAAGTAATTAAGGAAAAATGAAGTATTAATTAATAATAACTTCAATTAATAAGTAACAATTTGGATTAGTTAATAGCAACGTTTAAAAAATTAAAACTCGGACTTACTCGAAAAATTAATGAGTCAAGTATATTCAAAAAATTGGTTGAGTTTTATCGAGTTAAAAATAAAAAATTCAGAATTATAAGCAATATGTATTTATTATTTTATTTATTAAGAATAAAAATATTTATTTTATAAAAGTATAGATAAAACGTCTAAGTTTCATATGTGATTCTTTTACATATTATTCATTATCAATTCAGAAAATTTAAATTTTTTAAAAGTTTATACAAAATTGATCTATTTTTTAATGTTAAATAAACTCTACTCGGATAAAAACTCGTGAGATTACTCGGTAAATTTATCGAGTTTAATCTAAAACTCGATAAAATTCGTTGTTCATCGAGTTTTTTCATCGAATCACCTATAATTCTATCAAATCGAGTCAATTCGGTAAAATTCGGTTGAGTTTTTAAACTATGGTTAATAGTAACTTAGAATAAAGAAGTAATAGCCTAGACTACTAAATAATAACTTCAAAAAAATTAATAACATGCAATGATAACTAACAATTTGAAATAATAAGTAATAACTTGATTTAATAACTAATAACCTATTTTTTCTTAGTTTTTTTTTTCTTTCTTAGTTATATATAACTTTTCTTATAAGTAATGAAAAATGATGTGCTAATTAATAATAATTTAAAATAATAGATAATAATTTGGACTATTAAGTATTATATTTGGGTAAAATAATAATTTAGAGTATTAAGTACTAATTTGAAATAAAATAAATAATAATTTGATCTAATTTCAATTAAACGAAAATGGCAGCCAATGCAAGAGTTATCCTACCTTGAAGGCCAACCTGTGGCACCATCCCAAGGACAACACCGACCCGACATTGCCCTGCCCCGTTATGGGGCCTGGCATGGTGGTCGGGTTTGGGTCATATATTTTAAATTCCAACCCGACACGACATGCCTTGTCTGGAAAGATAACCGACACGACCCACCCTACCAAAAAGTTTAACCTATCAAGATTTTGATCTAACAAGCCCCAATATGACTCACTGCGGTATTTTAAAGTATGCTCTATTCCTATTTTCCTTTGAGAAAATCTTATATCCGATCTCTTTTTTCAGATTATGATCACTTTGTTGATTGTTAATTAAACAACTCAAATGTTTGAGACGTTGACTGTTGTCTGATTAACAAATAATTAACTACATCAAATTGTTATCTATCTTTTTCATTAAAAGGAAGGAACTTCAAAACTCTAAACACATATCTATATGTTGACTAGAATTTTTGTATTTTTCTTGTCTCTAGAAATGTTTCATAATATAAACTTCTCAATGCAATACTGATTTTATGATGCATCAGTTAAAATCAAGCAAAATTTGAGATTATCCTGCAAGTAAAGATTGTTTAGTTTTCAGAAATTTTCCTACTTCATTCACACGTTAAATATGCATTAAATATTGTGGTGCTACATACAGCCCAAAGGATAATTATTGGTGTTTTGGATAACTATATATTGGTGTTTTGAACGTAAAAACATATAAGATGCGGACACTTGATGTTAATCAAGTGTTATTAATCAAGAGGATTTGTAAACACATGCAAAATAGGTTACGTCAAACGGTTCTACTTTCGATTTCATGCTAATAAAGAAGAATTCAAGATATTGTTGTTTGTGCATTCCAGCAATGAAAGTGGATCGATATTGTCCTTATACGTCAATGATTAAGTTTGTGCAAGTGTAACAATTTTTGGAGTCCAAACTACTAGTCCAAGTTACTTACAACAATTAAATAGTGGAGTACATAATTTGATATTGGATCAATAACTTTAGGAAATGAGTGTAGTTGAGCAATAAAGCGAAAGCAATTCTTTGGCTGCGTTTGAATTGAAGAATTTAACGAAAAATTTGAAATTTATTAATTTATTAGAATAATTTTTAAATTTAATATTAATGAATTTTAAAATTACAAAAATTAAAAGTAAAATAAAAAAGAACTTCAAATTTATTCATTTTAACTTTTCAAATCTCTCGAAGAGTAAATTCTAAATTCTTTTTCAAATCCATCAATCTAATAAAAATCATTTGGGGAATTATCAGCCTAGTTGAAATAGTGTTAAACAATTGTTGCTTCGGAATTTGGATTCATGTGCACTTTAGTCTCGTGTGGTAAAAATACTTATAACAATTGCTTCCTAGAAGAAAAAAAAAAAACACACACACACATACATGTTCAAACGTGCATACATTGCATACTAAAGTATATACACTGCATACTAAAATATATGACAAAAGCCTCTCGAATCGTCCGATAAACTAAGCCTAAATAAATATTTTGAGTAAAATGTATAATTAGATAAAATGGTAATCAAATTATTAGATTATTAGATATAAGGTTACTAAATTATCTATTTTACAAATTTGATAATTGTATTATCTTAAAGTGTGTGTCTGGAGTCACTGAATTATTTATTTTATAAATTTAATCATTAAATTACTTTAAGTGTGTGTTTCACAGTGACTACGTATACACGTTTAAAATAATTCATTGACCAAATTTATAACGAAATAACTCTAAACACACATTCAAAATAGTTTAGTGATCAAATTTATAAAATAAATAATTTTATAATTTTATATACAATAATTTAATAATTTAAAAACCATGCAATCATTTTCCTCATGATATTTTTTATGAAACGATGGATGCCAACATGCATGTCGGCAGACGTTGTAATCTATCCTTGAGGAAAATGAAAATTCCATTCCCCCACCATTAGTGGAAGCATATAAATTTAGAGGCCACAAGATGATGCCCAAGGTCTGAAGTATACTTGCCAGGCAGCATGTGTGAGTGGGTGACAGTAGTGTGTTTGTTTTCCCAGTCAATGGATGAAATCAATACATTCACCCTAGTCATTTTTATTTTTTACTTTCAAGAATCTATAGATATAATGTGTTACTATCAAATTTTCTTACCATCATAGGGTTTACTTAATGTGACAATTGCCTGTTGCTTGCGTGTAAAAATTGTGCTAATTGTATACTTTTTATTTTCTAATTAATTGTAATTTTTTTTGTTAATAAGCAAAAATTAAGAAAGTTATTAAATTACGTTATTTTAACACAAATTTAAAATAATTAAATTACCCTTTTACATTAATATTTCACAATTATATAATCATCTCTCTGTTAATATGACACTAAAGATAAATTTGAAAAAAAAAAAACTCATATATTACTCCCTTGAATTTTTGAAACAACAGATAAATTGGTACAAAATAAATATTTTGCAATTGTAGATAAAATAAAATGGAGAAAGTATCAAATGCTGATCGGATTCAGAAATTGAGGAATGGAGGGTGACTAACACATGTACATATGTAGATGTTGAGACTACTTGTTTTTTGAATGTTGAAAAGTAGGAGAGCAAAATATTTCTTTTTTTTAAAGGACCAATCTAAAATTTTCTACTTTTTAAAGAGAGAAAAAAAAGTTAACTACTATTTTTCAAGATCTTCAGAGGTGGCTATGTGTTGGTCGTCCCCCTGGCTCCACCCTTGTATATGGTCGTACTTGAACAACTTTTGCATCTTCTAAAATTATAGCATGGGATAAATACTTATAACGCATGATTTAGTTGTCACAATAAGCAAATTTCTTGGACCAAACCAAGTATATGCAGAGCATTACATATGCGTATGTTCAGACTTGGTTCGGCCTTCATAAACCATTGAAATAAAGGTAAGGAGTTTACATCAATGTTTTGAAACCGAATTGATTTACTCGTCTCACGGTGTGATATTTTAAATGACGTGAATTTATTTGGATAATATAGTCCTAATATTACTAATCAACAAATAAGTATAAAAAGATGAGTAACTTTAAAAGATTGTGTTACGTGAGAAATGAGGTTTATAGTCTTTATAATTACTGAATTTCGATGATTTATTTTACCAATTAATGATTATATGAATGCGGACAACAAATAGTGGGTTTGCAGGTAATTTGTGAATAATACTTTAAATTTAAAAAAAAATGTGCCGATAGTCTTCTCTAACATAGAGTGATGATTAAGAGGGAGTACAGCTTAACCAATCAATTAATTTATTAAATAATTCGGTCAAAATTTGTAAATGAATCCTAAAATTATTATTAAGTTTTAATTTCGAATTGAAATAGGAAGAAAATTTAGTTAAACAAATTCAAATTCAAAAATCGATCACAAATTTAATTAACTATATTCGCCAAGTAGACTCTATTCACATTAGACTAAAATTCTTTATACAGTTATATAAAATCTATTTAAAATAAAATCCAACAAGTAATAAAACGCACATGAACACAAACATACGCGTGCACGTCACTTGTAAATATATAATATCATTTTTATGACTATATATATATATTTTATAAGTAAAATTATAGTATTATATTTATAAAATAATATTATATAAAAAAATATATTTACTTAAAAAGAAAAAAATAATATTGCAATTTCATTTTGCTCTAGCAGCAAGCCGGCAAGTACTGGATTTTCCTTAAAAGGTCTTGGTTCGAAACTTCATGCATATACTTTTGTTAAGAGATAGCACTTAATGTAGCACAGATTCAAAAATCGAATTGAATTCGAAAATTGATTAATTTTTAATTTAAAATTTAATTCTAATTTTGTAAGTTTTTTTCGATTTTAGAATTTGATCAAATCGATTAATTAATTAAATTTTGATTAATTAGTTTTGAAATTTTAATTTAATTAATCGGATTCATGCTCAACCTTAATGATGATTAATTAACTATTAATTTTTTTATACCAAAAAAAAAAAATGAATCCGGGCAAATAAAGAGCACCCTTGAGATGCAGGACCTAGTGGACCACCATAAAAAAAAGTTAGGAGGTGTTTGGTTTATAGGTATGAGAGGGGGAATGGGAATCAAAGTTAATGATATTCATAGATTGAAGCTTATTAATACCCCATTTCTATGTTAAACCAAATGATGATATGAAAATGATTTCCATTCAATTTATTTCTTTGCAATTGAAGCTTCAGAAAAACCACAAAGGTAGTAGGATCTTACGTGGTCCAATCTCTATTGTCCAATCCCCCAAGAGAGAGGAGCGTGTGGCTAGAACCCTTCGGTCACGTGCATTCTCTGAGCAGAGAGGGACAACTGATGATGATACTTACCAACAGAAATTCAAATGGAAAATATTTGCATAGACCCGATTTTTTATTTTACCTGTAAATTTTGTCATTAAAATTAAATATTATAAAATTTTACTTTCATCAACTTATATCATAAATTTTATAACATTTAATTTACAATACAAGATTTACAAATAAAACCAAATACCAAGTCTACCTAATTCTTTTCTAATACAAATAGTAGATCACAATCTATCCATCTTCTGCTACAACACTTGACAAAAGAAGAAAATGAAAGCTTCATTGCACCATAAAACAATTCAAGAACTGTACACACACAACCAAACATGGCAAATCATTAAAATCTCTCACCTACATTACTACCTTTTCAAGAATGTATAGTACGTATTTTTTACGTTAGCATTGTGATTATTGACCTTTCAGAAGGACTTTATTTTTATCTAAATTAATGGACATTATTTGATAAATAATATTTGGGTGTTAATTTTAATGATTTTTAAAAATAATGTTAATTTTTGAAATAAAAAAATAATTATTTGAATATGAAATAATGTTTGCAAATAATCATTTGAACTGCAAATAATAAATGACCGGTTGCTTTTCCTTTTTTCAACATTGTAGTCTTATTATTTTGCGTTGGAATTGCGCATGGCAGTTTCGTTTTTTGTATGTCCAAACCATACAATTCAAACTCAATGTAGCTCGTTCAGGCAAGAGTTCGGAGGCTTGTATGATGGTATTCGGTAATTCAATTAGGGAATGGAAATCTGAACAACAAAACTAATTCGCTCTTATCAAAATGTTTACCAACTAATAAGTTATAAAAAAAATGTACATTCAGACTGCATTATGTAGATTACCAAACCTACAATGCATCATGATCAGCAGCAACCAACATAACTATACAAACACATTAAAACCAAAAGAAATTGGTAATAAATAAAAAAGTTATTAACATAATACGCAAACAACTACCCATATAAATAGTCATCAACGTTACAACACATGGCTCATAAGGCAACGAAAATGTTTAGCAATTTAGACAAAGTGAAAATGGCAGTAATTAGGAAAGGATTAGTTTCCCCTATATCTCTTTCTCCTTATCTTATCTACCCACTTAAATTGTTCAAAATGTTGAAACCCCAAGAACATCTTTCGGTACTGATCATTTAGCATACTTTCCATAAAGTTTAATGTCAGATCCATGTTTTCCAAGTTGAAATTATTGATAAATTATTAATTCCAACAGTAAATAAGTATTGAAACATATTTACACTTTTTGAAAAATCATATAATGAATAAAAATTAAGAACAAGACTAGTCCAATGTTATCATGGACAAGCCATATATAACTAATTTATACCATTTATAGTCCAAACCTTTCATGTTTAAATTGTTAATGTAATGTAAACAACAAATTTAGTACATAAACAACGTATCGAGTTCAAAATTGTTTTCGAAAAATAAGCACAAGATATAGACAATGGAGGTCATTTAAATTCACATGAAATATGGCCTCATACTTACAAGTTCAGAAATTTAATACTTCAAATTTAAAGACATTTATAAGCATTAGAATAATTTTAAATTAAGTTAGTGAACCTAACCACATTGTGTATAAATGGAGGCAAATCAAATTGTAACTAATGAGGTGAAATTAACATCATTTTCATGAATTGTAAAATTTTCATGAATTGTAAAAAACATATCTAAGGAACTAACAAATTTGAGCAATACATATACCAATTTATGATAGATTTAATAATAATTTACAAATATTAGAAGGGATTAAATATTAGAGAGAAAGATAAAGAGAGAAGATGAGATAAAATTTGGATGAAGAATTTCAGTCTACAATGCTAGCTTTATAACCAAAATTAGGGAAAAGTCCTTTGAAATTTATTGGTAGATAAAGGATTTTTGACTAAAATATTTGAGGGTTTGATAAGCTCTGGACTGTTCAGCATATGATTAAAGTTACAAATGAAGTATGAAAAGTAAAGGAAAAGTTTTAATGCAGAGATTCTATTAGTCGTTCAGACAATGAATTCGGAAGATAGCTCAGGATTGGATATCCGATCCTAAATTGTCCAATTTATAATCGTTAGGATCCAATTTAAATTATTAGTTATTAGTTCGGATGATGTAATTTAGATGTAGTTCGGATGTTGCTATTCATTCGGTTATTCGAACTTGTGCCAGAAACTCAAACGTTCTTTAAATTTGTTTTAGATTGTTCAATTTTCATTAAATAAACCGATTCTTACTAAATATACACTGAAGTATATGAAGATTTTACATGAATACTCTAAATAATAAATAAGGTAAATAGTGAATAGGACAAAATATGAATAGTGTGAACTATTACTTAGTAAATAATGACCAAATAATATTTGCAATCCAAACAGCATATTATATTGACTAAATAATATTTGTCGAATAATAGCCATTATTTGGTATCCAAACATACCCATACATCTGTATTATTTATTTTTCTCCGAATAATATTTTTACAATCGTTTTCTAACACACTTTTTAACTACCTTTTCCTCTCACATACGTCATATCTCTAAAATTGCTATAGCAATTGTAACACCTCGAGCTTGAAATATAAATACTGAGTCAACAAAATTTGTTATACAAGACAATTTATGGTTCAAAAACTTGATGGTTATTTTTATTTTTTTACAATACAATCACAAAACTAAAAAAGAAAAAGAAAAATAAATTAGCTCATATATTTATTATTTTTAAATAATATTAATTAAATAATATCTAAAATAATAGCTGTATAAATGAAACGGAGTTTGTTTAAATGCATGGTTTTGTAATGACTAGTCCTCTAGGTGACAATTTCCCAAGATCATCACTTTTTTTCCTTCTTTTTTTGACACTTCATTTGTCTACTTTACAATCAAGAACTTCTCTCTTTCTTTTTGTCTCTCCTCTCCTTCTCTCCTCGTCTCCATCCTGCGAAGCTGTGTGTTTGCCCCACTCCACTCTATAATGCTCAACTGAATTCATAGCCAGAAAAAAGTCTTTGAGCTTCAATGCCTTGGGTATGCATCAGTACATGCTAGATATGGGTTTTAGCAGGCAATATATAACTTTCCATTGGCGGAATTCTGTACTTTTAGATTGGTCTATTGTCTCCATTCAATTTCTTTTGTTGAAAATCTAACTTGAATTCACTGTATTCTTGGACTGTGTTCTGTGAAATCCTTACAAAATCTCTTCGGCTAAAGGATGTGCAGTTACTTATTACTATTTTATTATTCTGTCTGTCCTATTTGTTTGACTTCTCAAACAAATTAATTTTGTAACGAAAAGTTTATATAGATTTATTTAATTTTTAACGAAATTTTGCAGGAGACGGAGAACAGTGAGGATGATAGGAGCTGTGTTATTTTTTGATGTCTCAGAAGCAGTGAATTGTTAAGATTTTGGAAGAAAAAGAATCCCTTTTTCAGGTTTACAATGCCAGTCCCTCTAGCTCCATATCCAACACCTCCTGTGCCATTTACTCCACCTGCAGCACATGGTAGGCTATTAAACTCATACCCTCTTAAGAGATTTGAATTTTAGTTTTTGTTTTGTTTCTCAGAATGCAAAAAGAATTAAATATATGGTGTCAAGTTAAAGATTAGAGGGAACCCGTAATTTGAAGGAGTTTTCTGACAGAGAAGCATCAGATTTTGGAAAGTCAAGATTTGATATTAAGATGGAATTTTGGTGCACATTCAGCCTTTTTAAACAAAATTACCACTAGTTGAAAAGAGAAAGGATTCTTGAAATTGAGATTAAATTGTCAGTATGGCTGAAACTTTTGCACTTCTCACAATCAAGAACAGTAGTATTTTTATCCAGTATTCCAATCTTTCCTAGCCCAAAAACTTAAGGAGAATTCTATGGTTCCGTTAGAGTATCATACAATTGTGTTTTGAGGTTTATACTATACTCGTATCCAAAGCCTATGGTATTATATTGTACAAACATCTAAAGTAAAAAGGTATACCATAATGGGATCATAGAATTTTTCAAAACTTCATCTAGAATTTGTTCTGTTACATGTGGTTCTCTGTAAACATCCAGCCTAGATAAATCTCCCACAATGCTTCAACATTAGAAAGTATGATGGATAGAGAAGGTAGTTTCTGCTTCCATAAATTCTGTTGAGTCTTAGTGGTGTAGAAATTAGAATTTCAAGAGTTTCTCCCAAAATAGTACTATCTGTCTTATGATATACTGCTTAGAGTCTCTGATCCAGGAATATGTTTGATTTAAACAGGTGCACAAAGCCAGCTTGTTTGTTCCGGTTGTCGTAACCTTTTAGTCTATCCAGTAGGAGCAACCTCTGTATGTTGTGCAGTTTGCAATGCAGTCACAGGTGTACCTCCTCCCGGTAATACCATTGTCGTGTTTTTTTCTTTAACGTACTAAAGAATTCTAGGATATTATTCAGACTGTGTCCATTGAGCAGGCACTGAAATGGCTCAGTTGGTTTGTGGTGGCTGTCATACATTACTAATGTATATTCGCGGAGCAACAAGCGTGCAATGCTCTTGCTGTCACACTGTCAATTTAGCAATGGAAGGTAAATAAGTAACAACACAGTTCTTGAAGATCTTCACACAATTAAGTTGCAATTTAGTAGCATTATCATATATATATATATATGTTATGGCAGCAAATCAGGTAGCTCATGTTAATTGTGGGAACTGCCGGATGCTGTTGATGTACCAATATGGGGCGCGATCTGTTAAATGCTCCAAATATGTCGCAGTGTGCAATTTTGTGACATCAATTGGGGTGAGTCTATACTTCAGTTTGAAGAGAATCATCATATTGACATTTTCAACAACATCTGAGAAATTTTCTTGCTGAATGTTAACAGGCTGCAGCAAGCACTATTGAGCAGAAGTTCAACACCTAAACTGTGAATTTCTCTACCAATATCACATATCTAGCCACTTCGAAGTGCTGCCAGAAACTGCAAATTTCTTACAAGCAGAGGAAATATTTCCATGCTACATTGTATAGAGTTCTTTTTCGTCGCGTGAGTCACACACAAATAAGCAGTTTTTCCTGGTTCACTCCACAAGATGATTATTATTATTATCTACGAGTTTGAGGTTGTTGGATGTCTTGAAATTATTGGATAAGAAAAGATCATTTTCTTATAGTATTTGTATTGGTTTCATCGAGTACACGGCATCAGGATGTTTCAATGTATCCTTCTTTTTCAGTTGTCTATGGAATGCTGATGTTAAATGCTTGTACTACTGACTCCCCATACAACAATCTGTAAAAATTGACTTTCCTTTGGGATAGGCCTCAAGCTAAGAAGCATAGACTTAAGACTCCTGTGAATGTTTCCTGTGAGAAAAGTAGTATGCCTAAAAGTATTAGTTAGTCCATAGTTATCCAAAATGCAGTACGAAACAGACGCAATACAGATACAGAAATGTCATGTGTCACTACCTTAAATATCGGGTACGCAAGGTTAGACCAATCTTGAGTTATCAAAAAGAGACATGAAGCCTCAATAAAGTATTCGAGTTTCTTATTGCTAACTATGGTTGAACATGATAAACAAAGGCCATCCAACACCAAACAATGTCTCATTGCTAGTGGTAACAGATTCGTTGTCACCAGTTACAATCTTTAATTACTTTTCATCTGGAATCAAAACTGAACCCAATAAATCCTAGTACTGTCTAATGAAAGATACCAAATTTCACGTAAAGTAAGTGTGTGAAACCGATTGCAGATTTTCAACAAACAATTAGATGTGGAACGCCTATCCAAAACTGAACATTATCTAGTACTTGAATTCAGAGGCATGAACCTATAATTTGTGTCAATCATGCATGAGGCCCTCCTATCCTTTTCATGTCCCAAGTTAAAACTTTTGGTCCTCAATCCGTCCTTGTTGTTCCTTCAAGTTGACCAATGTTACTTCTCGTAGGGACCTAACGTTTGCAAAACCGTGTGGAGAAGGATGAGATGCTTCTTTGATTTGCGTTATCTTAAGATAAGTGAACTGAAAGAATCTTCACTTGGAACCTCAACATCACTTTCTTTATGATGTTGCTGTTAAGTTTTGTGACATACAGATTCAGATAATCTTAGGGAATCATAATATTACAATGTGAACACCAAATATTCAGAATTTTATTCTACATTTTACATGGTTCTGCTGGTCGAATGCTAAAAAGAACCTTATGCATTATCATTGGAAGAAAGATTCTAACTCAGAAGAAACATAATGCTCAGTTTTGCAAACTATCAAGACGATTACCACAGAAAAAATAAAAAACTTAAAAGCTTTCATATAGTATACTTAGACATGAACTTGATGAACACTGCAACACGAGTAACATGTAAATAATTTCAATTTTTCATCGGATCTAGGAAGAGAGTAATAGTGTATATTAGCTAAGTTCAGCCACTGCATGGAATGTATATCCAAAACAGCAGAAAGAGAAAGAAGCTCGTATCCTGGCCAACTAATTCAATTATGTTACATCAAAATTAGGACAACAGAATAATGCATCCAGATACATTCCATTGAACTCACTTGAATACAACTAGGAAAACAGTTTTAGTACTCATCATGCATGGCTAATTCCAGTGCAGAAACAGCTTTAGTACTCATCTCGCATGGCTTTTTCCAATGCATAGTCATCCCTTTCCTGCAGCAAGAAAAAGCAAAAGATTAGGCCTCAACCCTTTTTGCTTTTTCTTATCTCTTTCCAGCAAGAAGTTATTCTTTGTATCTCATCTGAGATAAGATGAACTGCTACAACTGGTAGCTTATTTTATATGTTCTTGATTCCCAAGTTCATCAAGTCAAGATGATTTGCACTTTTGCTATTTTTTATATCTGATCTCTGAAATCATGCACTGTAGTGGCATCATACTAGTCAATAAGCATTCTAGGAAAATAAACATCAACACTAGTACTGCCATAATAATTAATTCCTAAAGCTTAAGCCTCTCATTACATGTCCAGGAAAAAAGAATAATATGAACATCTAAAGCTGGCTTAACATAATAAGCAAAAACAACTGAGAAATGGCTTCTGAAAAACAGAAGCCTTTTAGTAGCCACTCGCCTGCTGAATCAGACACCGGATATGCTAATTGGCCTATACAATAAACAGTCAGAAGCATGAACTTCTATCTCTTTCCATAAACTGAATTCTTGTTCGACTCGGTCAATGTTTCGAGAGGGAGTTGAAAATATATGAACAATTCAATCGGGGAAATTTTGCCTTTATTAATCTTGTGGTGTTAAAATGGGAGGCCAAAGTACTATGACAGAAAATTTTTGTTAAGTATTGTCCACGTCCATTCTCTTCGAGAGGAAATTGTTTTGAGAAGGCATAAACAAGAAGGTTGATTGGCAAAAAAGGGAGTTTTAGTAATCAATAACCAGTTTCAAGAGTAAAGTGTTATTCTTAAAGAAAATCAAAAGACAATATGAAGTTCAATGCACATGAAACAGGAAAAAAAATGACAAAGATAACAAGAAAAAGGGAGTGAACCAGAGGACTAACTCACAGTTTGAGCACAAGGAAAAACCTGAGATCCCTAGTGGCCCTGGCTAGCTGTCTGAGTTGCCCAGATTTTACAGGAACAGCACAGCTAGAGCAACAACCTGCAAGAAATAAGCCTTTTGGTATACCAAGACAGAGAAACAGATGAGTTTATCGTGACTGAGAACTTTATACCTTCATTTTTAGCTTAATTGGTGCCAAAATAACAAAAGCAAAAAACACTCACACAAATACGGACATGCACAATGTCTAATACATCTGTGCGAGACAAAGAAATGAACTCATCAAAATTTAAACACTGTTAAATTCCTACATCTTAACCAGGTTTTTGAGCTCAAAACACAATCTTTTTGTACAATGCATGTATAATAGTACACCTTAACCTCATTACTTGTAGTCGTGTACCAACCAGTGACAACACCACCATGTTCCTGAACTTAGAATCTTAGATCCCAAGGAGAGTACAAACACATCAAGAATTTTCTATATTTCATTGACAGAATCCCGTCACTGTTGTTTTGTACTCCAAGCTTGTTACCAAATCCAACACATGAAGAAGAGACTTCTTCTAAACCAATACCCCCTGAAATGTTAGACATTAGATCTATCTAGATGTTGTCCAATTATATCCTTGAACTTGTTTCAAATCGCTCTCCTGATCATTGAAGATTAGTAAAATTCTGCTAATCCATTTGAAGTGCACAGAATCACTTTTAGAAACTACTCTGGCCTAAACATGGAGATGATAAAAGAAACTAAAAGTTTTCCACTTTGTAAGCATGTATTACAAACTAATGTGTTCTGTAATCGAGATTCGAGTGTGCAGTATATTTTAGTTTAATTCATGGTGAACCTCTGTGCTCAACTATGCTTAAAGTTGTAGGTGGGAGTGAAAAATGTTTTTGACAAAAAAAGGGAAAGATGATCCTGAAGACATCAAACTTCATTTAGTTAATTAGGCTTGATTAACTTGCTACTAGATTCGAGCAAAACATTCTACTAAAGGAAACTGGACATTCACCTGAAACAAACCAAGAAATGATGGATATTCTTTGTGAAAGGAAATGCATAAGACAAATCATGCTTATAAGAGCCAAGTCTTAGGACTCAAAACAGAGTTCTTGACCCCAGAATTACTAGCAGATTAAATTATCAATGACACCAACAAGAAATAGGGGGAGGGGGGGCCTAAAACATTCTGTTGATTATAAATATTTCTCCTCTATGGATATTCTAACAAAGGGCATCTAAAAACCATAAAATGATGAATGATGACACTTAAATAATGACAGAAAAAAGAGGGAAAACATCAAGCTTGCGAATCTTAAAAAGTCAGGCATCTAATGGTTAGAGAGCAAGAACCATGTGGTTTTGTGACCTTAAATGCAACCAGAAAGAGGAAGAACCTCGATCTTGTTCTCCAACTGCACACATACCAAATTGGACAAAGTTCCAGAATAATAAAAAAAATTCGACATAAATACTGAATGAAATGTATTGGATAACACCTATGTGATATTCATATAGATAATGTAGTTAAAATTGTGGCAGGAAGAGAATGATCAGCCAGAATTCACCTATAAACAAATGCCATCATATAGACTATCAAGTCAATCATTCGCATCACCTCATTCCCTGTAACCACATACTAATCCTATCACCATGGAATTCGATCAAGTATCAAGATAGATTCATACTACCATTTCAATGTGCAACAAATCATTATTAATGTGAATAAACACATAAACCAAAAAAAAAAATAGAGTACTTCATAAACGTATGAATCATAGAATGAAGAGAATGATCAGCCAGATTTCACAAGTTATAGTGAAATGCAATCAATCATATCAGCAATCAAACCAATAAAAATAACCATAAGCATCATCTCATTCTCTAGAATTCATCCACAAATAAAGCATACAAAAAGTGATCCACACTACAAAGATTCATTGGATGTGTTTGCAGCTCATAGAACGCGGTTTTGAATTGGCATTTTGTCGTGTTGTTTTGTTGGTAATTGAGGAAAGATTGAAGAAGAAGCTGGAGATTTATCATGAGTGAGTACTGTGTTGTGTTATCTGGCTCTTTTTCTGTCCACTCGAATTAACGGAAAAGAACGTTAGGAAACAGTTGTAGCTTATATAAGGTTGTGGAATATTAGGATTAACCTTGGACTATGTGACCATATTGATCTGGATCGTCAAATTCTTTGTTCCACGTACATTAAATAAATATTTTAAATTATTAAATAATTAAAAAATAAATTTTTTTTTTAATCGAAGACTATTTTAACAATTATCATTGTCTCCGGCTGAATTAAAAAATAATAATGAATAATTAAAACTTATTCTTATCCCGCACTCTATTCAATCTCAAAACTGACACTCAATATTTGTCACGAGTATTTTAAGTTACAATAAGATTAACTATATTACAGAAAACATTGTAAATATTTTGAGGGTGGATAAAAGATTGATATATAGGGGTGACATATAAGTTGATTCCACGACGTTTCCGAGTCTAAGGTGCACTAACGTTTTAACGTTACTTTTTTACACAATTATGAATGTTTGAACATGTGTTCCAACATTTATATTATTACTTGGTAATATATTTTATAAAAATTTTCAAAGAATTAATGCCTTGTTCACAATTGTACTATTTATAAAAAGCTATAAATTTTTCTTTGTTTTAAGAAAAAAATCACTTTTGGTAAAGTGTATTTTGTCAAAAGTATTTTTCGAGAATCGTTTTTTAACTTTTCTAAACATGAAAAAAACAAAAATCAAATATGTTTTCTGCTTTTGTCAACAAATTGTTTTAAAAGATTATATTTCAATTTCAAAAAAGTTACAAAAAAAAAACATCCAATAACTTATTAAGAATAATCCCTAAATCATATCACACTCACAGTAAACGAATATCTGGTTCGAAAGAAAGCTTGGAGTATCTAATGATTCGCTTAGCCCGATAACTCCACATATGAAGTAGGAGAATCATAGTACTAAAATGACTCGCTCATTCACAATCAAACAAACATTTTACACTAATCAGAACGTACTACTACAGCAATGGGAAATTCCAATAGTAGCAAATAGTATAAAATAGGAAATTCTTAGAAAAGACTTTTATTTTATTTTATTTATCAATAAGTCAATCTAAAGCCAAATTCTCAACTTCGAAATGATATGAAAGAGTTTAGAATCTTACTTAGAGAAGAGTTGCAAGGACTAGAGGGAAGGTTTGATGAGCAAGCCGGGAAGGCATAGAGTCGACGCAGTCAAGCAGAAGGAGATCCAATAATTGTACTTAAACCTTTTCCCATGAAAGTAAAACAAGATGGGGGTAAGAATTAGAAAAGATTAGAATCAAAGACATTGAGAATATCTCCTTTTCTTTTGCTTTTATGCTGAAAGGTTGTAAACATCTTCATGTTAATTAAGTGCACCAAATGAAATGAAAATTCAATAAATGTAGTATTTTATCTCAAGAAATTGAGTCAGAAATTACTGCAATTATTGTATAGTCAAAATTCAAGGAAATCTTATGAGAAACAAAAAGGATAGGAAATTAGAGTTTTGTTTTAACAAATCTAACATTGTGTTATTAATACTATAAGACGCAAAAAGTTCAATGTTTTGTTGAATTATATATAGCCCATGAAATTTGAAATGACAATTGTATGTTTGGAGTAAACTATTGGTAACATTGACATACGTTTTGATTTATAAGAGCCTTAGATAGGGGAAGAAATGCAAGTTGTACCTTTTAGAACTCATAAAACTACTCTGAGAAAGCTCAACGATAACAATTGTAGAACAATAAAATTTAATGAAACTAAACAAAATTAACATTTTCAAAGAAGAAAAATAAACATCATAAAATCAAATGAGTTCTATTTTGCACAAAAAAAAAAAAAAAAAAAAAAAGGAAGAGGAGAATCATTATACTATATATAATTGATACTTATTACTATCTCAAATTAATAAGGATTCTTAGCGTCCAATTTCTAGATCTTTTACTTCTAAGTTCTATCCATCCTGCTAAAATTAGAACCCAAATAAATTAATAAATAAATAAAGTTCTGACGAGAAATTATATAGGAAGTAGCATAACTAGAATTTTTCTAGTTTATGTGGTATGTGATTTATATTAGATAAAAGGTGTTCGGAAAAAATGTTTAAATAATTGTTGTAAAATATTATTTAGATAATTAATAAATAAATAAACATGCCAAGATCTCCACACCATACATCTTACTTGAAAATTTTTTATATAGATCAAATTCATGATATAGTGTCACGTTAAGTCACATCATTCAACATCACTCCAAAACTTAATACAAATAAGGAATCTATGACACATCTTGCCATTATAAAACAATAAGCATACACAACAACAACAACAAAACAATTGTGCTGTCTCTTAAACACATCTGTGAGTACTGTACTTTTGGTTGTATTATATTCTTCTCACTTTAACCTTTAACATAAGTAGATGGATGGAGTGGAGATTGGCAGTTGAACACTCACACATAGTGAAGGTGGAATATAAACCTAAAAAAACAACAAAAGACACAGAAATTGAACATTTAGAAAGTTAGATTATATACATAGATATAAAAAAAATATTATTTATAAAGTCATAAATCAAACTTAATTATATAATAAATATTATTAAATTATCAACCTCTAATGTTAGTTAGTCGAATTCCGACCCTTTTCTATTGCGGATCTGGTGAGATAACCCCACCACTAATTTGTTCAACTTTGAATATAGAGACGTAGTCAAAACCCCGATTTTCTTTCCTTCTTTCATTCCTTTTTTCTTGTTTTTTCAATTAAGTAGTAAAATGGCTTTACCTCGTCTATTGCGATCCAAACAGGTGGAGACTCAAAGGTGAGATTGATGAAGCATGTGAAAACCAAACATGATTAGAATTGAAATTCATAACCAACCATTTGATTTGTAGAGGATGGTTTGATTTGTTTGTGCTTAATCTTGAATTACTGTTACATTAGGAAGTCTATATAGAAGAAATACCTAAAAATGACATGAGATTAAGACGTATGATGATGAAAAAAATAAAAAGTCATAATGATCATCATCCTACTTGTAAGGAATATAATCTGATCTTTTAACGGATTTTTCTTATTAACTTAATTGAATCCTTCTTATTTTTTTCCTAATTTTCCGTATATATATATAATATAATATAGAAAAATTTTAGAATACTTTTTAAAAAACTATTCTTATAATATAAAGGCTAATAGAGTAATTAAACGAATTTATACCCAAGTAATCCTTTGTGGAGAGAGACAAAATTAGGATGATTAGTAGTTAGAATATAAGTGTATCATAACATGACCATTGCTTCTCAATGGAAAGAAAAATAATTGTACTAGAAACGAATAAATTAAGTAGTGAAAAAGGAAAATTAAGAATATTGTATTCTATATAAAGTGAGAAAATGATAAATTTTTTATATGAGATTGATTAAAAATAAGGAATAAAATTTGACCAATAATAAAAAATCAAAGATTAGTGATTAAATATAATTTTGTCTCGATTTTAGTAAATTATATGAATTTGTGCATCTGTAAATCATTTCACAATTAGGAAAAATGCATGCAGTGAAAGAAACGGTGATAAATGCTAGCTGCACAGCTGTTGCCTAGGAGAAAGCTGAGATCATGAAAGCCAAAGCTCAATAGAAGGTGCTTAGCAATTACTAGCATTGTTATTCCAATATTTTATATCTAGTTAATTATTGAACAAAAAACTTTTGTTGTTGGAATCAAGTTCAGGCAGAGAAAGCTGTAGCAAGGACGGAGGAAGAGAAAGCGATAGCGGAGAAATAGCGAAGGAAAGCCAAGGAATATGAAGCAAAGAAGAAGCTACACGAGACCAAAACAGAGGTTGCTACAGAGAAACTAAAGCATTATCAACATTATGGTCACGGTCATTACGGTCCAGTGGTTGGAGGCCAAGGCACTGCAGTGAGTCCATAACTGGGGCTCCAGCATCTTCTACTCGTCCTCCAGGCCACGATCACCCTCCTAGACATAAACATGTCTAGTTTGTACAAAGACTTTGATGGCTGTTTTAGTTTATAGTCAGATTATACTATTTTGACAAATGTTTCTGCCAAAGTCTGTCATGGGAAATGGTTTGAGAGAGGGAAAGCAAGTCATCCACAGAATGAAAGATAATTGTATTGAACAATCATAAAATACAAAATAGTAATAGTTCATGAAGAGCTCAAATATAATGGTAGTATACATTAACTTTCAGTAAGCACCCTTCAAGTTCCCCAAGATGATTCTATGGTTATGATTTAACAGTAGAGCAAGAAAGAAAAACGCATGGAGTACTGAAGAAGAGATCTATGTTAACACACATTGTTTAGAAACTAACCCAACCACCAATTTGACGTTTAGTCATCCCATGAAGGAATCCACTCATTCCCTTCTCAAAGAATATCCCTTATACCCACTCCAGTCTACCTTGTAATTCCACACCAAATTGAATTTTGCCATTTAGACATCGTGCTTGGTTACTCAGCTTAACCGGCCTGGTGCTATGTTTTACTTGAAACCTCGGCAATGGCCTATGATGATCTTCAACAATTGCAGAACTCTCTGGTGAGACCATGTCAAAGAACTCATCTGCAACATCACCATCTTCATCCATCCTAAGCAGCTTGGCATACCACCTGAATCCCTGGACCATCTAATACAAACAATTCAGTGCATGTTTTCATTTATCATGAAAACATTTCAACAGTTCAATTAAGCAAATAGTTCAAATTAGTGCACAGATCATGCAGCTAAATTTCCAGATTTCCGTTCCTCAGAAGAGCTCATGCCCATCCAGTCCTCAACAATGACAAAATAAATTGCAAGTTTGCTTGCGGTTCTTTATTATCTAGTTCTCAATAGCAAAGTATTACTATATTTGACCTGCCAATAAACCAATCTGTTTAACTGACAGAACAAGGAATCTATTTGGTTAAACAAACAGAAAAGTCCTCCCAGAGAAACAAAGATAGAAATACTTAATGCCCTGTTCAGATGTTCTTTATATAAGTGTTAACGAGCACACTAATGCAACTCAGTATATTCATAGACTTAGCCAAACACGAGAATTCAATGATGTTAGGAAGTCCATAACTCCACAAACTCATTAAGGTTCAAACCAGCAGTGCTATATAGTGACATACAGACAACACCGAAAAGAAGAGAGAATAATAGATAACTTATCAGAAAAGGGCCTAACTAGTATATTCAGAGCGCATCAAAGGCATGGTGAATGCAGACAGGACTCTAGGAACCCCCAGAGTATTGAAATGTTTTCAAGCCAAATACTTGCTTGCGCTAAGCACATAAGAAGCATAGGACCAACCAAGCAAGTATAACAATTTCACAACCTTAAACCCTTTACAGGGTTTAAAACTTTGGAGAACAAAGAAAAAAGTCTGGGTAAGCAAACAACATCACATGTAACTCGATATTGAATCACATGATTCCAACCTTTGCCCCTTTTTGAGGTACTTTGAACCCATTTGGTACTTCAGTGGAATCAGTGCCACGGACAATTAAGTAGACAAAAAAGGAAAAAGGATTTTCAAATGTAGGAAAGGAATTCGTTTCCTAGATGAAACAAATGCAAATGCAAATGCACAAAAAACCTCGAACCTATCTGGAGAAAAAGGTCAACATACGCCATTTAACTTGCACCAAGCAAGGATTACATAAGAACACAAATGGGATCTTGGCCTAACTATTTTAGTGAATTGGAGAAGACCGGTCATTTCAATATGCAGTATCATCTAATAAGAAATAATGTATAACAAAGTATAAAATATTTTACTGTTTTTTCAACACCAAAAAGATTAAAAAATATTAAAAAAAAATAAAAATAGAAAACCAGTATCCTACAAAGAGTTGCAGAGCAGCATCCCACATTTTCCACCAGAAATAACTGTAAATTAACCCAAGGTGGGCCCCAAAAAAAATCCCAACGCTCTACAAGCACCTACTAAAACTATTTAATAGCACCTAGAAGGTAAACTTTTGCTGAAGTCTCCTCAGTATCAGTCTGGTACTTTAAGCCTAGTCAACTTACTTGATATGACCTAGATAAAAATCCCTTCTTTTTTCTTGCAATGGAGCAATACAAATATTAAGAATGCTCGAATGTCTTATATTATATTTTTAAGAACTCATATATCTATATAGTGCAAATTCAGATCAGCCAAAATCAACTTAAAGAGATTCCATATGCACACAGTCCACCGTTCATAAGTAGGACAACACACTAAGATACTGATATAAACTGCATCATGGGAACCAGAATACTTTTTAAAACACGTCTATATCTTATCATCTTTAGCCCGCAAAGAACAACTGATTCCCATGCTAAGCTACAAGAAACATGTTTAAAAAGTGTTACTCTATACAGCTTGTTCAACAACAGTCATTCTTCTCCATCACAACATCACCACAAAACCACATGGGTTGTTACAGTTTAACACAACTAGTTTGTAATATACACCTTTCAATCACAAAGCACCAAGGAAGATCAACAAGCAGAAAAATTTTCAATTTATCAGTCCATACTCAATAGATTACTGCTTTATTGTGATATACGTCTTCAAGAACCATTCTTTCCTACATCTCCAACTCAACATTCATCATTTCCGTCTACATAAGCTAAAGTTATTTACGAGTTCAACAACTATACTAAGTGGCTCTCACCACAAGAAAACAAAACGACATCTACTTGATAATTGGTACAATTATAACTTATGATTAGGCTAATGACTATCATCATACACATAATTCAACTTTAATATTTTAATGATTCCAACATTAATACTAACAATTTTAAGTTAGACAAAACCCGAAAAAAACTAGTTCAATTCTAATATATTTAATATTTCAAACATTAATATTCATTCTACATTTATCAAAATTTGGACTAAATTTCGGACCTTTAAAAAGAAACCCTTTTTTACTAATCATGACTAGAAGGCAGCTCATCCATATTTATTCAAAATTACAAGTTAAAAATCACAAATCGCCACATAAGAATTAATTTAAATGCAGAAAAAATAAAGATTTGGGGTTAAAAATGGAAAAAAATAATTGACCTGAACGCCGCCATTGCCGGAGGTACAGGGGGACAGAACAGGGCCGGGAGGAGGTCTATCGACGGGGACCTGGACAGGGACACTGAAGCCTTTCCGTTGGGGATGTTGAGCAGCTGCGGCGGCAGCCGGTGCGAATGCTGAAGAAGTCGAAACGACGTCGTTTTCGTGTTCTTCGTCTTTCAATACTTCTACTTCATCTTTTGAAATCCCCAAAAAACCCGCTAGTCTTCTAAATAAACCCATGTCCTTCTTTATATCATGCGAGAATGAGAGCGGCCGGCGACGGAGGGGTATTTCGGGAATACAATATAATGACGACGAGGAGTATTCGGATGCGAGTCGAGGAAGAGGGAATGAAGTAGTGAGTTTGATGATCCAATGGATTTTGTTTTTATAGTACTCTTTTTTGTCAATTTGCTGATTCATACTTAGTATTGGATTACTCAATTTTACACTCATATTTTAGTTTGGATTTTGCTTAAAATGTTAAACATGTGAAAATATGATTTACTTTAGAATTCCAATTTTGGACCAAATGGCACATTTAGTCATGCAATTTTTTTACTGAAACAGATTCAATCCTTAAACTTTTATTTTAAGCTAATTTAGTTCTTATAATAATATTTTTAGTTAAATTCCGTTTTAAAGTATCCGTTGCTTTAAAAAATTATATAATATAATATAATGTACTTTCAAAATCTTGTATTGTACAAACGCTTAAAGTTAACGGAATGATTTTTTCAAATGAAATAATAGAATTTTCCTATATTATTTGGAAAATTCTACTATTCATTTTAAGGAACTATTCCTTGTGCTTTAATGACTTGTACAGTATAATATTATGTGATTTAAAAACTTATACTGTATAAGTTCTTAAAGCCAAAGAAATTATTTTCTCAACGGACTGTAGAATTCTCCTATATTATTTAATTGTTTATTATTTTAGATTATTGCAAAATACCCCTTGAACTATGGGGGTTTAGATGTAATTGGGGGTTTGATCCCCTTGAACTATTGTTTAGTTTGCAAAATGCCCCATAAACTATCAATTTCAGCGATTAATGACCTTCAACTATTAATGCTTTGCATAGTACTCCGATTATCTTAGGATTGGTGAATTTTGACATACAAAAAGAGGTTTAGAGCGATGATTATGTATATTAGTTGAAGGGCAAAAGGATTTTTTTTTAGAAATTCACAAAATCATAGATTGTTAACGTCTCTATATGCATTCAATTTCACTACCAATGACATAATTGGAGTATTTTGGAAGAAATAAAAGTTAAAAATTGTTAATTGGTGAAATTGATAGTTCATGACTATTTTGCAATCCTAACACAGCTAGGGATATTTTGCAGTTAACCGTTATTTTATGCCCAAAGTTCCAGCCAAATAATTTTTTTCCAACAACTAGCGAAGCAACAATTCTGGAAATTCATTGACCAATAGTAACCTGGAATAATTTCTAAAATCGTACTTTTTTAAAATAAATTAAAAATAATAATAATAAAAATAATAAAAATTTGAAAGACCTCCCTCGCATTTCAAAATGCGAGGTAATGAATTTTTTATTTTAGGATTTAGCAAATTTGACTATGTATATTGCGAAATTGTGCACTATTACAAAAATAGAAAATGAAGGATTTAGCAAATTTGACTATGTATATTGCGAAAGGAAATTGTGCACTATTACAAAATAGAAAATGAAGGATTTGTAGATAAAATCACTACAAATTTCTAATTCAAATAAGAGACAGTTCGTCCTGCCACCCGCCCCTTCACGCCCATCTCCCTACCCGGCCAATACCCACCAAGTTCCCGCTAGAAATTGTTTCGAGGAAGGAACATTTTCTATCCTTAGTGAGGGGTAATAGAATGTATCGCTATTAACTGCTATTTCATGCAATAAATAAATAAATAGTATAATCAATTATTCTATTTGGATTACTTGCCAGTAAAAATTATGCATAAGATAAATTCTTTTGTATTTCAAGTGTACGGTATATCAAGTCATGTTTTTCTCGGGAGTGATTAAACTTTATTCGTCAATTAACCTCATTTTTTACATGAGTAAATTTTTGTGTACACTAAGATGTAGGGTGGACCAAGAAATAAATTGTATAGACCCACATAATTTGTTTCTTGATTCATATCTACACAATTTATTTTTTGGTGCACTATAAACTTTGGTGCACATAATAATTTGCCCATGTAAAAAATGAAGTTGAGGTTCGAAGAGGTTTTAATTAACTAATCACTCCTGGAAGAACTGGAAGAGCATGACTTGTAGAGTTTTAATAAATCAATGTATATGCAGCCAAAAACATCCATATACCTGAACGGCTCAGGTATATTCTGCAGCACAACCTGGTAAAAACTTAGATAGTAGAGGTCCCCAAGTGACACAATAACCAGATGTATAGTAGGGGTTCTTGATTTTTGTAAATCATCCAAAGATTTTATTTGGAATTCAACAATGTAGAGTCCATGAAGTGGATCACACTCAACTGTTCTGCTTGAGACTCTGCAATGTAAAGTCCTGAAATCAAGTAATCACCCGAATATTAAACTGGTTCCAAAGTAATGTTTTACTCAGTTTTAGCCATAGCCTGGGGAAATGGGAATGGGAGGGTGGTATTAGTACATGATTCTCAAATACTTTGACGTCTTCAACTATAGCTGCTATTAGTTTTCTGTTTGAACTTTTTTTTTGCATATTGGTTATTTGTTTGAGTTATTTTTATCTTCTGAATAATTCTCCTTGATTTTAGAAGTACTCTTTGAAATATTGTTATCCTTTCTTGTATTTAAACAAACATTGGCTATGAAATAAGACAATCTCAATTTCACCTATTTTATTTAGTATCTACATGGCATCAAAGTTTTATCAGCTCTAAGGAGTGTGATCCAATTTTTTTTCCCATCTCTACCATCCTCACAAATGGCTTCAACATTAATGTTATCAACACTAACAATGTTATCAGCACCACAACGATGGTTCAATTCAACCTGACATTCCAACTTCCAATCAAACTTATTGGAAGCCATAGAAAAATTATTTCGCAACATGGGAAGCGCAATTCTCCGTGTTGATGCATGGACATGCCCTTTATGGTCACCTTGATGGATCTTCTAATGTTTCGCCTCATATAACAATGCAAAGTGATCGTCAAATAATAAACCCCAACTACATCATTTGGTTTCGTCACGACCAAAATATACAAAATGCTCTCATGGCTTCAGTAGATCCTACAATGGCATCTACTGTCGCTGCTGCCGCCACCACTAAAAAGGCATAGGACTTCCTGCACATCGCCAATGCTAACAAGTCGCAGATGCGGATCTTCAGCCTCCGTGACCAACTGGCTCGACTTACGAAGGAAGCCTGACCTGTGGCCGATTATTTTCATGCTACTTGGACCCTCTCTGATGAACTTGCCACAACCGGAGCACCAATGGCCAAAGACAAGCGAATTGTCAAGATACTTAGTGGTCTTGGACCCGAGTTTCTTGAGATTTCTATAGCCATTTGGGCCAGAAATTCTACCATTACCTATGGATGTTGAAGAGCTATACGAAAAACTGCTTGATCATGAACTCTTTCTTAAACATGAAGAGTCGAAGAAAGCTAGCCCTTATATCACTGCTGTTGTAGCTACTCGGAGTAGATCTAACAACTCTAACAATCGCAACAGTCGTAGACCCAACATCAACAACCAACCTTGGAGACCTATCAACCATCCCAATATGTCATCTCAATGGCGTTCCCGTCTTGCCAACTCCTCCACTGAACTAGTTTGCTGCCAACTATACAACAAACTAGGCCATAGTGCTAATTTTACAGATCTTTGTCTCACAATCATTTTGAAGCCAAGGCAAATTATATCTCTGGCCTTCAGTCATCTGCCACTAACTGGATCCTTGATTCTGGCGCCTCACATCATATCACCACTGAACCACATGATCTTCAAGAGTATAATGGAATAGAGAAGGTCTCCATGGGTGATGGTAACAAAATCTCAATAACTCATACTAGTTCTACTCAGCTACATTCATCAAATAATACACTGCCTTTAAGCTAACTCATACTCTGTGTGCCCCTGTTATCAAACGCAACTTAATTTCAATTTCAAATTTTGTCAAGATAATCTCACATCCATTGAATTTTTCCCTTTCCATTTTTTTGTGAAGGACCTGCAAACGCTGATCCCACTGCTACATGGCAAGAGTAAAGGTGGATTGTACGAGTGGCCAAACTTCTCTTTACCGCTATCTTCATTTGCTCATCACACCTCTACCATCGTTCCAGTTGTCACTTGGCATCGCAGATTGGGTCATACCTATTCTCGTGTTTTAAAATTTCTCTTGAATAGATTTTCATTGCCTTTTTTGGCGCATTACTTTTTGGAATTCCTGCTGTTTGAATAAAGCCTATCAAGAACCTTTCCAAAGGCTTACATTATCAAGTTCTTGACCCCGTTCAAACACTTTTTAGTGATTTATGGGTCCCTCACTGGTGTGTTTTTGCAATGATGCTGCTGTCGAGTTGCAATGCCGTCATAAACACTCAAAAGTACTTAACAACTCTAATGTAGTAGTGGTGAGTCGAGTTCGTCCAACAGAGAACGGGGGTTTATCTTCGTGCTAATGGAACAAGGGGGGTTTTGAATGCTTTTTAACTAAAAATTAAAACAAGAAAATAACTGAAGAGAATTCAATTAAGAAAAGTCTTGGTTTTGGTCAGATCCACCATGGCAATTTCACTAGTCGATCCTTGATACACAAGATAATTCAATTTTATATCAAGCACTAATTGAAGAATTAACCCGAACGAATATCAATTCAAAGTTGATTCTTATTTCTTTCTAAAGTTGGTTAATTTTCAACACGCGATCCAATTAACCCTAACTATTAATTCAACCCAGACACGCGCCAAAGATCAATTAATAGAAGCTTTAAGATCAACAAGAATAATTAGACTAATTTAAGCATAAACACACGCGGTTATGCTAATTAGATGATTAAATTCCCTAAATTCAATAACACAAATCCAGTAATTATCAAATTTAGTTGCTTCATAGAATTGAATTAAACACATGCGGTTAAAACAATTTAGCAGTAGATTAATTCCAATAACTTAGTATTCTGCAACAATAATAAGTTAAAAAGAATAATCATAAAATTAATTGCAGAAAAATAATCAATACTTGAGATAAAAGTGAATAATTCAAGCACAAGAAGTCTCACAACTTTGTATAATTGACCATGGCTTCAATTCCCTCGACCAAGAAAAGGGTTTAGGCACAAAGTGCCATGAAAGAATAAAGAAGAATTTATACTGCTAAAAACCCTAGCCAACAAGAAAATAAAAGTGTCGATCTCTCTTTCTCCCCCAACTTGGGGTATTTATAATGATTCTTTAGGGTTACAAATAATGCCTACAGATAATAACGTGAAATCGGGTGAAAAAGAGTCCAATCGGCCGAAGAAATCAATCACAAAACTCAAAAACACGCTACTGCTGCTCTCCGCGCACATGCGCTGAGGTCCTAGCGCGCATGTGCGTGCGAGGCAGTAAGTTCAATGCAGGCATGTTCTATCCTCCGCGCACATGCGCAGAGACCTTAGCGCACATGTGCGCGCGACCTGCTTCTGGAATTGAAGCTTCTGGACGCAACGCACATGCGCTGCACAGCTCCAGCGCATGTGCGCTGGCTTCCTCCACTTTGCTCCGCCTTCGGCTTCGATTTTTACTTTGATGCCTCTTTTATTTGAAAAAGTGTAACACAAAAGTTGTAAATCTATCCCTTAGCTTCCAAATGCATCTTGAATCACCTTAATCGGAGCTCGGGATCAAAATTTATGCTTGAAATACAAAATAGTGTCTGGAATAACTTCGTACTCGTGCATGTCTCGTACTAAGCATTTTCTTTCATCGTTTTGCATCATTTTCAACTCTTTTTCACTGTAACTCTACAAAAACTGAGAATAACCAAATTAAGCTAAATAATAAGTCAAATTTTGCTTACAACACATAAAAGCGTGGTAATTGACACATAAAACATAGTACAATTATGAACTTATCAAATTACTCTCACACACTTAGCCTTTGATTGTGCTCGATCAAATATAAAATTAAAACATTTAAGCTCAACAAAATTCTACTCAACATATTCCTTCACATATCCACATAATAATCAACAATCAATCCAACAATCAGAGTAGTCAAAGAACCCAAGAACTTAATTGCTAATAAAAACCAAAACATGAAATTCGTGTGTATGTGTGTATAGCCATTAAAAAATTTAGATTTGAAAATATCTAGATTAAATCATGAAGACCCTCAAAATTTTTTTAAACACCCCATGCTCACTCTTCTTGCACCCCTTCACTAATCTAGACAACCGATTCAATTCAAATTTAGATAGGACTTTTAGTTCGAAATATAGGTTAGGGTATTTGTTAGCCAAAGAAGGGAAAGGATTTAGCAAATAAGAACAAGAGTTTTATAGTAATGACGGCCGTACATTAAAATAAAACTTCTCTTCACATGCGGAATATCAAACATCCACAACCCCACACTTGAGTAACAAACACCCATTATATGAATGAAGAATTCGAAACAACCAAACATGCCAACCTCTCTCGGACATATATACATCACATCATCATTTTATTTTTATATGTCCGCTCACAGTACGGGTACCAGTGGTAGGCACTACCCGCAACATATAAACACGCAGGTACCAATGATGGGCAGTACCTGCGAATACAGGTACCAGTGATAGGCACTACCTGTAAATATCAAGAATATGCAAATACCAGTGATGGGCACTACCTGCATATTCAGAACTTCCATATTCTTTTTTTTTTTCCAACAATTTTTTCCAATACCCCATTTCGCAACAAAAATGTACATCACTCACTTCTCACAAACTTCCACCCTTATATCCCCTTAACAGATAATGTGCACCATAAAGCTCTTAAAGGGAATAATTTAGGATAAAATAATAGAAATATTAAGCTCCATAAGGGTAGGTAAATGAGTTTATGTGAAAGAAGGTGAATGATATTTCTTTTCACAAGAATAAGGCTCAAATAAGGTACTTAGAAATAAATTGTTCTTCTCTAAAATGGTTGGCTAGAACGGCTTATCAAACAAAAAAGCACTACCTTGATTTTAAAACTAAATCAAGGCGTCTAAGAATTAGCTTCGCAAATGTAATAGAGTGAGTTTTTGGGATGCAACATAATTGAGTCTACATAAATTTCTCTAAATATCCCAAATCAAAAATTAAAGTATGGCTTAGTGCTAAAAAATCTTCGAAAATCATGAATGAAAAATATTGACACCGACTACTCATTCATGCATGGTTCAAGTAATGAATATTATGCAGACAAATGGAAAAAAATACGTTAAGCAAAAATTTTTGAAAATTTCTAAAAATGGTCAATTTATCCACACAATTTACAAAAATTTCGACAAGCTCTCAGATCAAAGAAAAATTAAAAGATTATAGCAAAATTGAGCAAAATACACCAAACAACTAAAACAATCCAAATAGCTCCCACCCCACACTTAAAAATAAGCATTGTCCTCAATGCAAAAAAAAAAAAAAAAAAAGCATAAAATGGGAAATAAGAAAAGCTTCTCTGGAATTGATTCGCGTTTGGAGCAGTATCCGCTATAAATAACCCCTTGTAGGAAAGGAAGCTGGAGTAGACACTAAACAAAACAGAACAAAACAAAAAACAATTCCCTTGAGATAATAAGAAAAACAAGAATATTGTAGAAAATAATCCTACAATAATAAAAAAGACTTACTTTCTTAAGGGAATACAGAACCAAAATAACGAAAAGAAACCTAACAAAAAGGAAGTTAACCAACTAAAATAAAACTTAACCAACAAAATAATTGTCTAATAAAAGAACAAAGCAAATTGTCTAGGAAATCAATGCAATAACTATCAATAAAAACGGCCCAACAGATAGGGCATAAAAACTCAAGATGCATGGGGCCCCAAATCCTACGGAAAAGGTGGAAAGGGTGGGAATGTTGAAGGGTCCTCGCCCCGCTCTCTGGCCATCTGATGGGCCTCCATTGTCTGTTGCCACGTAAACTGATTGTGCATAAATGAATCAAAGTTGCACGGTGGCTCATCCGCTGTTGTTCAGCCAAGATCTGATGTAGAAGGTCCTCCTGAGACTGTGGAGGAGCAGATACTGGCTCGTCATCCGAATCATCGGCTTCCTCCACTTGTGATGTAGAAGCTTGGGCTCTAGTACGTTTAACCGGAGCCCATATACCTTCCATTGTAATCATCTAGCCTGGCCTCAATTTTTCTTCAGAAGACTCAATCGGCACCCCACTTTTCAAGCATAGTGTCGTAATCAGATGAGAAACTACAATCCCGATTGCCTACTAGTAGCGGAGTAACAAATTTGTTGATATATGAGCTGACCCACATCAATGGCTTTCCTAGTAGGAATGCAATATAGAAATCTAGTGACATGGGTAAGATGGTTTATCGGTAGAAGGCGGCCACAATGAATTTAAACCAGACAAACCATACTGGCTTAAGTTTATTCGCATGAAAATGCCGAGCCGTCGTGCCGTCCGCCGTAAAGGTCCAATCCACATCCCCGTCACACAGAAATTCCACTGGTGATTTGTTGAAGCTCTAGATTGGCATTACGGGTGTTAGGCCATTCATCATTACGAGCACGATTAACCTTCAAAATTCTATTGATTTCATTGGCAGAGATATCCACTTCCTTCCCCCGTACATAGACCCTGGTGGAGCTATAATGATCAAAGTTAGAATAGAACTCACGCACCATCGGAAGGACGGCATTGATGGGAGTTGAAGTGAGAAACTCTCATCCACGATTGTGAATAGTTAACTTTATTTCCGGCACTCCTGCCAATGGAACTTGAATGCCCCTTTCCTTTATTACAGCCCGCTTAGAGATGTCATCATCATACTTTTGTTTGGCAGCCGCTGTTAAAAAACGTAAACCGCCACCAATTCTTGATTGTGTAGCCCCGGATGATGAAGATTCTCCGGTACCCTTGCCTGTGGCTGTTTTCTTGGCTGCTCTTCCCATTCCTATAAAACATAAACAAGCATCATAACTCCCAAACAAACAAACAACACCCCACATGACATACTTACATAAAGGCCATTCCCCCAAATCATAAGTCTTAGATTACACATGAAAATTCAAACAAAATATTGCCTAAAACTAAGACTTATATATAATGCATGAACATTCCTATGCATGAAAACCAATTAGACAGAATTCACATGGCATAATCAATGGCCTAGGAATTAAGTTCATGCATCAATGCCTTGTGTTTGAACATTTTTTATTCATTGAGACATATTATCGAACACATGGCATGTATAAAGAAAGAGGAAATTTGTGGGTATATTATGAACATGCAATCCATCCTCAATCAAAATCCAAAAAAAAATCACACCAAATTTATGTTTTAAGATCAATCCCTATGAATTTCATCAATTCAAAGCATAAAAAGACTCTAGATATTCTTAAAAATTAATTGAAACCCATAAAAAAATTGTAGAAAGAAATAGAAATTCATACCTTGATTTGATTGTCCTTGTAAAAAGAAGAAATTTGGGTATACAATTGATGGAATTGGGGTGGTTTTGCTGAAGTACTAAAAGTGGTGGATTTTGGGGTTTTGAGAGAAAGTTGAAATAGAAAAGGAATGTGAAGAATGAGGGAATAAGGAAGGGTTGCTCTATTTTATCTCCTCGCGCGCACGTGCCCAGCTTCCTCTGCACACATGTGTGCGCGAGGCAGAGACTCTATCGACTCCGCGAGGCAGAGGGTTAATTTTTAAAAGGTGGTCAGCGCACATGCGCAGAACTTAGAGCGCGCATGTGCGCTGAAGGCAGAATAAATTTTTTTTTTTTTTCAACATTCCTAAGACCCTCATAAAATATAACCCCATCAACGATCTCTTTTATCATTTAAGCCTCTTAATGCAATTGATTTCCCAATTAACAAAAAAACTAAAAATTTGAATCCTTAAAATGAAAATAAATAAAAATTAAATTGCAAAAATTAAATAACAGAATAAAACTGAAATGGACATGGGTTGCTCCCCATGTAGCGCCTTTGTTCACTGTCGTTGGCTCGACTTGATGCTCTTCAGTCCCAATCAATCAGGTAACTCCCATGTGGAGGAGTCGAAGAATCTTCCGCTTCACTATTCTAAAAAATGATGGATTCATTCTCCTTTGCTCTTGTAGGTCCCGAACAAGTTGCTCTTCTTGCGACTTGCTAAGTTGACTTGAGATTATCACCCTCTCCTTATCCTTCAAAATATGTATTTAAGATGAATAGGAAGGTGATTATAGTCTGGAATGGTTCCCTGCATAACAGATAACTTTAATTTCTCGTTAGAAAGTGGAAAGGCGTTAGGACTTCTATTACTTGTTTGGTGCAACAAGTCCATGTTCTTTTCCTTGAGATGTTCCTCACGGTTACTGTCCATCTCCTGTTTATCTGTATGATCATGCATTTCCTGTATTAGAGGCTTACACACATCGATTACAGAAACAAGTTTAGTATGGTCAGATGAATCAACATCATCATAAATGCTAAAGTTAACAATTTTATCTCCAAATTCCATACTAAAATTGCATTCAAGAACATCTATCTTAGTTGTTTGGGAAGTAGCTAGAAATGGTCTTCCTAACAAAATAGGAGCATTAGAATCACCTTGTTCTATTTCTAACACATAAAAATCAGTAGGAAAAACCAAACTTCTCACTTGAACTAATATATCCTCTACAATTCTCTTAGGATAGGCTAAAGAGCTATCGGCCAACTGAATTACTATACCAATTTTATTCAATGGTTCAATTTTCAATGCATCATACACAGAATATGACATTAAATTAATAGATGCACCTAAAGCCAGCATGGCCTTTTCCAAGTGTGTATTGCCTATCTTGTAAGGAATGGAGAACATACCTGGGTCCTTGCGCTTTTCAGGTAAGGATTTTTGAATTATAGACGATACATTTCTCCCCACCTCTACCTTTTTTACTTTCTTCTCTTTTTCCTTTCTTTTATGGGAACACAACTCCTTCAAAAACTTAGCATAACGAGGTATTTGTTTAATAGCATCTAATAAGGGGATATTTACCTCGCACTTACGAAAAGTCTCGTATAGTGAAGCATCTCTTTGTCAGGATCCTCATTTGAAAACTCTTTCAATGCCTCAGGGAATGGGGGTTCGGGCTTATCTTCGGTCCATAAAGGAACACTTTTATCTTCACTACCGTAGCTTTTCTTCTCACATGATTCAACCTCTTTTTCAACTGTGGTTTTCTTCTTCTCAACCTCCATATGTTCAGGAACTATTTTTCATTGCACATCAACCTCTTTACCACTCTTCAATGTAATTGCACTCACATTCTCCTTGGGGTTGATGATAGTTTGAAACGGTAACTTCTCGGAGTTCTGCGCTTCTAACCTACTTATTGCAGTATCTATTTGTCCCATTTGATGTTGCAATTGCTGGATACTGGCCTTTGTATCCTGCTGGAATTGAATTGTATTTTCAGTTAAAATATCCAGCCTTTCCTCTAAAGACTTACCCGATTGATTATTCAGATTTGATTGCTGTCTTTGAGCAATGGGTGGCCTATAAGGTTGAAAGTTCTGTCAATTTTGTTGAGGCTGATGAATGTGTTTTGGGCTTGGTTCCCGTATCTCAAGTTAGGATGATCACTCCATCCAGGATTGTAAGTGTTTGAGTAGGGATCATAACTTTGTCATGGCTGCCCTGGGAATTCTCCGACTGCGTTTGCGTGCTTTTGACCTTCATCTTGTAATGTGGGACACATATCTGTTGAGTGTCCCTCAATTGAGCAGATACCACATGATTGTGCAGTAGGTGCGGTACTTGAAGCCAACTGTCGAACAAAAGAGGTTAAACTAGCCATTTGTTGTTCTAATGAAGAAATATTTGCCTCATTTACACGCTTGAGCGGTTAATCGCGTCGTGTCCCAAACTTTTGAGCGCGAGCGGCCATATTCAATAAAAGCTCACAAGCAGCGTCAATGGTCAAATTGTCTAACGCCCCTCCACTTGCAGCGTCGACCATGTTCCTTTCATCAGGCAACAACCCTTCAAAAAAATATTGAATTAGTAAGGAGTCACTTATCTGATGATACAGATAACTTGCACACAGTTTCTGTGTTGAAGTGCTCCCAATACTCGTACAAAGATTCTTCATTGAACTGCCTTATTCCACAAATTTTCTTACGAATATTTGCAGTTCGAGAAGTTGGAAAGTACTTAGCCAATAATAGCCTATTCATTTGCTCCCAAGTTGTGATACTATCCGAAGGCAAATCGAACAGCCAATCCTTCGCCTCATCCTTGAGTGAGAACGGAAATGCTTTTAACTTGATATGCTCCTCTGACACCCCGGTGGGTCTCATACTTGTGCAAACCACATGAAACTCCTTAAGATGCTTGTTTGGATCTTCACCTGGCAATCCATGAACAGAAGGTAATAAATGGATTAGTCCATATTTCAATTCAAAAGTAACATTAGCATCTAAATCTGGATAAGTAATGCATAAAGGTTGTTGGTTCATAGTGGGCGAGGCTAATTCTCTCAAAGTGCGTTGCGCCATGTTAGGCTCTTCCTGTTCACCTGCAAAGATATAATTAAACAAATTTTCTTTCGACCTAATTGTCGTTCTAGAATCTCTTTTCCCAATCTACGTAAAGTTCTCTATATTTTCGGATCAAATTGAGATTCAACTTGTCCAGCAGACCGGGTCAGGCATACACAATTAGTGGTAGAATAATAATTAAAAGAAAGAAAAAGAAAAACTAAAATAAATAGCACAAAAATAATTTAAACCGTTCCCCGGCAACGGTGCCAAAATTTTGGTGTGTTTTGGCAATGATGCTGCTATCGAGTTGCAATGCCGTCGTAAGCACCCAAACTTAACAACTCTAATGTACTAGTGGTAAGTCGAGTTCGTCCCACAGAAAATGGGGGTTTATCTTCGTGCTAATGGAACAAGGGGGGTTTTGAATGCTTTTTAACTAAAAATTAAAACAAGAAAATAACTATAAGAGAATTTACCCCTGTGTTCTTGGTTTTGGTCATATCCACCATGGCAATTTCACTAGTCGATCCTTGACACACAAAATAATTCAATTTTATATCAAGCACTAATTGAGGCTTCTTATACACATCAGAATTAACCCGAACGAATACCAATTCAAAGTTGATTCTTATTTCTTTCTAAAGTTGGTTAATTTTCAACACGCGATCCAATTAACCCTAACTATTAATTCAACCCAGACACGTGCCAAAGATCAATTAATAGAAGCTTTAAAATCAACAAGAACAATTAGACTAATTTAAGCATAAACACACGCGGTTATGCTAATTAGATGATTAAATTCCCTAAATTCAATAACACAAATCCAGTAATTATCAAATTTAGTTGCTTCATAGATTGAATTAAACACACGCGGTTAAAAACAATTTAGCAGTAGATTAATTCCAATAACTTAGTATTCTGCAGCAATAATAAGTTAAAAAGAACAATCATAAAATTAATTGCAGAAAAATAATCAATACTTGAGATAAAAGTGAATAATTCAAGCACAAGAAGTCTCACAACTTTGTGGAATTGACCATGGCTTCAATTCCCTCGACCAAGAAAAGGGTTTAGGCACAAAGTGCCATGAAAGGATAAGAATAAAGAGAAATTTCTACTGCTAAAAACCCTAGCCAACAAGAAAATAAAAGTGTCGATCCCTCTTTCTCCCCCAACTTGGGATATTTATAATGAGTCTTTAGGGTTACAAATAATGCCTACAGATAATAACGTGAAATCGGGTGAAAAAGAGTCCAATCGGCCGAAGAAATCAATCACAAAACTCAAAAACACGCTACTGCTGCTCTCCGCGCACATGCGCTGAGGTTCTAGCGCGCATATGCACGAGGCAGTAAGATCCAGGCGTGTTCTATCCTCCGCGCACATGCACAGGCGAGCGGCTTCTGGAATTGAAGCTTCTGGACGCAGCGCACATGCGCTGCACAGCTCCAGTGCATGTGCCCTGGCTTCCTCCACTTTGCGCCACCTTTGGCTTCAATTTTCACCTTGATTACTCCGTTATTTGAGAATGTGTACAACATGAAAGTTTTAGATCTATCCCTTAGATTCCCAATTCATCTTGAATCACCTCAATCGGAGCTTGGGATCAAAAGTTATGGTTAAAATACAAAACAGTGTCTGGAATGACTTCGTACTCGTGCATGTCTCGTACTAAGCATTTTCTTTCATCGTTTTGCATCCTTTTCAACTCTTTTTGACTGTAACCCTACAAAAACTGAGAATAACGAAATTAAGCTAAACAATAACTCAAATTTTGCTTACAACACATAAAAGCGTGGTAAGTAACACATAAAATATAGTACAATTGTGAACTTATCACTCACCAATATTATAGGTTCACAAGAAACTATATTACTACATTTTCATTGATCAGTACACCAAATACATTTTTTTGTATACACTAAAAAGTAAAAATGAGGTCAAAGAGATTTTTCAAAAATTCCATCCTTTTATGGAAAAATGTTACAACTCTAAAATCTTATCTCTTTATACTAATGAAGGTGGAGAGTATAAAAGTCTTCATCCATATTTGCAATCTAATGGAATTGAACATCTTTTAACTTCTCTACACACTCCTCAAAGGGTTTTTGCAATTGCAGAACGTCGACATGACTTATTGTCGAAATAGCCAAAACTCTTTTACTAAATGCCGTAAGAAAGAAAATAAACAGATAACGTAGTGGAATTTAAAATTTTTACTTTTCTATCACGGATCACCTTGATTAATTTATACGTAGTACAAGAAAAGTATAAAGATTATACCTTAAAATTGTTATAAAATCTCTAATATGTTTCGAACGTCGATCGACAAGCTTCACAAGTGCCCAGCCTCTAATGGTATCCACACAGATTATTAAATCAGAAATTTTCACAAGATTGATTGACTCAAACTACGGAGTCCTAACTCCTTAATTATTTTCTTCTTAATCAAAACGTGACATTCACTTTTTTCAAATAATTTTTCACGGCTTCAAAGTCACTCATACAAGTACTAGTACTACTATATTAGTACTATTACTTTTTTTTTTTTATATCCACTATATATATGTATTATATATTTATACAATAGTTTAAAATATCAATCAAATTGGGTCTTAGGAAATTACAATAATCCTAATCAGTTTGGGTCAAGCGCATATGAATAAGTATAAAACCATTAGGACTTTTATATGTTTTACATATTAGCTCCTAACATTTATAACTTATTACAATTAATCCCAAAAGTTAATTTATCTCATAAATTAATCCATAAGTATCTCATACTTATCAAAATCAATTTAATTCTAAATTAATTATCCTTAAGTGTGTGACGCTTTAGGTTCCCAATCACGTTGGTAATAAGTATAAATTATAATCCTAAATTAATTAGGATTAGATAAATTAAACACTTTTAATTTATCATTAATTCTCTAATTAATTAATTTACACTTATAAATTAAGATTGGTTTCTAGCAAAGTATCATGACCACCTAAGTGTTGAGATATGTCAAAATGGTTCGACATCACCCATCTGTGATTTAGTTCCTGTGTAATTATTATCCTTTCACCAACTTATATCCCAATTAATTCAAAAGTACAAATATAATGCCAACTTTATATTGAATTAATCAATTTGCTACTTTCCAAAATACAATTCACTTGAAATAGAATTTAAGATACTCTTAATTCTATTTCCATTTTGCACAAAGATTTTTGAATTGTATTTCAAGAAGTGATCATATTGGGATATACTCTACTATTATAAGGAGTGGTGAATCCTCTATTGGTCATATCTTATCTTATCATGATTCATATTATATCTAAACTCTACAGTATGTGCGACTCATTAAGAATAACGACTAATAGAGCTAAAGTATAATAATCTACAGTCAAAATAAACTCATCCCTCAAGTCAAAGGATCATTACCCTAGTATTACAAAGAGATTAATCTACTGACAAATAATAATCCGTGTGGAATATTCTTACAGGATCAATCTGATGCACTTATTCTCAATAAACATCCATATACACTTATGTGCTAATCTACTAGTGTCATACATTACAATTAGGGATATACATGAATAAAATATAATTACATCATAACTATTTATGATTTGTACACATATATATATTTTATTCAAAAAATGTCATATTACAAAATATACATAAATATAAAAGTGTAATTTATCCCTAAAAAAAATTGACTTTAGGACATACACTAACAAACTCCCACTTGCACTAAAGCCAATCATTCATGTGCTTAAGACCAAATGAGTTAACATGACTTTCATGTTTATTCTGGGATAAGATTTTAATGAACGGATTAGCAATGTTATCATTCGTAGGGATATTTTCCATCTTTACTTCGTTTCTATCAATGATCTCTCTAATCAAATGATAGCGCCGTAATACATGTTTAGATCGCTGATGAGACCTGGGTTCTTTTACTTGTGCACCAGCTCCATTATTATCACAATACAAGAGCATAAGATCACTAATTGAAGGAACTATTCTAAGTTCAGCCACAAACTTCCTGATCCAAACTCTTTTTTGCTGCTTCTAAACCTGCAATGTATTCGGCTTCTGTTATAGAATCAGTTGTGGTGTCCTGCTTGAAAATTTTCAAACTGAGCCCGTACCACCATTAAGAGTGCATACATATCCAGATTGCGACTAGCTATCATCCTTGTAGATTGAAAGGTAGCATCTGTGTATCCACGAATTATCAATTCTTGCCTATCATAGATCAAGAATAAACCTTAATCCTTCTCAAGTATTTAAGAATATTCTTGACTGCTATATAATGATTACTCCCGAGGTTAAATTGAAACCTACTCGTAACATTTAGAGTATAGGAGATATCGGATCTAGTACATAGCATGACATACATTATAGAACCTATAACCGAAGCATAAGCGATCTTTTTCATGCTATCTCTTTCGACATTTGTCTTGGAACACGTCTTTAGAAAGGAACATACCATAAGACATTGGTAAGTAACCCTTCTTTGATTGATCCAGGCTAAACCTGTTTAGCATCTTGTCTATGTACGTTGATTGATTAAGACCAAGAAACCTCTTAGATCTATCTCTATAGATCTTTATTCCCCAAATATAGGTTGTCTCTCCCAAATCTTGTCATAGAAAAATTTCTAGACAACCATACCTTTACACTTTGAAGTATAGGTACATCATTAGCTATCAACAATAGGTCATCCAAATAAATTATCAAGAAAACAATGGTGCTTCAACTAACCTTCTTGTACACACAAGGTTCATCCTCATTTTTGATAAAATCAAACTCTTTGAATGTCTTGTCAAAACGGATGTTCCAACTCCTAGAAACTTGCTTTAGTCCATAAATAGATCTTTGTAGCTTGCATACTTTGTTAGGGTCTATGGATATAAACCCTTCAGGTTGTATCATATATTTCTCTTCCTACAAATTCCCATTAAGGAATGCAATTTTACATCCGTTTGCCAAATCTCATAATCATAATATGCAGTTATCGCAAGTAAAATCCTAATAGATTTCAGCATTGCAACTGGTGAGAAAGTTTTATCAAAGTCAACTCCTTGTCTTTATGTATAACCTTTTGTCACCAATCACGCCTTATAGGTAATCACATTACCATCCATGAGTCGATCTTTCTCTTAAAGACCCATTTACACCCTATGGGTTTAATCCTTTCAGGTGGATTGACTAAGATCCAAACCTTATTGTCATACATGGAACCCATTTCAAATTTCATGGCTTGTAGCCACTTCTAAGAGTCCTTATCAGATAGTGTTTTTTCGTAAGATGTAGGTTCCTTATTCGTAATGACTAATATATCATTGTGCCCACTTACAAGAAACTCATATATCTTTGGAGTACGACGTATTTTAGTAGTCCTATGAAGAACTTATGTATCATTAGCTTCATCCTCTATCACATCATCATGTGATTGAAACTCTTATTCCACCTACTGATCAATACCATATTATGTTTCTTGAACTTCTTCAAGATCTATTTTGCTCCCACTTGCCATTTCAAGAATAAACCTTTTTCTAGAAAGACGGCATGTTTTGAGACAAATACCTTTTGCTTAATGTGATTATAGAAATAGTATCCAAACGTCTCCTTTGGATACCCCACAAATAGGCAACCTTATCTGACATAATTTTTATTTTGTCAGATTTTACCCTCTTCACATAAGCAGGGCAACCCCAAACCTTCAAATATGAAAGTTTAGGTTTCTTTCCAAACCATATCTCATACGAAGTGGAATCAACAACTTTTGATGGAATACGATTTAGTTAATGGGAGGCAGTATTAAGAGTATAGGCCCAAAACGATTTTGGGAGATTTGCAAGATTCATCATTGACCGAACCATATCTAATAGAGTTCGATCACATCTCTTAGATACACCATTTAATTGCGGTGTATAAGGAGAAATCTATTGAGGTAGAATCCCATTCTCCTTAAGATAATTTTGAAACTCTTGGTTTAAGTATTCTCCACTTAGATCTAATTGAAGTATTTTAATACTTTTACCAAGTTATTTTTCAATTTCATCCTTGAATTCCTTAAACTTTTCAAAGGTTTCGGACTTATATTTCATCAAGTATACATAACTATATCTAGAATGATCATCCGTAAAAGTAATGAGGTTAAGTATGAAAAACCTCTTCTAGCATGAATTGATAGAGGACCACAAACATCAGTATGTCTTAGCCCCAACAATTCACTAGATCTGTCACATTTTCTAGTAAAATATGATTTGGTCATTTTACCAAGTAAACAAGACTCACATATATCATATGATTCATAATCAAATTATCCCAAATAACCATTATTGTGTAATTTAGAAATGTATTTCTCATTTATATGACCAATTCTACAATGCCAAAGGAAAGATTATTTCAAATTATCAATTTTAGACCTTTTAGTATTTATGTTGAAAACTGAATTTTCATGTCTAGAATATAAAGACCATTATTCAAAATAGCAGTTCCATACACTATGCCATCACATGAAAAAGAACAACATTTATTCTTTTGCATAATGACAAAATCATTAGTTTCTAAACAATGGAACAGAAATAATATTTCTAATAAGAGATAGAACATAATAACAGTTTTTAAGTTCTAAACCAATGCCACTAGGCAAAAAAAGATAGGATATATAGGTCCCTATGGCTAATGCAGCAATATTTGCTCCATTTCTCATGCGCAGGTCTATTTCTCCCTTAGCCAACATTCTACTTCTCTTTAGTCGCTGCATTTTTTTTCAAATATGAGACGTTGAGCGGTATCTAATACCCAGAAATCTGATTTAGAAGTATAAATATTGATCTCAATCATAAACATATTTGAAGTAGAAATTTCATTAAAGCTCTTCTGCTTCAAGATATCTATATCAGCCTTGTAGTTCCCTTTTCAGTGCCCTTCGTTTCCACAATGGTAATAAGTACCCTTGGTCTTGTCTTTCTTAATCACAGGTGTTGGTTTCAACCCAAACTTGGCTTATACAAAACCAACTTTGGATTTTTTTTCTTCTTATTAGAAAAATCAACAACGATCACTTGTTTTCTTTCTTTTTTAATAGTCGTCTCAGCAGTTTTTAGCATATTCAACAATTTAGTGATAGTTGTGGATATTCCTATTGTAGTTCATCATGAACTGTGACTAAAGTTATCAGGCAGAGATTGCAAATTTAAGTCAACATTTAACTCATGATTTTGCTTAAATCCCAATCGTTCTAATTTTTTAATTAGTTCCATCATCTTCAGTACATGAACTGCTACTGAAGTACCTTCTGCCATTTTACAATGGAATAGCTCTTTAGAGGTCTCATACCTCTCATTTCTAGATTTTTCATCAACCAACTCCTTGAGATGAAGAATCATAGAGTGAGCATCTATTTTATCATGCTGTTTCTACAATTCATAATTCATAGCGGCCAATATGATACAAGTAACAGTATCATTGTCCTCTATGTGCTTATGATAAGCATTCTGAACTATTTCATCAGCATCATCTACTGGGATATTAGGAATAGGTTGATCAAGAATATAACCAATTTTCTCGTGCTTAAGAACAATTCTCAAGTTACGATGCTAGTCTAGAAAATTTGGCCCAGTGAGTTTGTTAACATATAAAATGGAACGTAAATTGATGTTGCTACTCATATTCTATTTACAACATATAATAAAGATAGTATAAGATTTTGTTATTCATGCATAAACAAAACCAAAATATAATATGGATTTCGTTTAATTTGTTTTTACTCCCACTATTTTAATTCAAATCAATAACCCTCACATATTGATTCGGGAGCTATCACATAACCCCTAGTGGGTTAGGATCCTATCTAATTGTTCTGATTTTGGGTGTACCCAACAAACCAAAATAATTTTAAAAGGTAGGTAACTCTTATCAATTACAACCCTTTATAATTCCTAGATAGTTAGGTATCAACTCTTAGATAGCACATCTTATGTAACTCCTAACTCTTGCCTTAAAGACATATAACCCTGAGTGTACTCAACAAATTATATGCCTCCGTTAAATTATACCCATTATTCAGAGATCTCATCTCATAGCTCAAACATGTCCAACATAGAGTAACCTTGGATTAGCCCAACAAGTTAAATCCAAAAAGAACTCTCATTTGTTGCTATAATAATGAAAGGCAACTTATTGTATCTTATTGACTTAATATTAATTTGAGAGATTCTTTTTTATTTATTTTATTAGGTCTCATCAAAATTATATACAATATTATCATATCAACATATAATAAATAAAACATTCATAAAATCATAGATGATTATGAACTTTTACTAAACTAGTTTCCTTGAGTCACAAAAGAAACTAGGTGGTCAAATTCTAAGGGTAATCTTCAACTCTTGAAAATTTTCTTCATGGTTGCACCTTTTTGCCGTCTCCATCATCGTGTACATTACAAATGTAATTCTATCTAAATATTTTAAATATTCAATCCTATCCCTAACCTATTTCTATGTACATTACATGATTGATTAAAAAATCTCGAATTACATTTTGAAGGGATTGAGATGAGAAAAGAATTACATTCTGAACAAAGAGATAGGCAGGACACGCAAGCCCTATTTTAAGAATTTACAATCATTGAATTTGAACTAAATAAATCAAATACAATCACATTGGTCTTAAATCCATAATCATCCATTACGCTATTAAATAATTCAATAATTAAATAAAAGTATAAATTCGTATTTAGTATCTGATCATGAACCACTAAATGTCATAATTCCAATCTCATTGAAATTATCAAATTTTGAATTATTTATGAAAATATTTTATGGAGAAAAATTATTATTTTTCAATCTCATTAGAAAATAATCCTTTAAATAATAGAATTTCAAAAATTATAATAGAAACAATTTCCAAATTTTTTTGAACATGTATTAAATTTCAATCTTATTGAAAAATAATAAATTTCTAAAATTTAAACAAATTATGTAATTCTAATCTCATTCGAATTAAATAAATATTTTCAAATATTTTATACTTTCTATATTTTAATCAAATTAAAATAAAAAAATAAATATTAACAATTATTTTTAAACAACAATTGCCAAAAATTAATTGGTGGTTTCAAAAACCAAAATTTAGAAAAATATTTAATTTGAAAATATAAAATAACTGTCGTTAAAAGTAATTTAACTCATTATTGAGAATACTTTTAACAACGAAAGGCCCATGTGTCACTAAAAGTGACAAACAATCAATCAAGATGCTTGCATGACTCGTGAATTTGAATCAAATTCACTAATCCTTTTTTTTCTCCAATATTTTATAAATAAAATTCAAAAATTCATATAGTTTGAACAATTCAATATTCATGACAACTAAATACAACTACTTCATAAATTAATCAAAGGTGGCTCTGATACTACTGCGAAATTTAAAATTTTTACTTTCGTATCACGGAGCACTTTGATTAATTTATGCGTAGTACAAGAAAAGTATAAAGATTAATCTCAAAATTGTGGTAAAATCTCCAATATCTTTGGGATGTCGATCCACAAGTCTCACAAGTATCCGGCCTCTAATGGTGTCCACATAAATAATTAAATTAGAAATCTTCACAAGATTGATAGGCTCAAACAATAGAGTGCTAGCTCCTTAATTATTTTCCTTTTAACCAAAACGCACATTCACGTTTTTCAAATAATTTTTTATGAGGTCTTCAATGTCACTCGTACAAGTACTAGTACTACTATATTAGAACTATTACTTTTTTTTGTATCAACCATATATATGTATTATATATTTACATAATAGTTTAGAATCCCTATCGAAGTGGGTTTAGGGAATTACAATAATCCTAATCAGTTTGGGTCAAGGGCATATGAATAAGTATAAAACCATTAGAACTTTTAATATGTATTACATATTATCTCCTAACATTTATAACTGATTACAATTAAGTCCAAAAGTTAATTTATCTTATAAATTAATTCATAAGTATCTCATAATTATTAAAATCAATTTAATCCTGAATTAATTATCCTTAAGTATGTGATCCTTTAGGTTCCCAATCACGTTGGCAATAAGTATAACTAATAATCCTAAGTTAATTAGGATTAGATAAATTAAATACCTTTAATTTATCATTAATTCTCTAATTAATTAATTTACACTTATATATCAAGATTGACTTCTAACAAAGTATCATGACCACCCACAAGTATTGAGATATGTCAAAGTGATTTCCCATCACCCATCCGTGATTTAGTTCCCGTATAATTATTATCCTTTCATCAACCTATATCCCGATTAATTTAAGAGTACAAATATAATTCCAACTCTCATTGAATTAATCAATTTATTACTTTTCAAAATACAACTCATTTGAATAGAATTTAAGGCACTCTTAATTCTATTTTCACTTTGCACAAAAAGTTCCAAATCATATTTTAAGAAGTGGCCATATTGGGTTATACTCTCCTATTATAAGGAGTGGTGAATCCTCTATTGGTCATATCTTATCTTATCATAATTCATATTATACCCGAACTCTACAGTATGTGCGACTCATTAAGAATAATGACTAATAGAGCCAAAGTATAATAATCCATAGTCAAGATAAACTCATGCCCTCAAGTCAAATGATCATTACACTACTATCACAAAAAGATTAATTCACTGGGAAATAATAATCCATGTGGAATACTCTTAGCGGATCTAATCTGATGCACTTATTCTCAATAAACATCCACATACACTTATGTGCTAATCTACTAGTATCATACATTATGATTAAGGATATACATGAATAAAATATAATTACATCATAACTATTTATGATTTCACGTATACATATTTTATTCAAAATTTGTCATATTACAAAATATACATAAATATAAAAGTATAATTTATTCCTAAAGTAAATTGGTTTTAGAGCATACACTAACAAAAGCATTCCTACCACCGAACCTCTGGACCTTTACATGTCATCATGCTGCTTATCTCATAAATCATCTTACTACCCCACTTTTAAATTTTCCACCTCTTTTCCAAATGTTGTTTGGGAAAAATCTTGATTATCTTTCTTTAAAAACTTTTGGGTTTCTCGTAATGTTCAATTTTTTGAAAATATTTTTCCTTTTGAAAATTTATTTTCAAATATTGCAAAAAAAAAAATTTCCTAATTTCTCGTGGGATGACTCGATCCATGAAACTCCCATATCCATACACTCTTTCAAACCCCTATTCTTGATTTACCCTCTCCTATCCAGCTTTTCTTGCACCAATCTTGTTCCACATTTGTCAATCCTCAACTATCTATCACCTCTAGCTACCCATCCATGGATCACGCAGTAGGCACGCATCCTTCTATATCTACCTCTCCTCAACTACCTATCTCTCAGCCTGACACAAGCAACCAGCCCACCAAACCCACCCTTATATATTGCCATCGATCTTCCACCATGCCGCCCACAATTTGACAACCAAAGGCCACGACACTACATGTGTTGTCTTTGTTCGTCCATCGCACTCTTCCTCTGCTCCACCTGTACAACCAACTGAATCCCAAACACAAAAATGCACTCTACTCAATCCACCAAGTCGTGTCACTACTAGGTCCTAACACAGTATTTATAAACCCAAGAAGATCTTTGATTCATGGCTCACCTTTCCCTCACTATCACTCACCATGCTTTCAAACATGCTCATAAACATTCGGAGTGGAGATATTTATGCTATGAAGGCTGAATTTGATGCATTGCTAAAAACTAGACATGGGAATTGATAACACAGGATCTTACACAAAATGTTGTTGACTATAAATGGCTCTTTTGGATTAAGCAGAAAGCTGATGGAACCATCTATCATTACAAAGCAAAACTAGTTGATAAGGGCTTCACCCAATGCCCTGGGTTGATTATCATTCTCTTTTAATCCTGTCGTCAAGCAAATCACAGTCAAGATTGTTCTTCCATTGCTGTTCAAAACAACTAGTCCTTGCGTCAACTTGATGTCAATAACGTTTTTCTTAAAGGCTAGCTTGATGAAGAGTTATTTATGACTCAACCTCCTGGTTTTTGAATACCAAGATCTTCCATTTTATATCTGTCGTCTGTGAAAAGCCATTTATGGGCTCAATCAGGATCTCAAAGCCTAGTATAATGTTTCAAAAATCATCTTTATGCCTAAAATTTATAAAATCGGAGTCAGACACTTCGCTTTTCATCTAGCACTCCTCTGACAGTATGGGTACTGTGTATCTCCTAGTATATGTCGATGATATTATTGTTCCTAGCAGCAATGCCTCATTAGTTCAAAATATTATTACCTCCCTGTTTACTTGGTTTTCCATCAAAGATCTTGGTCCACTTAATTTCTTTCTTGGTGTGAAGGTCCTATGTAGATTTGATTGCCTGATTCGTTCACAAGCACACTATATTTCTAAACTTCTACATGTGAAAAATATGTATGATTGCAATGGGGTTTAGACTCCAATGAGTTCAAGTCAGATTCTCTAATTGAATGATGGAGCTCCACTTGCTGACACTACTAAATACAAGCCCGTATTTGAAAAATTACAGTATTTGTCGTTCACTTGGTCTAACATTTCATATTCTATGAATAAGCTATCACAATTTATGTTTTCTCCATCTAAAACTCATTGGAGTGCTCTCAAACGGGTCTTATAGTATTTCAAATCTACGACTAATTCTAGTTTGAGGCTGTATCCGTAGTAAAGACAACATCTGTATAGAGATGCTGTAAATATACTTCGATATAGATTGGGCTGGTAATTCTAATGATCGTATCTCTACTTTAGGTTATCTTCTTTACTTTATGCTTAGGATAATTAATTGACATTTCATCCAAAAAACAACCTACTATTGCTCATTCAACGACTGAGGCGGAATGTTGTCCTGTTGCTAATGCCCTTACTAAACTCACTTGGGTTAAAAATCTGTTTCATGAACTTCGTGTGCCTCTACAACATGTTCCTACAATTTACTATGATAATGTGGGTGTTACTTATTTATGTGAAAACCCTATTTTTCACAATCGCATGAAGCATTTCACTATGTATGCAATCAAGTTCAATAAAAACAGGTAATGGTTACTCAAATTCACGCTGCTGATCAACTTGCGAACACTCTGACCAAAGCACTTCCAAAGCCAACCTTCCATCGTCATCTTTTCAAGTTAGGTCTTATTGCACACCACCCAAATTGAGGGAGGCGTATTAGCATGATTCTCAAATATTTTGAGTGAATGCATCTTCAACTGTAGCTACTATTAGATCTCTGTTTGAATATTTTGCATATTGGTTATTTGGTTTAGTTGTTTTTATCTTCTGAATAAGTCCCATTGATTCTAGGAGTACTTTTTGGAATATTGTTATCCTTTCTTATATTTAAACAAACCTTGGCTATAGAATAAGACAATCTCAATTTCACCTATTTCATTTAGTATCTACAGGCACCAGGGTTTTGGGACTGTGGCTTGAGTAAGCAAGGCAGGTTGGGGCGACGAGGGCATGCAGGGTATCGGGGTAGGGAAATACTTAGGTGAACCTAATTTTTGGATCTACAAGGCATGTAGGTTATCGGGATTGGAAAATACTTTGGTAGACCTGATTTTTTGACCCACTTTTAGACCTTGGGATTTGGATTAAATGTTATAAAATATATGATATCAACTGATATTAGTAAGATTTTATAGGATTTAATTTTAACCACAAGATCTACAAGTAGAATTTAAAACTGGATCTATATTAGTATTTTTCTATTGGGATAATTTGGACATGCAATAGGAGGGCAAAGAAAAGATGAACAATGCTTGATCACCCCTGCCTGCATGAACCAGTTTGTCAACAAAAGACACCTATTCTTGTACATCTGGCCAAGAAAAGGGAGAGGATTTAGACTAACATGATATGCCTCGTCACGAGGTAAATATTATAAAAGCAACCTAAGATGAATTAGGTTGGAACAATTTCAAACTTTATGCAAAATGAAAAGCACAAATGAATACAATAGATATTCAACAATTTAAGCTTAAAGAACAAATAAGAATATTGAGATTAAGATAATCAAACCAAACTCCCAAGCTTCTCAAGCTTGGAGTTTTCAACTATAAAGTGGCAACTACCAAGTTCAGAAGTTCAACCACTAGTCTCTTCAAAGTAGGTGAGACAATAACCTCTTGTGAGGATCAACACTAATTTCCTTTAGTTGAGCCAAGAGTTTTACACTCACAACCTCCCTTTGGAAGGCTATACACATCTCAATAAATTTTGCCATAAAACTTGTAACTATTTCTCCCAAATAGCTCAAGAATTCTTTGTAATCAATGTAGAAGTCTGGGGGTATTTATAGTTGCCAGAGGCTTGGGCATTGGAACTAATGAGGCATTGCTGCCAGGAAGATGTGTATAAGAGACACACTTGTTATCAAACCATTAGTATGATTTGTTCATCATCAAAACATGATTAACATAATTGGGGTTCAACAATTATAACTGACAAGATGAAATGGCAATTTCGTAAATAAAAGGAAGTTTAAAAATTAGTTATAGAAGAGATAGTGGAATCTGAGGTGACAGTGCAAGTGGGAATTTGGGAAGTTAAACTACGTCATTTTGAGGCTTATTGGCATCAATAGAGGTTAGGGAACAAAATTATCAAATTGAGGCGAAAATAACCAAATGAAGTCGTTTAGATCTCCAGTCCTTTTGCATTCAATTATAGCTGGGAACATGTGGGCAAGCTAGAATGGATTGCTTGGGAATGAAGCTGAGCTGATTTTCTATTATTCTAAGATAAGGCCAATCAGTAGATACATTTTTCCAATTTTGGAGAAATTGCAATTTAGTCCTTGTAAAGCTCTTTGAGTTGAAACCCCAAATTTCCTTCATTCTATACACCTTCTTCCCTTAATTCTATTTCCTCTGTTTCTGTTGGATTCTTTAGATTGAAATATTGAAATTATCAATGAAAGCCCATTTCAAAGTTTAATTAATTGAGTGGTAGTTTTATTTTAAACTATTGAATTTATTTTCTTCAATTTTTATTGCTGAAAATTTTAGTTTGTTATAAATTGGTATCAGAGTAGTTTTGATCCGTCTGGGCTGCTAATAATGGAAACAAGGAATGGAAACATGGATGAAAGCTTGAAGAGAATGGATAAAGAAGTGTTGGATCTGAGTAGAACCATTAAAGAGTAAATCAGAGAAATGAAGGCATGGAAAACACTATAAGGATTTTGGAGAATAGGTAGGAAAGTATGGAAGAAACCATGAAGGATCTGGCAGGAAAGTATGAACACTAATTTGTTTGCTTATCTGGCCCAGATTAACCAGTCAATCTTGAACTTAAGCAAAAATAAAGGCATAAAAGAGAGCTGTAAAAGCCCTGAGTTAGAAGGGTTAATATTGGGTAGCAAACATGGAGAAACTTCCAAATCTGATTCTCACAGATCTGAGTGGAGGGAGGGATATAGATTACCCAAAATAGAATTCCCAGTGTTTGAAAGGGAAAATCCAAGGGAGTCTATAAGGAAGGTAGAGAGGTGTTTTCAGTTGCATGGAATAGATAAGAATCAGAAAGCAACTATTGCAGAAAAATATCAGAAAGCAACTATTGCAGAAAAATATATATATATATATATAAAACTGGGAAAGCTAATGTATAGTTTCATGGATTTGCTAATGGGAGAGAAGGGATATCCTGGGCTGAATTTAGCCAGCAATTATGTAACATATTTGGAGATGGTGGGGGTGTAAGAAGCTATTGAAGAATTTAGAAAGATAGTACACCAAGGTTCAGTGAAAGAGTATATTGGAGAGGTTTGAATTATTAAAGTCAATTGTGAGGATAGTATTACCACCCATGATTGAAGCATATTATGTATCCTTGTTCTTAAGTGGGTTAAAGGATGAAATCAAGAGCATGGTTAAATTAGTGAAACCATCAACCTTGAAGGAAGCAATGAAGGTAGCAAGGTTGCAAGAAAAAACCATTATAGCTATCAAGAAAAGCTACAAACCTACAACCACCATCACCCATTAGCAAACCAATTTTCATAAAACTTTTGCCCAAAACTTTCCTGAACCCATTTAGACAAAGAAACCAAAAAACTAGTTTCCTTCCTCCTTCTACAACCTTTCCAACAAAGCCAACCCTATCAGCAAAACCTTGGTTTCTACCTGAAATCCAACCAAACTACCCAATACTTTTAGAAAATATCTCTAACAGAATTTGAAGAGAAAAAAAAAAACTAAAGGACTATGTTCCAAATGTGATGAACAATACACATTTGGACATGTTTGTAAAAAGGCACATCTCAAATTTCATTTTAGCAGAAGATTTTATAATGGAAGAAGAGAATGAAGGTGAAGAAGAATTTGAGGAATGTATAGGAGACAGGGGAGAACAGTTGATGATGATATCTATCCAGGCCTTAAATGGTGAAGTAAATCATAAAACTATCAGGATTAAAGGGGTCATTAAGGGAAAGACCAATTCTATCCTAATTGATAGTGGTAGTTCCCATAGCTTTGTTGATGAACAATTGGTGAAGGATATTAATTGGAATCTAGAATCCACTAAACCATACCTGTGGCAGTGGTAAATGGAAAACAAATAACTTCAGGGGGACTGTGTAATCCTTTGATATGGAGAATACAAGGATATGAATTTCAGCAACCAGTGAGAACCATGAGGTTAGTGGACAGTGACATGGTATTGGGAGTGGACTGGTTGGCCAAGTTTAGTCCTATACAGATGGATTTCAAGAAGCTGCAAGTTAGTTTTGAGAATGAAAGGAGGAAAATAACTTTAAGAGAATCTATGAAGGATGAAGAACCTCAGATCAAGCTTATAAGCGGTAAAATCAAAAAATGGATAAAAAAGAACCAGTATGGAATTGTTACTCAAATTCATGAAGTTGTTATGACAGAAAACCATCCAGAAGATTATCCTGAGGAGATTGCTAAGATCATAAAAGAGTTCAGTGACATTTTTGCTGAACCATAAGGCTTGCCACCACCAAGGGCACAGGACCATCATATTCCTTTGAAGGAGGGAGCTAACCTTTCAAAGTAAGGCCCTATAGATGTCTTTATGTTCAGAAAACTGAAATTGAAAAAATGGTGAATGAAATGTTGAAAATGTCATAATACAAGCCAGTAATAATCCTTTTGCTTCACCTGTGTTGCTGGTTAAAAAGAAGGATGGTAATTGTAGATTTTGTGCAGATTATAGGAAATTGAATGATTTAACTATCAAAGATAAATTTCCTATGCCACTGGTTGAGGAATTGTTGGATGAATTATTTGGTGCTAAGGTGATCACTAATCCTTGATATTTCAATGGATTTAAGATCTGGGTATAACCAAATTTGAGTGAAGAGAGAAGATCTACATAAAATTGCATTTTAAACTCATGAAGGATTATATGAATTTAAAGTCATGCCTTTTGGACTGACAAATGTTCCTGCCACATTTCAAGGTTTGATGAACAAAATCTTCAGCAGTTGAGAAAGTTTGTATTAGTATTCTTTGATGATATAGTGATATATAGCCCATACTTAGAAACTGATAAGGAGCATCTTAGGGAAGTGTTTTTTGTGTTGAGGAAACATCAACTTTTTGCCAAAAAATGTAAATGTTCATTTGCTCAAAAGGAAATAGAGTATTTGGGACACTTAATTTATGGGGAAGGTAATGCAGCTGATCCCAAAAAAGTTGAGTGTATGGTAAATGGCCAAAATCACAAACTACAACAGAAGTAAAGGGATTTCTAGGTCTTATTGGCTATTACGGGAAGTTTGTAAGGGGATATGGAACCATGGCTAAACCTTTCACTGACATGTTGAAAAATGACGAATTCCAATGGAGTGAGGTATCTGAGAAGTCATTTGAAAGGCTCAAGATGACCATGAGCATGACTCCAATACTAGCTATACCTGATTTTACCAAAGCATTCACTATAGAGACTGATGCTTGCCAAAAGGGTATAGGTGCTATGTTGATATAGGACAGGACGCCTATTGCATATATGAGCAAGGCCTTGAGTCAAAGGAATATGAGACTATCTATTTATGAAAAAAAGTTATCGGCTTTGGTGACTGCAGTGAATAGATGGAGACCTTGTTTGGAGAAGAATCCGTTCATTATCAAAATAAACCACCAGAGACTCAAATACCTACTGGAACAAAGAATTACTACTCCACTTCAGCAGAAATGGCTAACCAAACTGCTTGGATTAAGTTATGAAATTCAATACAAGAAAGGAGCTGAAAATGTAGTGACTGATGCATTATCCAGAAGATGAGCTAAACTAGTAGTTTGCCATGTTACTTCACAGGTGATTCCAGCTTGGGTGAATGAAATCATCACAAGTTATGAGGGAGATTCATTAGTACAAGATAAATTGCCTAAAATTTTGCTTGATGCTGATAACATTTTTGTAGATTTACAAGGATGGGATTCTTAGATTCAAAGGAATGATGTATGTAGGAGAAACTAGAACGATAAGACAAAGACAAATTCAGGCTCTTCATTCCTCCCAATTAGGAGGACATTCTGGATATCATGCTAATTATTCAAGGATTAAAGCACTTTTCTTTTGGCTAGGGATGAAGAAACAATTCCAAGAAATTGTTAACCAATGTGATGTATGTAAAAGATGTAAAGATGACCACATCCCATATCTAGGATTACAACAACCACTTCCAGAACCAAAATATTCATGGTCCTATGTCTCTTTAGATTTTATTGAAGGGCTGCCAAAATCATAGGGCAAAGAAGTGATTTTGGTAATAGTTGATAGATTTACAAAAAGTGCCCACTATAGGGATTGCTCACCCTTACACTGCTGCTTCCATTGCCAGAATCTCTTGTAAGGGCTGTCATGGACAATGTCTATAAACTTCCTCTCAGGTGTTGGTGTCTGACAAGGATAAAATCTTTATAAGTCAATTTTGGCTGGAGTTTTTTAATATAATGGGCATAGAATTGCATATGAGCACAGCTTTCCATCCTCAAACAGATGGACAAACAGAAAGATTGAATCGTGTGGTGGAAATGTATCTCAAGCGTATGGTTTTCCTCAAACCAAGGACTTGGCACCAGTGGCTTTCATTGGCTGAATGGTGGTATAACTCCTCATACCATTCAGCCATCCAAATGACTCCATTTGAAGCCTTGTATGGAATTTCTCCCCTTCAATTAGCATTGGGACCATATATACAATCACAAGTGGCTGCTATTGGAGATGTGTTGATGGAAAAACAAGAAATGGATAGGAAGTTGAAAGAGAATTTGGCCAAAGCCAGGGCCAGAATGAAGATGTATGCTGACAAGAAGAGGAGTGAAAGAGAGTTTCAGGAAGGAGACTGGTTCTATCTCAAGCTCAGGCTTATCATATAGACAAAATCCAGTAGCAAAGAAAAGGAATGAGAAACTGACAATCAAATATTATGGCACCTATCAGTTTTTAAAAAGAATTGGGAAGGTGGCATATCACTTGGTTCTGCCTGAAGGATCTAAAATTCATCCAGTTTTTCATGTTTCCTTGCTCAAGAAGAGATTGGAGCATATGAGCTCCCTATTCAGAACTTACCAGAAGAAGAAGCAAATAGCCCCTTACAACCTGTAGCAATTATGGACAAAAAGACTTTACAAAAGAGGAAATGTAGCTGGAGTTCAATGGTTGATTCAATGGAGGGACAAAGATGTGGAGGAGGCAACATGGGAATGGGTGGATGAGGTCTAGAAAAAACTTTTTGGATTTGATCCTTGAGGACAAGGATTCACTTAAGGAGGTGCATTGTTATAACTGATAAGACGAAATGGCAATTTCGTAAATAAAAGGAAGTTCAAAAATTAGTTATAGAAGAGATAGTGGAATCTGAGGTGGCAGTGCAAGGCTTGGGAATTCGGGAAGCTAAGTTATGTCGTTTTGAGGCTTATTAGCATCAATAATAGTTAGGGTACAAAATTATCAAATTGAGGCAAAAATAACCAAACGACTTAATTGAGCGAACATAACCAAACGAAGTCATTTGGACCTCCAATCCTTTTGCATTTGGTTACAGCTGGGAACACATGGCCAAGCTAGGGTGGATTGCTTGGGAATGAAGCTGAGCTGATTTTCTGTTATTTAAGATGAGGCTAATCTTTAGATACATTTTTCCAATTTTGGAGAAATAACAATTTAAGTCTTTGTAAAGCTCTTTGGGCTAAAACTCCCCAATTTCGTTCATTCTATACACCTTCTTCCCTTAATTCCATCTCCTCTGTTTCTGTTGGATTCTCTTATTGAAATATTGACACTATCAGAGACAGCCCATTTCAAAGCTTAATTAATTGAGTGTTAATTTTATTTTAAACTACTGAATTTATTTTCTTCAATTTTTGCTGCTGGAAGAATATTGTTATGTGACAGTAAAACAACAGCTAGCTCAAGATAGCATTGGAGTAATAGCCAGCCCAAAATTTTAAACCTCCTTTCTGACCAGAAACCGATAACACATGCATATTGATAATTTTTGTCCGGAAAAAAAAATAAAAATAAAAATAAAAAACCATCTGATTCATGAAGAAATGACTTGCAAATTACATGATTCTTCAGGGTCACCAACTTCCATTTTTTTTTTTTCGCGAATGTCAAATTATACAAAACACAATCATGAGATTGAACAGTGTGCAGGAGAAATGGATCCACTGGCAGCATCTTATGCAAATCTTCCATTTCAATAAGCCATGCTTGCCTGAATAATTTCCGCCACCACCGGGCAATCCCATAGAAAAAATTCCACACCAGCACTCCCCAAGTCCTACGTTTCTCAACACCTAATCTCGTATGAACCAGCTTTTGTAATATAACGAACCCACTCCACTGTATTATACCCACTCTTTTCCCATACCTGCAGACAATCAGTAAAGAATTAAGTACCATTTATACATAAAAGAAAACCTTTCAGCTACCATAAAAATCAAGATACCTTGAGAAAACGGACACGCAATCCAGATGCTGTAAACATAGGGACCTGCAACATAAAATTGACTGATCAATCTTTGTCTTACTTTCATTTGAAGTCGATCAATCTCTCTCAAAACAAAATGTAAGCACTCAGAGGTCAAAATACTCTTTTAAGTTATAAGTTCAATTTAATGATGAGTATCAGAATAAGACTTGAGCAGTTTGTCTTTCCCCAGGTTCTTTCCTTCACTAGTAGTCTAGTAATAAATTGGTCATTTTAAAATATACAAAAACAGAAGATAAGGAAAAAGAAGAAAGAGAGAATTCCAGATTTAATCCCCTAAGATTTGGACTAGTATCACTTTTAATCCCTTAATTTTTTAAATATTTTATCCTTTATGTTTTGTACATGTTTCAATTTAGTCCTACAAGATTTAACATCAAGCATTTGGTCTTTTTCCCCCCTTACCAAATAGCATGATTCTTTAAAAAAAGGAGGAAGTAAATGAGCCAACACTGAAGCAAGAATGCCAGAAATAGGAGGAGATGCAAATACTGGGAACCAAATGTGTACAAAGTGAAACATGAGGAACTAAATTAAAACTACTACTATATACAAGGGACCAAAAGTGAAATTTGCCATGAACAAATAGATGCTTGTGTTGGAGCATGAAGAGTTGTGATCTGGGCCCAGAGAACTGATGAACTTAACCTTGTCCAGTTTTTGCCTATATTCGTGACAGTAGCACTCAAACTTGGAAAATAAAAAAATTGTTCATGCCTCAGAAGGAGAAGCAAAGTCGAGTTTGCAACCCTTACTCTTCCCACCCCAACCCCAAAAAATAATAATAAAATAAACTCCCCAAGTCATTCTCTTATTTATATCATAAACTGAAAGTTGGAATGACAAAATGATACTATATAACAAAACAATGTGCTCATTAACATAACAAATGCTAAGGCACCTGAAGTATTCCATCTGAATTGGTGGCCTGGTCCAAGACTTCTTCTCTGCAATTGTGGAAATCAACTCCACTTCGGCACTTAATGTTGGCTCAGTTTGTCCAGGAAATTTCCTTATCCTGGAAGGTCCCAAAAGTAGAGCATACATAGAAGCTATTAATGATATTAATAAAAATAACAGAGACTTATTTGTAGAGAAACAATGACAATTGAAGGTTAAATAATTCCAGTGACAGGGAAATCAGAATTTAGCATAGTTAGTTATCAAAACATAGAGTTTGCAGTGTGTTACTTGTAGGGCTTAAGAATGCAAACCACAATATTACAAGGAACAATCTAAAGGAGAAGAAAAGAGCAGCTATAATATATGATCTTATTTTTAGGTAACAAAAATCTAAGGCTTTCTTGAACAAACAAATAAATCTTAGACTTTGAACAAGATAATGGAAAAAAATAATAATATTATTAATAGACAAAGAATCTTCTCAATACATTGATTTTGCAGTCTTCTCTCTACCATTGAGCTGCCCGCTAGATATCAACGGCATCTTAGTCTCTCAAACGAATTAAGCTCTCTCCAAAATATAATACACATGTAAACATAAACCAATGTAAACTTCAAATAATACCTTGCAACAAAGTATCATCTCATATTCTTTTAGGATAATGTGTTTTAAAATGCAAGTGCAACATCTGCTTCAAATGCAAAGCACCAAAACTTCAAGAAAATATATGCTAGGCACCGAGGACAAACAAACTTAACCCCAACTGAAACATTATTCTGTGGCAGGAGAATGCATCAGTCAATAAATGTGAAGGAACAAAAATTCCAGAGAAGATGTTTAATCTAGTAGCACTTGTTTGCAAATATATCGTAGCACTTGGAACAAAAATTTCAAGTGCAAGACTATATCGTAGCACTTGTTTGCAAGTATCTGTCCCAATCAGACAGATCTGCCCTAAACTTTTACCAAGAAGGATAACTCAATTAAGATTAGAGCAATTACATTTGGAAAATAACAAGGTATAGAAAATTCTACTGAGGTATCATGTTCCAGTACTTACTTCCAGACCAAACAGTCAATAGAAGCATTATACTTCGCTCTACCTGATGTAACTTGGAAACTTGCTTTTGCTGTTTGTTTTGGTACAGGAATCTTAACTACAACTCCAAGTGCAAACATTTTTGCTCCAAAAACACTCTTAACCTGAGACCAAGATAGAAAAATGAGCACGTGATAATAGCAAACAGATAGCATACATTCAAAATTTACATGACAAACCTTAACATTCACTTCCATGCGTGTACGGCCAAGTTCCTTGATAGTTGGCAATACCTTTTCTGGGAGATTCACGCCCTATAATACGATACCTGAAATCAAAGTACATGCAACCATAATCTAGAATGAACAGAGCCATGTGAATGGAGAAACTAAACAAACTAGTTCAACAAAGCCACAAATGTGGAGAAACAGAAATCATATAAAATGGATGCTTGTATGAAATTAAGTACTTGGGAAATACAACAGTATCAAACAGACATAATCATACTGGTTTTCCTTGGCCAATGATTACTTATGAAATCCTGGTATGCTGATGCAAAACGAAATAAGAAACAACTCAGACCAAACATACCCAACGACCTATCCCCACCCCATGGACCCTCAAAAAAAAATAAATAAATAAATAAACAAAAAACAAGAGAAATTGGATCTAAGAGTTCAATTGAATATAGCAGAGAAGTTGAAGAACTCTGCAGCTTACAGGAATGAGGGGCTTTTATTTGTCATCAACACCAAGTATCAATTGATACCTAATTAATATGATTTACCAAAAGTAAGCCAATCAGGCAACGAGACCAATAGAATTGCAGGATTCTGAAACAAAATGGTCCTTCAGAGAGAGAAAGAGTTTGCAGGGAAAGGGAACAAGCGAAAACATTGTGGTTGGTCTTAGGTATGATCACATATTTGCTCAGAATTTTTGCTGCATTTAATGTTCATGTGTTCTCTGAACATGCCTTGTCGATCATCATGTGTATAAGAGCAATAGACACCAAAATCCCAAATGTAGCTTGTAATTCTCCAATTTGGAGTAATTCCAATCTGTTGTTTTCCATGTGAAGGTGGATGTCCATAAATGTTACAATTGCAAAAGACAAATGGCAAAGAATTGAGCATTCTGGCGGTGGAATTACCTCTTCCAACCACAACCATGTGAAAATATAAAGCATGTACGAAGTTTTCAAGCAAAAATATTCACAATCAACCCATGCAAGAAAAAGGAAAGGAAAAGAGGTCCTAAAACAGTTTGCTTAGTGACCACAAGCTTACGTCATCAATTCAAATTCACCATCAGGCGGAACAAAGCTGACAGTCTTTTCTGAGTTGAATCTCGTCAAATTTACACATTGATGGAAAGTGACATCATCAAGCTCAATAGTTTTCCCACTGCAAAAGTACATACCACTCAGATACAGAAGGGAAAAAAATTATACATACAGAAAATTGATCGTGTGGACGCTAACTAAAATTATTTGTAAGGCTGTACAAACACTTGACCACAATTTGAGGAGGGAAAAACACGAGAAAAGAGCTTCATGAAAGAATCTAAAGAACCAAAACAAAACTATTAGCATCACATTTAATGAAAAAAAAGCTGCATATGGCCCTTAGACTAATGATAATAAAATACGCTAATAATGGGAAGAGCTATTAATAAGGTCCTTCAATCTTTTCCCAACAAGGAACATAATGCACATCTAACTACTATGTCCAGAAAACAAACAAACACACAGAGAGAAAAATAACTGCTTTTTATTCATTTCCTTGTTATTCAGAGTACAAACTTTTCTTTTTTCCACCCCTTAAGAAGGTAAACTATTATTGAAGGCACCAATATGGTGTAACATGAACTATAAAAGACAATCTCAGTGAAGAAATCTGTGTGCTTGATCAAAAAAATCAGTGAATGGTAGCCATCCAATTGGACAACATTCATGAATCAAAAGTGATTCAAAGTAAAGGGTATCTGGAAAAAAAAAAAAAGCTTTACAGTTATTCTATGTCTTAAGAGTGCTGTTGAAATCCGTCTTTCCTTTACCTCCAAAGTTACCAAAAATTACAAACCAAATATCAGTCCTAATCTTTTCCCAGTTGTAATATGCTCCAGCTCAACAAAAAACTTCTCACCTTATATGTTACTCAAAGTACTACCAAGGGTTATCTTTTCTTGTTTAATTCAAAGAACCTCAAGGAGGCCATGTATGGAATTACCTCTTTGTAGGACGTGACTTTAGCTGGGACTCTTTCTCCAAGCCAATCTTATCATTTAAGCCCAATTTTAAATCAGGCATTCCAGAAAGGAAGCACTTCATGAGAACTTTTCCAGTTACATCACAGCGCAAAACACTACCTACAAGTATCAAACTGTCATAAGAAACCAGAATAGATCAGTATAAAGCAGCATGTCCAGTGGGGTGAATTATTTTACCTTTTGAAGACATAAGAAGATTGACGCTTTCCACTATATCTAGAAACACCTGTTAATGAAATAGTTAGTATAAACCTTGATGAAACAATTACATTGAAAGAAGTGTCAAATGAACAAGGAAAAAGAACTACCTCATTCTTCTTGTACACAAGACCCTCTCTACGCCAGCCAACAGCACCAGTAACTTGTAAAGTAGCGTTAGGGACGGGTTTTTCTGCAGTCTTTTTCCCCGAATCAGAAAAAAAGGATCAGAAGAATAGCCATATGATACTCTCAATGAAAGCACTCTTCAAAACCAGTACTCCGCACCGTCAATTTGAAGATCCCAAAATATTTACAAAGAAGAAGCAAACATCTAACCTTAGATGAAAATGGGGAGCGTACACCTTCTTGTGTTATATAAAGCTTCAAAATTTCAGGCGAAAGATTTTGGGGATAACCAAAATCCATAATTTCTGCAATGCAATCATAAGCATCAATTTTATGGCCAGTATAAAGTTATTCACATCTGTTTAAAATAATAAGAAAATGTACAAGTGGATACTTGTTACCTATGTAGTTCTAAAATGCAAATAAACCACAGCATGCACACAAAAAAAATCCCATCCATACACCAGAAGAAAAAAATAAATCTACAGAGCAAAACTGCAAAAAAGATTAATGAGGGAAGGCACTGAAAAGAAACCTTTGGTATTCATTATGTGTCTTGAAATGCAGATAACTTTCAGCGATAAGCAAGAATATACTTCAGTAAAAGTTGCAGGACTACAGCATAAAGAAAATGCCAAGGCACAAAATCTTCCAGGGCATAATAAATGGGAAAGGAACAGAAATTTGTTTGCTTATTCTTTCTGTGGGTAAGACAGTGAACAGGTACAAGTCTTTTAATAAAGCCTGCAACCATGGTTTCATTTTCCTAACCAATTGGAGCTAGTTGTATTATCAAGAAGTTCAGAATATGCACTGGCATAATTGTGAGAGATCAGATGACAATTGAAGCCTCCAAAAGCAACAACAAGAATAGTCATTTTCTTACTCCATAAACATAAAGTATAGTAAGACGATGAGATTACATGATCATCCAACAAAAACAGACACATTCTAAGCCACCATTTTTTTTGACATCCAAAGAAGAACAAGTTGTAAACAAAGAAATCTCTGAGCTAATTTTAGAACTTTTTTCTAACAAGACACAGAAAAGAAGATGATGCTTTCATTGTAACATAAAGCATTTCAAATATTATATATATTGCTATGGACCTTGTTCAATAAATACAGCAAGGACTTCTTAATCATCTACACAGTTCATAACCTACAGATATTATTTTTTCCAGATTTCCTGTTTCTTCCCTTCCCACAGACTACTCCCTCCCACACTCCTGTTTGCCCTCCAAATTGCCAAATTTATTCACATTGCTGAGTAGGAAGAGATTGTACTGAGCATGAATAATGCATTAGCAGATTGATTGACAAACTGATAACAACAAAACAAAGATTTATAGATCGAAGAAATACAAATTTAGGAGCGAATATCTAAATATGTCTGGGCTATTCATCAAGGTGAGAACTGTACCACTCATCCAACAGCTCATAGATTAAAACAAAGTTGTTTCGTATAGCATCTTCATCGAAAGCCCCACCAAAATATGACTTGAATAAGTTAACAGCCTGTAAATGCATTGAGAACATTAGATTATTAAAAACAATTAGCTGCTTTAACAAATTTTACTTGTCATGTCAATAAGAAATGCAGATTGCATAACAGGTACACCTTTTGTGTACAAAGAAATAAATAGACAAATACTGACTGTTGATAAACTACATAAAAGAAATGAATGGGAGGAAGGGGTTGTAGGCAGTTATATCTACATTGAAGAATATTGTACTAAAGGTAATAAAAGCAGAAAGACAAACAAGGTCCTGATGCATCCTGCAAAGAGTTTAAGAAAATATAAACTTAGAGAATCTTGACATTTTGCTCCAAGCATTAAAGCATTACCTTATTCATCTAACCCATATAAAATGTGGCCTCTTGGACTGTCGCAGAATATAGTTTTGGAATCTCATTCTAACCTCCTGACCTTATGAACTATTTCCTGAATTTATTTGAAGTCCTGCATATATTTACAATACTAGGAATTTCTGGAGTTTACAAAAGATCTGGAAAAGCATTATTATTACAAGTGGGCAAGGCACACACACTGTGTGTGGTTTTAGAAACTGCCTGGTAGACTGACAGTTAGAGTTGATGATTAGATTTTCTGGAGTGGTAGAATTCAAGTGGTAGTGGGTTAGTGCTATTTTATTTTTTTTTAATTTTTCTCTTAAAATTTTAAAAAGAAACCAAAAATATACAAAAGGGAGAGTCCACCAAACCAAATGGGGCTCTCCCTTTACGTATAGTATAGATTACTTGGATTCTTAGTTAAGTCGTCACTCACACCATTTTATGTTTTGGATTTCTCAAACGTCTGTCTTAGCTTCTATATTGCTTTGCTAGTCTTGTGAATCAGTGATTAATAATACTTTTCCAAGAAATCTGTGAAGAGCCCCAAAAAACCGTAAATTATGTTAATATAACTGTTCTAGGTTAATTAGTCAACAACAGCTATCCGATCCTTTCTTTTGAGACTCTTTATTTCCCTAACTTTCACCCAATCCATTACTCAATCACAAACCTCTTCAAGTTCATTAGTTCTTATCCAGTTACAAGACAAACCATAGCATTGTGAAGCCAGCCATCACCACCATGATGCCGTCACCTCCGAAACTGTGCCGTGCCAAGGAGATGTCCCATATAGTGGTCATAACTAAATAGAACTACTTTTCCCCCAAAATTGAGTGTCTAATTCTATGCAAGAATATTTAAAGGCTTGTAGACATTAGCTTAGAAGTTTATTCTAACTCTTCTCAAGATATCCAAGTTTAATGAGGTGTTCTCATTTGCTTTTTATGAATACCTATTTGTTACTTTAAGCCAGAAAAAGCTGTTTCCCATAAGCACATATGGAGATTCTTCTTGCTATCAGCATTTGCTTTTTAAAATTGTTAAGAAAAAACAAAACCTTTCATTTTTTTAATCAAATTTTTGGTGCAGTGATTTGTTTTCAGAAGCTCGAGAAATGTTTTAAGGACAACAAACCATAGGAGATAGTCGAGAAACAAAAATAGAAAGGACAAATTTTATCTATTCTTTGCCATCACCTAATTTTGCAAACTTCTATGAAGTAATTAAAATAGGTTCAGAATAGTTGAAGACTGCCAACGGTTTCAAAAAATGATATCTTTAACTCATCTATCTACAGGGCAAAACATTCCACGGCAAGAAAACATACAACAATTGGGTGAAGGAAGTAGTAAGGAGGCCATATTGTCCTATTAACACTAATTCAACAAGTTTTTTAGATATCTAACAAGCAAGACATAAAACTTGGAAGTTGAAACAAATTCAACAGCAAAAACTAAACCACTACTTCAGAAAAAAGGCAAGTTCTGAACACTTCTAACTAAAGAATTAAGTATCAGCTGAATACCTCAACAACGAACTTAAATGCACAAGCAACATTAGCATTGCTGCTGACAACAATCACAATGTAGCCAAGGCACATTGTTAACTCTCATGTAAAAGAAAGAGCATCCTCCAATCTGACGCACTGGGCATGTACCAAGCTCTTTTGTTTGCATTATATGCATTCGAAAGGCATCAACCATATTGCCCCTGATAAGGATGAAGAGAAGCATGTAAGGTAAAACAGTTTGCAAGATCACATGATAAAACAACTTGCTGTGATAATTGAAAACCCTAAATGAATATTTATCAAATAAAAACAGCAACAATGACAGGTGGACGAGTTAGAAAAGGATTGTAGAAAGCGGCTTTGCAAAAGGGACATAAAATTTGCCTATAAGTTCCAAGCAGATACAGAATATCCATATACCTCCAAGTTGAGAAGTTAATGAATATTATAATGAAAGCTAATTTATCTTATCAGCATGCCTATAGATTATTCAACTTGGGAGTGTCCAAGATGTTAAATAATTAATTGAATTGTATTATTACCAAAACAAAAATCATATGTTTTCCTTAATAGAATAAGAAGAGATCTTGGATCCAATTAAGAATTCAACATTCAAATTTAGAAAAATTGGGAGAAAAAAAATACATTATAGAAATGAAATGAGATATTTCACATATTATTGGGATAATCCATGCTGTTGCAGCATGACGTCATCAGGTCAATCCAAGAGACCAACAGCAAAGTTGGGACAAAGACATTGAAATGAAAATGGAAAGAAATCGATTCTAATAGCAGTTTGAAAATTTGTTAGTAGTGAAAAATTGAAAGATTCTTTGATTCTTCTTAATGCGAGAAGGGCGAAAGATGGCACATTGGCTTCGTTGAATGGGTGACACTCTGCTTTTCCTTTTTTCCCTCTTTCAGTTGTATTCTGTGTATGGAATGGTGTGGCCAATCTAGCATCAGTGCCCTTACTTTTAATCACCTAAGGTCACTTTTCCTCTTCACCATACCAAGAACAGCACCCTTACCCAGCGGCTATAGTGGGAAAATTTGTTCTTAGCATAAGCTCGAATTTTCTTTCAGTACTGGACAACAGACACACATGAATAGTGTACTATAAAGAATGCTTAGTAAGGTAGAAATATAAAATGCCACACTGAGAGCAAAATGAATCATGAACAACAGAATTCTTAGACAACCTAGCATTGTTGGAAGGTAATTTTTTGAGAAAAATGTCAGACTCAAGAAACCATGTTTCTTACTATAAACTCCTAGAAACAAAACCAAGAGTTTTCACCCCATAAAACAAAAAGGATTTTACAGTCACATAGAAACCATTAATAGTAATTGACTGACTCCTAACTTCTTGAATCTGATCATTTTAATATTTTACATCACTCAAAACATGAGGACTCATGTTAAGTAGATCATTGAGTACCCTCATTCAAAACTTATTCTTTTCTTCTCTTCAATATGCCTCAATGCCAAAATCGACTCAAGACAATTAGGAAAAGTAGAACAAAACTAATAGCTTCATCTCCATAAGAATTAGGTATATGTCCATCATGAAAATATATTCGACTTTAAAGTACCTCAAAACTTATATGAGAAGTTATATATTAGTACTAACATATATTAATTTTTTTGGTTCGTGTTTTATGTAACTGAAAACATTTTTAGCTCGTTATCAGTTAGTTAATAATTTTCTTCTCTACTGAAAAAAGTCTTGACTAACTTAACCAAGTCAAACTCCACTCCCCCTCCCCCAATCTTGACCGGGCAAGGTTGCAACTTAAAAACTAATCAAAGAAGAAAAAAATGCTTCTAAATAGCCTGATTTCTACAGAATGCCTATGATTATTCTGTTTTGGCTCAGAAATTTGCTCACGAAAAATAATAAAATTTAAACTTAATTTCACCTCTTCTCCCCTTTCCTCTCCAAAAGAAAATTGCAAAAAAAATAAAAAATCACACATGTTAACCAAACAATTCGACAATATTCTCAGTATTAAAGCAATTTAATCAAAAATTACAAATAACTTCATAAAAATCAAACTACTGCTACTTCTCACATCAAATCAGTCCAATTAAATCGTAACGGAAAAAGCTCAAAAAAACTTCTAAAAATGAAACTTCAAAGGATTACCCGACGTCATCGCGGTAGAGGCGATTGATGAGAACATCGCCGCGGAGATTTAAAAAGTATATAGCTGAAGCTGCAACGGGCATAATTCAAACGCTTTTCCGATCCGATTCCCCTTCAAATTGATTAAATGAGAATGAGAATGCGACGAGATCGAGGTATAATTGCATCAAAATTTGGAAGATTGGGGATTTGAGAAAAATTTTTGGTAAAAAATAAATAAATTGAAATGAAAATGCAGAAGAAAATATTTGTCGGTTGGTTGTTGGCTCTAAATTTGGGTGCGAAGAAAACGTTGATCTTGGTCAATTAAATCGCCTTTTATCTTTTTTTTTTTTTTTTAAATATTCTTTGGATTAATAATATTTTGTCCCCCAGAATTATACGTAGAATTACACTTTGTCCAAAAAAAAAAAAAAAACTTGAATAGACTCGTTTTGACTTTGTAAATTTGTATTTTGTAGTCATTATTAAACTTTTTTACTTACATCTATGAATATCATTTTTTTATAAGGTTAATTCATACTACAAGAGTTAAAAACTAATTCGATGTAAATATTTTCATTACCCATAATTAAAATAATAAATACTTTAAAATGAATTTAAAGAGGTGTTTACCAAAATTCAAATAAATGTTAAATTAGCCTCAAAGTTTACCAAAATTTGAAGGGGTGATTGGAAACATTATCCATAACACAAAATCTAGTTGAAAACTAATCCGACGTAAATATTTTCATTGCCCATAACTAAAATAATAAATACTTAAAAATGAATTTAAAGAGGTGTTTATCAAAAGTGTTTACCAAAATTTGAATAAATGTTAAATTGGCCTCAAAGTTTACCAAATTTTGAAGGGGTGATTGGAAACATTAAAAATGAATTTAAAAACTTAACACACTATGAGTCAAATTTAATATTTTGTACTTAATTTCTAAATAAAATAAAATAAAAATATAGTTCACTCTTATTATTTATTTATTTGTTGGTTAAAATTCATGTCTCTTAAAAAAATCTTTGGTAAAATCTACCTGTTCTCCAATACGAAGAAAAACTTTGAGTTAGGTCACTATTCAACAAAAACTTCAATTTCCTTCTTCATCACATAGTAATACTAAGATTAATTAAGAGAATAAATGAGCAATTTTATCATAATAATTAAAATGTGAAACGATCAAATAACCATATCGCTCTAGAGTCTCCTCAATTTTTATGTAGCATTGGTGCTTGATTAATAACTAATTAAAGTTTACCTTAATCCATGCTATGACAATGTCACAACATTTGCCATTTTTTTTTTTTTTTTTGAAAAGAAAAGAAAGAAAGAAAAGCCTTATCCAACATCTCCAAATCTACCGTAATTTATTGACTTTGGAAACATTTATGATCAAACTCCAAGAGTCCAAGTTTCCAACTATACTGCTTGTTCAATTTGTAATTAAAATTGTCTGTTTATGATGTTATCCTACAAAAATTGATTATTGAACATTAATTACTATGCACATGATTATATTACTCAGTTAGTCACAAATGTTAGTTTCATATTTATGACAATCTTTACAAAATTTATGTTTTTTTAATAAAATAATTTTGAAATATCACATATTAAATTTCAAGAAGATGAAATTTTAGGTAAGACATGTAGACATTAAATATATATATATATATATATATATATATATATATATATATATATATTAATTAAGATTACAAAAGATTAATCTTGATTAATCTCAAATCCAACGAAGTCAAGACCTTCGAACTTATGTCTCAAAACTAGTCCAATGACACTGACTAGCTAAGCCCGCATTCTTATGAATTGGGCCAAACGTGCAAATCGAGCCCACTAAGTATTTGTTTAGCCCAAAAGGCTAAATGTTTTGGAATCAACTAATTAGATAAAATCTCTTTAATTGAGGAAATTAAGGAAGTCAATTATGCTAAATTAAGGGAATAGTTTGTTAATTTATCCATCAATTAAGTTAATTGATTGACTTTTCTAAAATAAACTCTCATAATTGACCTATGAAAAGGATGCCATAGTCATTGAGAAACGGGAACTTGGAAGGAAGAACCACAGAAGCACAGAGGGGAGAAGCAACTCAACACTCCGAAGGACAAGATTTCGAATGTGGTAGATCAACAAGCACGATCACAAGGTGTCGCACATTTTACATCAAGAACAAGTCAAACTCTTTAATTGTTCTTCAACTGGGATCAAGCTTCAAGCCCTTGAGGAAAGAACAACTCAAACACGCCAATACTTCGAAACCAAGACTTCAACAATCTGGGAGATCAACGAACACGAGAAACAAAGTGCCGCATCTTCTACGACAATCAAAAGTTCTTGTTCTTCAACACTCTTGCAACCGAGATCAAGCCTCAAGCCCTCAGTGCACACGTCCTCTACCAATTTCTTTCACGAGGAACTGGAGGAACTCAGCGGTTCGAGATCAAGGTTATCGTTATGCCAATCTGGCCCTCAGGTTGTTGTCAACACGCTAATGTTTCAAGATCAAGCCTATCTCGATCAACTTTTCAAGATCAAGCCTATCTCGACCCTTGAAAACCAAATTTGGAGTTCAAATTAGAGGAACGACAATCAAAGGTCGTGTTCTTCATCAGCTCCGCTTTAATCGAGATCAAACTTCACGCCCTTGGTTTCAACTACTACTTTCCATTGCTTGCATAAGAGAATTGAAGGGCACCAGCAACGATTCAAGATCAAGCCCTTAAAATCAGCCCTTGGATTGTCACCAAATCCAAGATTAAATCAAAGGATCTACAGAGATTGTAACCCACTTTTTCTTTAAATTAATAAATTTATCATTTGTGCATTTTATTTCTTGTCTTAATTTTCATGCATGAAATTTTCATTTACAAATTTGTGGTACGCCCGGTGGGATCTCTCTGCCTCTCATCTCAATCTCCAAAGACTTTGGAAGTTGTACTTCTCAAATGGTTGCTAAGAATACTCTAGTAATAGGCGATAAAGTTCACGATGAAAGCAAGCGTCTCAAGGTTCGAGTTCCTATCATTTCGTCATCACTGGGGGCAAGAAAAAAAAAAGATCTTCATTCCATCAAGGATCCGCTTCAAAATACGTCAAATCTCCTAGGGCTTCTAGGGTACATTTGAGTGCCAGATCAAGTCTCAAATCGACATCTAAAGTATCAAAATCTTGGAGTTCACCGAAAGATGAGGATTCGTACATGCTTTCTATGATGGTTGCACCTGCCTCGACAACAAGCGCTACATCTATAGAGGATCAGTTAGTATCTATGGCTCGAGTAATTGAGAAATTAACAAGGTCCTTGAGAAGAGAAAGATGCACAAATCAACACTCTAATAAGAAAGTTGGAGGCTTAAAAGCTTGGCGAGAAAAGTCGGCTCAACGATGGTGAAATAAAGAAAACTCCAGAAGCATTCACTAACAATGATTATGGTGCTTCATCTTCAATAAAACCCTAGAATCAGTCAAGTATGAATCAAGTGATCATTATCGATGCAGCAGATACAAGACATGATAACTAACACCATTCATGTTCAATAAGGGGCCCTATCTAAAAGCACCCTAAGGTACTCGAGACCTTACACCAAACGGATTGATTGCCTCAAATTACCCATTGTCTACCAATCTCCAAAGTTTTACCAGTTTGATGGTAAGGAATATCCCAAACAACATGTAGCTCATTTTGCTGAGACATGTGCTAGTGTTGGGACTGAGTGAGACTCATTGGTGAAACAATTTGTTCGCTCCCTTAAAGAAAATACCTTTGACTAGTACATTGAATTGGAACCAGAGTCGATCGATAGTTAGGATCAGATAGAGAGAGAGTTCTTGGTCGATTCTACAGCAGACACAGCACAATTAGTATGTTAGGACTCACCAAAACTAAATAGAGGAAAAGTGAACCCATGATGGACTTCATCAATAGGTAGCGTACATTAAGTTTGGATTGCAAAGAAAGACTCTTCGAAGTCTCAGCTATTGAACCATGCAGGCGCATGCATATGCAAGAGATGCATTAGGTTCTTCTTTTCATCTGACAAGGCATCAAACCATGTACTTTTGATGAGTTGGTGACTCGCGCTCACGACATGGTAATCAAAATAGCTAACCACTGTGGAAAAATATATCAATGCCTGAACCTTGCCATAAAGTGTAGAGGAAACGGATAAAAGTTGTGAGGACGAAAGTGATGAGGTTTCAAGTGATTTTAAGAACTCAATGGCCACAACTGAAATCCCAGTCAAATTTCAAGATGAAGATGAAGATGAGGAATGTGCTTCAATCTTTTACAACACTTGCAAAGAAGATTCCAAGCCATGGAATTTTAACAATGAAGAACCCCTCTACCAACAACATGAATAATGGGGGCAACTAAGTGTTGAAAGTTGCGAGAGGTCTGGCGCTGAGGTAGTCTATCACTTGTCCCAAATTCAAGAAGGAAAATCGATGGTAGAAGATGAAGTTGCAAAACTTGTCCAATTGGGTGCCTTTCAAGGAGGTGCTAACTACCAGTACCACTTCAATCACAAAAGTTCTACTGAAGAATGGAAGGACTCGACTTTGTGTTAGTTTCGAACATAATAGACTCTAAGTCACAAGTACATTCTCGCTCCATGTTGCAAGAACTTAAACTGCGTGATATTTTCCTCCAAAGAGTATAAATTGTGGAAAAAAAAACAAAAAATAATAAAATTACCTTGAACTACTTTTTGACTTGATCCCTCATAGGGGTATGTAGGCAACTTAGAGTCTTTCCCACATTCAGTCAACCAAACAATCAAATCATTATTTTTTCTTGGTATGAAAGTAGGAAATGCAGTAAGAAGTTGATTCACCAACAATATGGTGATGGCTAAGCTAACTACCAAAAAAAAAAATCTTCATCAAAATGGAGAGTGACTACCTCTACTACATTAAAATTGGGGCAAAAGAATGCCGAGTTACAAGTCAAGTGCCTTCATCCAAGTTGAGGTTGCTTAAACTGCAAGGCAAGCATTCAAGTTGACGTCTCTTTCCGGAGATTTACAAGTCAAGTGGCTCCATTGAAATTGAGGTTGCTTCAACTGCATTTAGGGTGATGTTGTTGGTTTATGTACTAAAGGCAACAGTGTTGGAATTAGAAATTATACTTATTGCCAACGTTAAATGAACCTAAAGGGTCACACACTAAGAGTAAGCATTGGGTTAAGTTAATTGTTGACTAAGTTCGTTGAATAAGAATTTGTGTCTAGATTCAATGAACGAGAATTATTTACTAATTACATTGGATTTACTGGATTGTCCAGTTACATAGTAATTATAATAATTCGTAAGGAACTATATCTGGTTACTATCATACGCGTTTATAGACCTAATACGTGTGATAGAAGAATTCTAATCAAAGAAGAGTTCTTTGAATTTAGGTTAACCGCTATATATAGAATATGATTCTTTAGGGTTTGAGTCTGACATGCGACTCATCAGTAACACACAGTCAGACTAAACCCTACGAAATATTCCGAAACACTGCTCTAGCACGGGTCGAAGATGATTGTAGTTAGAAGGTATATATCTAAACCCTAAACGATTTAATCGGAACGCATGGATCCTCTTATAGGGATTTCCGGTGTTTTTCCGCTGCGTTATTTTTATATTTCGGCCAGGAAATACCTGAAGTAGTATCAGAGCCGCTTGCGTTTTCAATTAAACCGTTTCTGGATTGATTAAATTAGTTAAAAACATATTATGTTGGACATAATCAAGTACATGAACTGTAGTTACTACTGAATGTATGCTGTTGAAAATCTTTTGATATCTTGATCTTAATACATACATATGATGTATGCAAAGATTCTATTCGATAGAAACTGCATTCGATGATTCTATTTGATAGATTCTGTTGTTGAACTATATGTATATGTGATATACGTATGTTTCTGTTGAATTATGTATATATGATATATGTATTTTTCTGTCGAATTATGCATATATATATGTATATATGCTTCTGTCGAATGATTTACATATATGATGTGTGTATGTTCTGTTCGATGGATTTAATTCGCATCATGAAAAATTAGGACAAAGACACCGCTAAATGAGTTACGATTACTCTTTAGCGTGGGGCGCCGCCTCGACCATACTGGCTCGCCTGGACCCGATGGGGCGCCGCCTCGACCCCGCCCGCTAACCGGCTAGCGGGACCGCCGTACTTTCGTAGTGGCTTAAAATCGTTTTGGTTATAACGTCGGATAAATAATAGTATGTTTTCTGTTTTATGAAGTGTTCATATGCATGGTGCATAGCATGGCCCTTTTGACCTACTAGAATAGTAATTTATTTCTATTTTGGGGTGCTATTATATAAATACGGCCTGCGTGTCGTTTTTCTTTTTTGTAATTTTTAAAAGTAAAGTTTTGTATTATTGTATTACAAAGCTTGTAAAGAAGGCAAGAGGAGCAACTTGGCGTCAATCAACAACAAGGTGTATTCCATGAAGATGGAAGAAATTTTGAAGTTGTAATTTGACCCTAGGATTGACCTTGATCTTCATATTGGCTTATGAAGATCACCATAGTTTAAGGGCCATGCTATGACACGTTTATCTTACTGTTATTTGTATATGTTTATGTGATGTTAAATGTTAAATATATGTGGTGCATGAAAACATATGATCAATTAACAAGTTCACATAACATGTTAAGCCCTCAATTAATCAGTATGCCACCAAATTTAAACACCTTCCAAAGACTTTGATCACTGATGTGCCTTTTTGCCAAAGTAAAAGTACATTAGTTATTTTAGTCAGAAAGGATAAGTAATGGTGATACTTATATGTTTAATTTGGCCAATAAATATTGGGCTATCAAAACGGTTTTGGGCCCATAGGCATAAGATGAGATTAAACATGCTCGGTACATGTGATGTATTGATCTCATAATTGTTTTAAGAGTTACATATGATGTAATTGGTAAAGAGTTACCTACCTAAATAACTTAATTTTAATTGTCATGCCAAAGCTGAGTTAAAGTTAAGTGAAATATGGATCTTAACCCACTAAATACAAACTGTTGTGTATTCATTTATGAGGGTAATTGATTTAGTGGGAGTTTTATATTAATATCGAAATATTGTACTTTGCATAATTGTTGTAGATCAATGGCCGCTAATAACACTTCAACACTATCTTTGCGATCTATCCTTGAGAAGGACAAGCTGAATGGGACCAACTTCCTTGATCGGTTCGAGGTTTGAGAATTGTTCTCAAACAAGAAAGGAAGTGTATGTCTTGGACAATCCTATCCCCGAAACTGCACCAATGCTCCAAGAGCGAGAGAGATGCTTACAGTAAGCATTCTAATGACTCTGTTGATGTTGGATGCTTTATGCTTGCTACCATGAGCCCAGACCTTCAGAAGGACTTGGAGCACTTGGAAGCTTTTGAGATGGTCAATCATCTCAAGGAAATGTTCCAACAGCAAGCACGGCAGGAAAGGTTTGATACGACCAAAGCCTTACATTCCTGCAAAATGGCTGAAGGAGCGCCTGTTAGTCCTCATGTCTTGAAGATGAAGGGTTTCCTCTCTTGAGATGCATTTATTTCCTATAATTCTTGGACGGCAACGGATTTGATCCTGAATTCTCTTCCCGAGAGTTATAGCCATTTGTTATGAACTTCAACATGAACAACATGGAGAAATCTGTTTCGAGCTGCATTTGATGCTTAAAATCTGAGCATAATATCAAAAAAATGCCTGGCCAAGTTTTAATGGTTCATAAAGGTAAGGGGATGAAAACGAAAGGAAGGTCAAATAAGGCTTATAAGAAAAAGCCCTATACGCAAAACAAGCCCAAGAACCAGAACAAGCCTAAGCCTCCAAAGGAAGGAGTTTGTCACTTTTGCAATGAGCCTCTCAGGTCATTGGAAAAGAAATTGCAAACTCTATTTGGAAGATCTAAAGAAGAAGAAGAGTAGTGAGACTACTACTTCAGGTATTTATGTTATACACGTTAATCTTACTACTTCTATTTCCTCGTCATGGTTATTAGATACTGGATGTGGAGCTCACATTTGTGTTAATGTGAAGGATCTGAAAAGAAGTAGTCGATTAAAGAAAGGTGAAGTGGAGATCTTTGGTTGGAAATAAAGCAAGAGTTGCCGCTCTAGATGTGTATAAGAGACAGCCGGTAGGTAGAAGGAGTGATGATAACGTCTTTGGATGTGTTTGGATCGTTGATGCGATCTAGGCTCATTGGCTTGTGCAATAGACAATGAATGGTCACAATAGATTTAATGGAATAAAAATTCTAAATTCATCAGTATAGTTCTTTGTGTCTCTTATAGAAATCTAGATTTGTATAATGGTCACGAATTCTATGATAACGTCTTTGGATGTGTCATAGATTGTTTATAACATAAATACAAGTTTTCAGTATGAAGTACAGAATCAACTTGGCAAGACAATTAAATCACTGAGATCTGATCGAGGTGGTGAATATCTGAGTCAAGAATTTGATGACCATCTTAGAAATTGTGGAATTGTTTCACAATTAACTCCACCTGGAACACCACAGATGGAATGGTGTATCTGAAAGAAGGAATCGAACCCTATTAGATATGGTTCGATCCATGATGAGTCATACAGATCTCCCTTTATCCTTTTGGGGTTATGCTTTACGTTGATGCATTCACATTGAATCGTGTTCCAACTAAAATCAGAAAAGACACCATATGAGGTGTGGTGGTCTCTTAGTGTGTGACCCTATAAGGACAGTGCTAACGTTGGCAAGGCTTACCATTACTTATCCTTTCTGACTAAAATAACTAATGTACTTTTACTTTTGTTTGTGGGGTATCCTAAAGAAACTAAAGGATACTACTTCTACAATCCCTCTGAAAACATTAATCTGTCTGTTATACAAATCTAGATGTGATGGAAAAAGAGTTTCTTTCCAAAAGAACTAGTGTGTAGTAGAGTACATCTTGAACTTTGTTCAAGAGGGATTGTAGAAGTAGTATCCTTTAGTTTCTTTAGGATACCCCTCAAACTGTCTCTTATACACATCTAGATGTGTATAATTGAGACAGACCAGATATATTTCCTTACGAATTATTATAATTACTATTTAACTGGACAATCCAGTAAATCCGGTAGAGCTAGAAATATGCCCGAGAGATATGGATTTCTTATTACACATACAAATGTCTGTGTTACTCATGGAGACCATGTATAAGAGACTAGCTACCAAGATGCTATGACTAGTCCAGACTCCCACTGGCAAAGTGCCATGAAATCTGAATGCAATCCATGTTTGACAATCAAGTTTGGACTTTGATTGATCCACCGGATGGTATAAAAACTATTGGGTGTAAATGGGTTTTCAAGAAGAAAACTGACATGGATGGCAATGTACATACCTTCAAAGCACGATTGGTTGCAAAAGGTTTCAAACAAACTCATGGTATAGACTATGATGAAACCTTTTCACCAGGTTGCTATGCTTTTAGCAAAAACGCACATCAGTGATAGCATTGCAGCATACTATGATTATGAGATATGGCAAATGGATGTCAAAACAGCGTTTCTGTGAAAAGGTATGTAAGCTTCTAAGATCCATTTATGGATTAAAGCAAGCCTCTCGGAGTTGGAATCTTCGTTTTGATGAAGCAGTCAAAGAGTTTGGATTCATCAAAAATGAAGATGAACCTTGTGTTTACAAGAAAATTAATACAAATGCTTCATCTTCAAGACATGAGGACTAACAGGCGCTCCTTCAGCCATTTTGCAGGCCAGCTGTACTTATGGGAAAGTCAAGTCTTGGTTAGGAAAGTGAAACAATGAAGACCCTGTCTCTTATACACTTCTATCCTTGGTATCAAGATCTATAGAGATAGATCTCAAAAGCTCATAATCCGACTCTTCTTACTTGCTAGATCAAGTACTAAAGAGGTTTAGTCCGCAGGCTTCTTCTGTCTCTTGGAGCATTGTCGCATGTGTATTAGTCTTGGAAAGGCTCTTAATCCTGCGACGTCTTTGATGAGCGAAATCGCATGAGTGAGATTCCATATGCATCAGCTATAGGATCCATCATGTATGCACATCTTATGTACTCGGCCGGATGAGACATATGTATACTGTGGAAAACCACGCCCCCTGTGTCTATGTGGTGGAGTCATCGGACAGATCAAGAATATCCTTAAGTACTTGAGAAGAACTAAAGATGTTTTCTTGGTTTATGGAGGACTGGAAAAGAGCTTGTTGTAAGTGGTTACACAGATGCAAGTTTCGATCACAGAGATGATTTTAGATCACAATGGGATATGTGTTCTGTTTAAATGGAGGTGTTAATGGAAGAGTTCAAAGCAAGCGACCATAGCAGATTCTACAACGGAAGAATATATAGCATCGATGCGGCTAAGGAAGCAGTTTGGATAAGGAAAGGGGACACTGAATTAGGTGTTATTCCTAGCATCACTAATCCAGTTGATATCTATTGTGACAATAATGGGGCTATTGCACAAGCCAAAGCCAAACAGCCTAGATCGCATCAACGATCCAAACACATCCAAAGACGTTATCATCTCATTCGTGAGATCATTGAGAGAGGAGACGTCAAAATATGCAAAGTACCAACTATGACAACATTGCTGATCCATTAACTAAACCACTTCACATACAAAACACGATTGCCATGTTCGGTCAATAGGTCTTAGACATATGTATGATTGGACCTAATTGTTTAATTGGGAGACTTTTAATGGATAATTTTAAAACGAATATTGTCATCATGATATTTTATTTATAAAGAGATTTATTATTGCATGTTTTAATATTAGAATCCATGAATAATTTATTATTCTAAATGTCCCTAGTTATTCAATATAGTGGGAACTGTGTTGATTTAAGACTAGTATGATTTTGATTGATAATCATATGATGATTATAGATATATGGATATAATTAAAAATCATAGGTATTTGTTGGCGAACAAAGTACTGGATTGACCCGTTATGAGAATACAACATGGTATTAATACACATCACGGATACATAAGAACTTATGTGTTTTGACTCAATCAAACGTTGTCTTTAACCGGATGATTATAAAGATTGTGATTGAACATGTAGAAATTATGCGGAGGAAAATGAGGAATTAAGATGGAATTTGTCCGGAAATCCCTATGAGAGAGATGTCTTTGGCCCTCGATTAGTAGGAATGTAAAATGCATGGCCGTGCTCAAATGGATTGATAAGGTGATCAAATTCATTTGTTTTATCATTCTACTTGAGACACATCTAGATAGTTGGACATAGAGCATGGATAATGTTGTGTTGTCTCATGTCGAACTTGGACATAGAGCATGACAATCTCTTTATGACATCTATACTTATTGCCAAGTGTTATGTCAGATCAATAAAGAATCTTCAATTTAACTCTACTCCCACATCTAATTGTGTAGAAGAGATCTTGATTGATTAGTATTAATCTGATACATGTAGATTAAAGGTCCTGAAATTTATACACATCTAGATGTGTCCGGCTAATTGTCTTTAGTCCAAGTGGGAGTATTGTTGGTTTATGTACTAAAGGCAACAAGTGTTAGCAAAGAAATTATACTTATTGCCAACGTTAAATGAACCTAAAGGGTCACACACTAAGAGTAAGCATTGGGTTAAGTTAATTGTTGACTAAGTTCGTTGAATAAGAATTTGTGTCTAGATTCAATGAACGAGAATTATTTACTAATTACATTGGATTTCTTGGATTGTCCAGTTACATAGTAATTATAATAATTGTAAGGAACTATATCTCAGTTACAAACCTGTCTCTTCTTATACACCTAGATGTGTATAAGAGACAGGCTTAGTTCTATGAAGATTGTTTTTAAAGAGCAGGTAGCCTATGAACTCTATCTTTGATATGATTCTTTAGGGTTTGAGTCTGACATGCGACTCATCAGTAACACACAGACGAAAAACCCTACGAAATAGTTCAAACACTGAACCTGTCTCTTATACACATCTAGATGTGTATAAGAGACAGCTCTTAATAGTTACGTCTTTGACGTATCCAGGGTTTTGCATTCGAGCATCAAAGGTATATATCTAAACCCTAAACGATTTAATCGGAACGCATGGATCCTCTTATAGGGATTTCCGGTGTTTTTCCGCTGCGTTATTTTTATATTTCGGCCAGGAAATCCCAACAGATGTCTCCTTAGAGAATTGCAAGTCAAGTGGCTCATCCAAGTTGAGGTCGCTTCAACTGCAAGACGAGCATTCAAGGTGATGTCTTTCTTGAAAAAACTGCAAGTCAATTGGCTCTATCTATATCAAGGTCAGTTCAGTCGAATATGCATAGAAAGCTTCCAAACAAGTCGATGTGTATTCCTCGAAGAAGATAGCTGCAAGTCGAGATTGCTTGCTTGAAATAGCAACTGTGTGGTACCGAATTCAAAAAGGTCCAATAACGAGTCATTCTAGGGATACGTCAAAGACGTAACTATTAAGAGGGTATGGTACCAGAGTTAAATGAGTCTAATGATGAGCTACTCTAGGGGTACCTCAAAGATGCAACCATGAAGAGGGTATGATACCGAAGTCCAAAGGGTCCAGTTACGAGCTACTCTAGGGGTAAGTCAAAGACGTAACCATAAAAAGACATGGTACCAGAGTCAAACGGGTCCAGTGACAAGTCGCTCTAGGGGTACGTCAAAGACACAACTATCAAGAGAGCATAGTACCAGAGTCAAATGGGTCCAGTGACGAGCCACTCTAGGAGTATGTCAAAAGACATAACCATCAAGAAGGCATGGTATCAGAGTCAAACAGGTCTAGTGATGAGCCGCTCTAGGGATACATCAATAACCATCAAGAGGGCATAGTATTGAAGTCAAACAGGTCCAGTGATGAGCCACTCTAGGGGCATGTTAGAAGACTATAACCATCAAGAAGGCATGGTACTGAAGTCAAACGGGTCCAGTGACGAGCCACTCTAAGGGTACGTCAAAGACGCAACCATCAAGAGGGCATTTTATTGGAGTCAAAAGGGTCCAGTGACAAGTTGTTCTAAGGGTATGTCAAAAGACAACCATCAAGAGGGCATGGTACCGGAGTCAGATGGGTCCAGTGACGAGCCGCTCTAGGGATATGTCAAAGATATAGCCGCTAAGAGGGCGTGGTACTGGAGTCGGTGCCAAATTGATGTAAATCTTGATATCATGCGAGCTAACAAGATGAGTCGATATGAAATGAGTCGCGTCAAAAGAGACTAGTTATTAGCCATTCTAGAGGTACGTCAAAAATGCAACTGACAAGAAGGCGTAGTACAAAAGTCAAAAGGTCTAGAAAGTTGTGTCTAGTGCTTGGTTGGAGATGTTGCGCCACGTCAACATGAACATCCACAACAAAAATTTCATGTTCTCAAATCCATCTTTTTCTCGTAGAAGTAATGCTCAAGAGAAGTCTATGCTCCAAAAAATAATAATAAAAAATAAATAAATAAGCGAGAAATGAGAGTTGCAGTCTTACTCTACCAACGTAAGATTGGCCAACATCTAAATTGCAAATTGTTTATGAGATCTTCGGCGCCTACATGAAACAAGGTGCAGAATCACAATGAATGTGACTGGAGGCTTCACATGAACATTGTAATTGAGCATTAAAATATTAAGAGTTCACTAGTGATTTGAATTAGGAATTCACTTGCAATTAGAGCATTAATTTGTGTGAGCAATCGATATTTTATTGAGAGTGATTGGTGAATGTTTTCATTTGTGAGGTTAGTGTACATGACTACTAGCTATAATTACATAGACCACATTTCCAGTTACATGGCATCAAATCACATGCACGAAGAAATGAGGACATGATCATTCAACAGAAGGACAATTAAGTTCAGGCATACAAGAGGTTAAAAGCAACTACATATAGATTTAACAAATTACATCATTTTTTTGGTTGGTTACATTGTTGAAATAATAAAGCACCTGCTTGATCATCTGGAGTCAAATAAGGTAGAGTTGGAAATAAAGAAGTTTGCATTTGCTGCAAAAATAGCAACCTATGAATAACAACATTCAAGATCAGTGCACATATTGTAGTATGAAGAAGTCAATGACCATTGATGGACTGAAGAGTTAATTTTGAAATATGTTAGAGGATTTTCTTGAGTAGTAAACTGAAATCTATAACATTAAGAATTCAAGGTTTACATGATTATTGGTTTTGACGATCTCACTTTGCTATCCTTCACGTGACTAAGCGACAAAAGGCAATGAAGACTGTAATATGCAAGAAAGCAAATTCAGTAGTCATTGGAAAGGCCTTGCAAGGTTGTGTAAATAGTCTTTGTTTAAAAAGTAAAGAGATCAAGATTATTTGGGATATTTCCAATCAATCATCTCAAAAAATTATGCTCATTAAAGAGATTGAATGTTTTAAATTTGCTAGTAAAAGAATGATTTGAAAATCACCTTGATACATCGTTAAGCTTGAAAAATTAAGAGTTGTACATGATGTCATTTGATTGATGAGGCGAAAAGCAAACATGTGAAGATCTACTCTGCTAAGACGATCACACGATTTTTTGGGCATGTTTCCTTAGATAAAGTATTCTTGTTGTCCTTAATTCCAAGGTTGTTTGACAAGCTCCAAGTAAACACAAGGCATAAGAATGCAAAATATTTCTTTCATTAATCCATTATGTCCATGTTTGGATAGTAGTTGCATGCAATTAATTGATTTGTTTCAATGTGGAAAGCTGCAATAAGGGAAGAAAACATATTAATATTGCTGTCATTTTCCTCCTTACAAGAAGATCATTAGTCAAAAGTTAAACAGAGATTCCTAACTAATCAAATTGCTAGGGATTGGATAAAATAATTGAAGTAAAAAATGTAGCCACCAAATAAGCACTATTGTGAATAAATCAAGGATTTTGAGTGGTATTTTTGATCACAGGTCTTGAAAGATTGTGAATAAATATTCAGCCAAAAGATTTGAAGTATCTCAACAAGGATCATGTCCGAGGAATGAAAAAATTAACCCCAAGCCTCGCCTACCTTCGTAGCAAGCAACCATGGTCGACAAGACTTGAAGGCGGGCATTTGTAGAAATTAAAATATATATATATTAATTAAGATTACAAAAGATTAATCCTGATTAATCTCAAGTCCAACAGTCAAGGTCTTTGAGCTTATGTCTCAAAACTAGTCCTATAAAACTGACTAGCCAAACCTGCATTATAATGAATTGGGCCAAACGTACAAATCTAGCCTGCTAAACATTTTTTTATCCCAATAGACTAAATGTTCTAGAATTAATAAAAAGAGATAAAATCTCTTTAATTGAGAAAATTAAGAAAGTCAATTATGCTAAATTAAGGGAATTAATTTACCCATCAATTAAGCTAATTGATTGACTCTTCTAAAATAAACTCTCATTCTTGACCTATGAAAAGGAGGCCATAGTCATTGAGAGGGAGGAACTTAGAAGGAAGAACCACAGAAACACTGAGGGGAGAAGTAACTCAACACTCTGAAGGACAAGACTTCAAGACGTGGGAGATTAACAAGCACGATTACAAGGTGTCGCATCTTCTACACCAAGAACAAGTCAAACTCTTTAACGACTCTTCAACAGGGATCAAACTTCAAGCTCTTGGGGAAAGAATAACTCAAACATGCCAACGCTTCAAAAGCAAGACTTCAACAACCTGGAGATCAACAAACACGAGAAACGAAGTGTTGCATCTTCTATGATAATAAAAAATTCTTGTTCTTCAACACCCTTGCAACCAAGATCAAGCCTCAAGCCCTCAGTGTACACATCCTCTACTGATTTCTTTCATGAGGAATGGAGGAATTTAGCAGTTTGAGATCAAGCCTATCGTGGCCCTCAGGTTGTTGTCAACACACTAACGTTTCAAGATCAGGCCTATCCCGACCCTTGGATCATCACCAAATTCGGATCGTTCGAATAAGAGGAATGACAATCAAAGGTCGTGTTCTTCAACAGCTCTGCTTCAACCGAGGTCAAGCTTCACACCCTCGATTTTAACTACTGCTCTCCATTACTCGCATAAGAGAATTGAAGGGCGTCACCAACGATTCAAGATCAAGCCCACAGAATTAGCTCTTGGATCATCACCAAATCTAGAGATTAAATCAGAGGATCTAAACTTTGTAAATAGTGTTAAAACCACAGAGATTGTAACCTGCTTTTTCGTTAAATTAATACAATTATCATTTGTGCATTTTATTTATTGTCTTAAATTTCAGGCACAGAATCTGCGTTTACAAGTCTATGAGATTAAAATTTTAGTAACTATTTAATTTCATCAAAATAGCTTAAAATGAAAATGTCATTCTTCTATAGCATATGAAATAAATGTAATTATTATTTAGATGAAAAAGGATAGAAACACTTATAACAATTGATTTACTCGTATGCATACAAAGAATACTTGTAAATGTGATGATTATGAAAAAATTACTAAATAAAAAGACATAATATTGAAAATTCAACTCACGGATATGCTTACATACTCATCTAATAATAACATCTATCAACAGTTAATTATTAATGAACATAACGTTGAAAAAGATGCAAAGAAAATGTTAATTTTTAAAATTTTGTTTCTTTCTTGTGATATAATACATTTATTAATTGAGAGAATTGTAAATTTTGTCCCTCAAGAAGGTTCCCAAGTTGTGTTTAAACTTTTTCATCCTAAACTATTTTTGTAACCTTACGGAGGTCTCTCGAGTGTGTGTGTGTATTTTTTTTTTCCCTTATCAAAGTAGTCATTTAGCCACAACAACCAAAACAAAACTCAAGGGACAAAAGAATTAAATAAAAAAAAAAAGATATCTTTGTAGACTACGGAAATACTTAAGGGACAAAAAAGTTTAGGGGCTTCTATGCGATTAAAAATAGTTTGAGGACAAAAAAATTTAAAAATATAATTTAAGTGATCTCTATGAGATTCATTAAAAATAGTTTATGGATTAAGTTTGCAATGCACCCTCATCAGTTTTTTTTTTTTTTTTTTTTAAATAAAAGTTTTATAATTGGGTTGAAAAAATGAAATTACTCATACGTAATTATGTTACACTTTTTTCAAATTTTTTAAGAATAAAACTTAAACATTATATACATAAAGTATTTTCTAAATAAATAGACATTTATTTTTTTAATTTATTATAAATAACATAATTTTTTATTTGACATGTACTATAAAAATAATTGATATTTATACTATTATATGATGATCGTAATATTAAATTTTGTAGCAACTGTTTTAGGAAAATATTTAATTATAAAATTAAGTTACATAATGAGGGTTTTAAACAAATAAAAGTAGATAAGTATAGGATCTAAATAATTAATTTGAATTTGAAATGGTTAATTAAGTATTTCATTTTATTTTATTATTTAATATGCAAATATCATAATACATATCCCTTTGATTTTAAATCTTCTCACAAACAACTCTTTTCCAATAAAAAATTTGTTAGCAATTAGAGATTCTGACACTAAAAATGGCATCTTATCTTACTCTATATCTTACTATATATAAAGAGAGAGGCAAACTTATGTCAAATTTAATATATTCCATATTTTTTCTCATCAACATAACTTAATTCTCATTAGATGTGTAAGTTACAAATTAAATTTTATGGATAAAATGGAATTTTATTTAAAACTCAAAATTCAAATAATCCCCAATAGTGAAGAAGTGCTGGTTGATGGTTTCTATTGGAAATACTCCACAATCTCCACTAATTATCCAATTTCTTGTTAGTGAAGCTAATCACATATGATATCTCCAACATCCAAGTTGACCGTAGCCAAGGTAACTGCTCTTCTTCCATGCTCATTCGTCATCTCCTTTTTAATCTGTCAATATTTTTTTGCCATTTAAGGTTCCCATTGTTCATGCCAATACTTTAATATTTCAACAAATGCAATATTAAAATGGTTTATTCATTGTGATCTGATTTATTTACACAGGTAATGATACAAAGAATTCTTCAAATATGATAGCATTTCTTTATGCATACAAAATGATGAACAAATATTATTCAAGTAAAATTACCCACTTATGCTTTATCTTATTGTAATGCAGATTTAGTACGTGATGACAACTATTTTTTTTTTTGTTTTTGAAAAATATTTCAACAAAGTCACAAATCATAACTAGGTATAGACATTTTTTTTGATTATTTTACTTATTTACTTACACATATGCATGTTGAGTCATAACGTAATATACCATTTGCATTTTACGTATTTACCCAGATTATACACAATTCACCTCTTTGCACCCACCAACATCATGTCAAATTCATGTACAACATCATCAATGTTGCAATGAAAAATATTGATAACAAAAAAAATTACTATACTATCTATCAAATCTACAGTTCTCTTAACCTCCATGAATTGCAATGGATTTTTTAAGTGTTTTCCATGGCTCATAAATAATGTTACATCATGGAGATAAATCTTCATTGAAAAGAGTAATTGGTATTTCGAACAAGAAGGTTATCTCAAGTTACTGGCAAAGTTGTCAGTAAAGTTGGCCGCAAAACTCTTAAAGGTCTAAGCCGTATAGGTATTGTATTTTTATATGACAGTTGTGTTTTTTAGTTGGGTGGGATGCCGTTGTGACTGGGGTGGAAAACAATTTCAGTAAAATTTTTGGGTAAGTCATTTTTCCTCTTGTGGATAAAATGTTTTACAGTGAAAAATCTTTTCACTTGATTTGGAACCACCAAACATTCGAAGAATTTTCCAAAAAAATATTTTCAGTTGAAACAAACAGAGTCTCCTCACAAATGATTACAAAAGATTACAAGTTAAAAATTTTTTGCTTAATTTATTGTTTAAAAAAATATGTAGACAATATAAATATTTACATAAAAAATACTAAAATACTTTATCATTTTTTTCACCCTTCCTTTATTCCTTTTTCCCCAATCACTTAATCATCTTCTTTAAAAATTTCAAATTCCTTATTTAGTACTGTTCAAATAAAAGTTACAAATAACTATTACTTTGACTAAAAAATATTAATAATGCTAAATTTCTATTTTATATCTTTTTAAAAAATGAATAAATTTATTATGCACAAATATCTATCAAAAACAAACAACATTCTAAGTTATATATACTTTTTAAAATTTTAGATGAGTTCAACTTTTCCATTCCACAATTATAAAAGGAGATAATTTCCAATGCAGTTGAGTTTGCACAAACTATAAATAAAATTTAAGGACAAACAATTTCAAATGTGGGAATTTTTTTTTGTAATCATGTTTCAGCCATGGTCAGCTCTATATTGCTCTTTCAAGAGGGGTGTCAAAAAAGACGACAAAAATATTAGTAAGGGATGGAGAAATGGACCGAAGGCATCATATATTTACAAAGAATATTGTTATCGTGAAATTCTCTTATCATAATTTCCTTAATCATTTTTTTTCTTTATTGTACTCTAAAAAATTGTATTGCAAATGTTGTATATTTTTGTCTTATAAGCTTAAATACTTGCCTTTACTTTCATTTCTGTCCAAATATTAACAATGTCATTGATAAATAAGAATTTCATATCCTCCAAACTGATTGCAATATCATTTGCTTCATGATATCTTTTCTGTTTTTCATATTTGCCTACTATAGTTGGAGGAACAATCAATAATTGGGAACAATTTAAACCACATTCAAAAATATTAATAAATTTTCATTTATTATATGTTGAGTCATAATATAATATACCATTTACATTTACATAATCACTGAAATTATACAAAAATTTCCTCTTTACACACACATTGAATGTGCCCAAAAACTAGTCTTGATTATCATCAACCAGAGATTGAACAATTAAGATGTGGCATGTTCTAGATATAGGAGTCCAGCTTTGTAAAGATTCATTCTTTTTACTATACTAGTCTAAAATCCATCATATGCACAAGAAAAATATTATATACCTTAAATACAAAATATGTAAATTTAATTATAATTTTTTTAATAATTAAAATTACTAAAATTTGGCACCGTTTGGATAGTTATTTTTTGTGATATTATTTAAAATAATTATTATAACATATTTTTGGATTTGATATATATGAGATTAAAAAGTAATTAGAAAACGTGTTATAAATGATTGTTAAAATCATATAATTTATACTATTTGAACGGAACATTAATGGTATTAGTTTCTATAACACCATAAACAACACAATTATCAAATGCACTCATATATATATATGCCCCAGAAATTATAAACCCCCATTCTAGTCTTGTTTGGTTATTTTAATGAATTTAAATATTTGAATAAATTTGCTTATTTTTCTTTTGAGTTGATTTCGAACAAACTTTTATCGAATAAATTCGAATCGAACTCAAATAATTTAACATTTCTACATATAAATTTAAAAAATTTAATTTATCGAGTCGAATTCAAATGAAATATAAAATATAAATAAACACTAAATTTCATTCAAGTTTAATTTAATTATTAATAAATAAAATTTAAATGAAATTTGAGTACAATTAAATATGAATAATATGAGTTTACTTACAAGGCTATCTCTAAATTATAGAAACATTTATAAATAATGACCAAACTCACATTAACAGACCCAGAGAAGGACACCTCTATTATGTATATACTGCATATAGATAATGCCCTACACATGGAAAATTATCGAATAATTATCGAATCTATCCTATAATGTCATAAATTTTTCACCTCATTTTATTTTACTTGGTAAAATGACTTAATATGAATAAAAGAATCTATAACACTAAATCATAAATTCGATCTATATTATAATTTTTCCTTTACACACTCTTTATACGGAAAAAAAAAATTATATAAAAACCCTAAATTCTAAACCCCCTTCTATCTTTCGGCACCGCTTTTCTTCCTCCATCTTTATTTTATTCATACATTATTTTTTTTTTTTTGAACTTTTTCCTTCTTTCTTCAGTCTCTTCCTCAGTCTCTTTTCCTTCCTAGTACCATCTTCCTCTGCTTTTCCCTTCCTTAAACATTTGATGATTCGATTCCATTAACCTCAAAAAATCCACCCAAAAAATGGATTCTCAAGATTCCTCAGCTCCGCCACATCACTCCCTCCACCACCACCACCACCACCACCGCCATCACCACCCTCCTCCTCCTCCTCCTCCCTCGTCATCCTCCATTTTAGTCTCCCAACCTCAGCCTAATTCTTACCCTCTTCAATCCTCCACCGCCAACAACAATCTCATCCACCATCAGAATCAGCAGCAGAACCCTGCATCAGCTGCTCAGGCTACGCGGTTTCCGTTTAATTCGATGGTGACTTCATCTGGGCCGAAGCCGTTTTCCGATTATTCCGACGGCGGTGGAGCCGGCGGAGGAGGTGGTGATGGCATTGAGCCGTCTAAGAAGAAAAGAGGTAGACCGAGAAAGTATTCTCCTGATGGAGCTGGTAGTAGCATTGCTCTCGGCCTTTCGCCTACTTCTGTTACTCCGATTTCCTCGTCCTCCGTTGTGGCTGTGGTATCCTAGTCAGATTCCGCTGGCGGTGGCGATGGAACGCTTTCGTCTGAGAACCCGGCTAAGAAGCACCGTGGCCGTCCTCCTGGCTCTATAAAGAGACAGCTTGATGCTTTAGGTAGTTCTGGCCCTTTTCATACTCTGATCATTTGAGTGAATTTTGGGTATTTGTTATTTTAGCTGTGGTTTTGAGCTTATTTTGTAAATTCTTGCAAAAAGTTTGAATTTTTGAGTATAATGTACTGATTATGGTTTTGTTATTGGTAGGATCTCCGGGAGTTGGCTTTACGATGTGTACATGTTATTACTGTGAAAGCTGGCGAGGTAAACCATAAATGTGGTTCTTTTATGTGATAGTTTCTATCAGAGTAGGGTAATTTGATTCATTAATATTTTCTGTTTTTGTTAATATGATTTAATCTGGAAGGAGTTAAAAAAAGATCCCTTTTTTATGTTTCATCCTAATTATCTAAAAATAAAAATGGAAATAAAAGTTACAACCTTGTAAGGCTAGTTGGGTCAATGGAAAAAGTCTTTGCTATGCAATGTGGAGTGGGTATCCGAGACCATTCTATATCCGTAATGCACGACACCCTTCTTTTTAGTAATCTTAACTGTTGTGATATCCGCAATGCAGTGTAGTGTGAGTAGCACAGACTTTCTTTGGACAGTGATGGTTACTGTTAAAAACTGATTTATTTGCAACTCCAGAAGAAGAATTGAGTAAAAATTTTCAAGATGGAAGTATGATAAGGCATTTCTGACCATTTCCCTTCTCACAGAGCCCTATGTGGACCTTAAGCCCATAACTGTATGCAATATTAAAAAGATTTACTGAGCTGATTTTTTTTGAAATGCAACTAGAGGCGAAGTGTCCTCAAAATCCTTTAAAGATCAGGTGATAGACCAATAAATGTGCTGCAAATATTGATCTGTTATTTCCTTGCATTTATAAAAATTGGGATCCCAATTATCTCCATCGTTGCATAATCATTCTATATTCATTATATTTTGGGATACTGTTGCGGTGTTTGCAGTAGTATATTTTGTGGAGCTACTCTGGCTATTTAAGTGAGTGATCTCTAGAGGTATGAAATTATCTCTGTGCACAAGCTTCTTGAATGTTCATAAGTGATCTAGTTTGTGCAGTCTAACAGAGGATTGATTTGATTGTTTTGATTTTTGATGGTTGAAAAGTTGGAACTTTTCTGCTTGGATTTGGATGCCGTGTGTGACAATAATTGGAACTTCTGCTTATATTTAATGTATCTTTGTAAATTTCAGATTTCCAAAGTAGTAGTATTTGTATGTTATTACTGCGAAAAGTAGTATTTGTATGTTATTACTGTGAAATGTTATTCTACTACAGTGGACATCTATAATGGGATTCTAGTTATAGAGCTTCAAAAGCATTTACAATTAGAAACAAAGTTTTTGTCTTTCAATTCCTATGTTCTGAATTTCGAGGGATGAAGAGGCATTATTATGTGATCCAATACTATGTCTGACATACTTACATACTTTGTACTTGTGCTTTGAACGAGATGAAATTTGTTTTGCAAGAAATTTGAAAATTATCTTGTCATCACTAGATTTTTGTTTCTTGTAGTGAGCTTCTAAGGTAAAATGAGTTTCTTTGTACTCGTGTCGATCATGTAAAACATGAAATATACCAGAGCTGATCTTTTAAATGGGTCAAAGTTTGATGTATACAAAATATGCCTCTCTCTATTGTGATAGCTGCATAGTTACTGATGTTCGACTGGGCAAAATAAATGGTACTCCTTTTGCTTCTTTCAACAACAATTTTGGATATCTTGAGAGCACACTGCCTATCCTTGTGTGCTTAGGCATTTTCCATATTTTTCTTTAATGACTTTAAATTGTAATAATATCTTTTGATAAGTAATATGTATCGTGTTGGTGTTAATTCTGGCTTGCAGGATATAGCATCAAAGATCATGGCTTTTTCACAACAAGGGCCACGCACTGTTTGTATCCTATCTGCAAATGGTGCCATCTGTAATGTGATGTCTCTGACCCTTAGGCAACCAGCAATGTCTGGTGGCACTGTGACATATGAGGTGAGTGTATCTATGAATTCCCAGGTCCTTTTGGCATGATTCGTGTCTGCTGTCTATGTAGTTTTATGGCTGCATGCCTGTATACCGAAGGTTGCAGCATTCTTTGAACTAAATTTGCTTGTATCTATATTCATTAGAACCAGTGATAGGCTTTTATGATGGTACGATGCAATATATATATATATGACACATCAATTATTGAAGAATAAATACAATATATAATTCTTTTTACAGTTTGGTGTTGGGTTGCGAGTGTTACTATACATATTTTCACCATTAAGTTTTGGGCTAGTTTTCCATTTTTGCTCATGTTGTCGTTTTTATATTCTCAGCTTTCTTTGCATTGTCCTTGTTTGTTTAGTTAGGAAGGGGGGAAATAGAGTATTAAGGATTTGATGTTCCGTTTAGTGTTAAGAGGGCCTTTGTTTAGAGTTGAAGCTTGGATTTTGATCTCAAGAAGGCACCCTAGCACTAAAACAAAGTGGAAGTGAGGCAAATTCCTTGAATTTATAGATTATGATTTAGTGAGGCCCAACTGACCCAAATTGAATTTGGTTAATCAAATTCAAAATCTTTTATTGAATTCGAATTTGGTTAACCGTAATGCATTACCGGATTGAATTTTTAGGACCCTTTTCTGAATTTTGGCGAATTTTATTAACCAATTAAACGAAGAGAGCACACTTCTATTTGGGAAATACTTTTACATATAAAACTGGCAAAATAGGCTGCATTATCATTTCACAAGACTTCATGTACAACTTCTCTGCCCATATGGAGAATTGTACTTTATGCAATGCGAGGAAGAGCTTATTCTAGTTCTTTATAAAATTTTCTCGTGTTCCTCTTTTTGAATTCAACCTTGGGCATGCGAACATGTGGTTAGCCATATCACATCACTAAGGGACTCGAGGGACTCTGGTCATGTGGGATTTCTTCAGCTTACCTATGTTGCTATTAGTTGTTCTGTTGCGGCTCCAATGATGTTTGACAATTCTAATCACCACTTTGTGGTTAAACTGTGTTTATCAGGGAGTAAAAATCAGCAGTTTGGTCTACTGGAATTGAAGTTGTTGATATTTGATCCGAGTTAATTTCTCATCTTTCTGCATCAGATTACTTGATAATACTCCATTGAGTTGCACTAGACTTCTTCGTATCTTCTTGTTCCAACCCTTCACCTTATGTAATACAAGTGTAGTTTTCAAACTGTTAGAATTACATGTCATTTCACCCGTGTGGTCTTTTGGGGGAATTGATGCCATTCAAGCTAACAGCAAGTAGTAAGTGCCACAGGACCTTCTTTTGAGGTATCCTTGCCTTTATCATGATAGCAAGGTCTGAAGGTTGCTGACTTCATTTTAAATTATTTAGAAGAACTAGAATGCCATATTTTGCTTATGCTAAAGCAGATAGGATGGCCTCTATAAACTACTATTTGCCTGTCATAGCTGGACAAAGCCTTTAACCAGACAAAACAAGTGGAGTTTTGTACTAATTACTTTTGCTGTTTTTTATTTTCCTTCTATAAATCTGTCACTTTTGTAGAATATATTTCCTGAATCCATGCAGTTTATAAATGTTTTTTTATTTATTTGTTATTTTTTTTGTAAGTGACTTTAAATGTTTTTCATTCACTATTATTTTCATATTCATCATTTGTTGACATTGATGCTTCATTTACAGGGTCGATTTGAGATCATCTCTTTATCAGGTTCTTTCTTGTTGTCGGAAAACAATGGTAGTCGCAGTAGAAGTGGAGGTTTGAGCGTGTCATTGGCAGGGTCAGATGGTAGAGTCTTCGGTGGTGGAGTTGCTGGAATGCTTATGGCAGCCACACCTGTGCAGGTATCGTTTTATTGCTCTCGCTTCCTCTGTGTGTGATTGTGTAATAAATCTGTGTAGTGTTGGCTGCACCATCTGTTGGTCTCTGCCAGGTTGTTGTCGGTAGCTTCATTGCAGATGGAAAAAAGCCAAAATCAGGCGTCATCTCCAGCGCCAGCCCCAAACATGTTGAATTTTGGTAACCCGGTGATGGAGGCCAGTCCACCTTCACATGATGCATCAAGTGATTCATCAGATGACAATGGTAGTCCAATTAATCATGGCTCTGGACCTTATGGTAATGCCCAACCAATGCAAAACATGTCAATGTATACAAATATGGGCTGGCCAAACTCCACAAAGATGCATCCAAATTGACATCATGTTCCTTGGGTTATTTGACTTGTTGAGTTGCCGCGACAAGGTTAGAGGTTGACTGAAATGCTAACAGGCAGAGAATATAGGGCTTTTGCCTCCTTTTTCTAGAGTTGTCTTCTTCCCCTACCCTTCTTACTCTTTTGTTTTTTTTTTTTTTTGGGAAACATTTTTCATGTCTAGTTTGTTCCTGTCAGAGATCTAGATATGGCTGGTTAACCGCGGCATAATTTGTTTGCCAACCCGGTTCTTATAATATGTTGGTTTCTACTATGGTAACTTCTGATCTTAACCTAACTGGTTTAATTGTAAACTTATTTTGTTTTTTTGTGTAGGAATTAGGTGTCAAAGTCTTCTTATCGAGTGGAATGGCATATCGTTTTACAAGTTCTCTTATTGATTTAGGAGACTAAATCCGAGGATTATTTTCCAGTTATGGTTGTGCTATGAAAAAAAAAAAAATCAGGTTACTTTAATTTTGCCGTTGAAATGCTGAATCTAGCATGATTAAGCTGTTTCAGCCTGCGTAGAGCTAACCAATGCTATCCGATGCTATCGATCTTTTGTCTTGTACCAATATTTTGTCTTGCCTTTTGGAATCCTTGTAGCAATCCATTTGGAATCCTTGTAGCAATATCTGACATATATGTTTTGGCTTATATATATTACTATATCAGAATATGTATGTCAATCATATAGTGTGAAACTAGAAATTAGTGTAGAAAATCAGATAGAAGATTCTATGTGTGAATTTAGGTTAGTCTCAATCTCTTGAATTGAGTGTACTATTTTTCGAGGGAGCAAACTTTGATCAAATGCTAAGAGCGTGTCTGGGTTCATAGTATTTGGTTCGCATTATTGTGAGTGGTTATTAACAATAACAATACTGTTGGAGGCTCTCAGAAGTCTACCATTTTGCTTAGTAAAGTGACTTATTTAGAAGTACATAAACAATTTGTTAGTTAATTTATAACCAATTTATAATGATCAAACCAGTATATTTGTCATATAATTATAACAATTCTAACTGCTCCTACCGAAAGATAAATGAGATCTGCTGGCAGGGAAATCTTAAAGTCAATTATACATGAGATATGATTGAATAATTCTCAAATTCAATATATTGAAAATTGTAAAATAAGAGAGCTTCCAGGTTCATTAGCTAGTCAAACAACATACTAACACGGAAGACCACCAATTTCCAATCTTTCTAAGAAAACATTGAATGTTTCAACACTAGTAGATATCGCTTGGTTCAACAAAATGCCTCCAAATTTGGCATGAATTCTGGTTCCATCAACTGTCATTTGGGCACCGACTGGGAAAGGTCAGCTACAGATTCTACACGTCGAAGATTTTATGCATTCATATAAGATTATAAATTCAAAATTATTAACATATCACTAAATATATGAAAAAAGATTATCTACTTAAATTCCTCTATTCAAACGCAGTATATAATTTGAACTTTGAAGTGTAGATACAATCTGGTAGAGATCATATATACAATTCTACTGTGTGTATGTTGTATGAGTTAATCTTTCATACACTTTCAATATAAAAAATTTTCTATATTATCTGGTGTGAATGCATGTCGCATGTGTAAAAACGATATTTGAAATTTAAACAAAGTACACGTGACATGCATCGACACTCGATAAATGTAAAATAATTTTTATATCACCAGTGTATGAAAGATTAACTCATGTTGTATATGTTATTTTGAAGTTTTATAGCAATGTATCTATACAAAGTGATAAAGTCTTTGATGCATGTGTCACTAATATGAAAAAAAAAAAGGAATGAAATTGTGAACGATTATCTAAAATCAGGGGTTGGTGATTTAGTACGATCTTGTCACGTGGAAAGATTTTGATAAGTAATCCTGAATTTGTGTATTTATAAATTAAAATCCAATTCTATAATTATGTGAAAGAAATTATTTCTTATATTTTAAAACTTATAAATAAATAAGTTTTTCAAATACAAAGTATTATGTTTTATAAAATTTTAAAATACAACAAAAAATTTGTAAAGAAACCGTATAATTTTTATACAATACATGCATAGTGAAACTTAACACACAACATAAAACACAATTTTGACACCGTTTGGCTTTCCAACAAAAGATTAGGATTTTCCAACCTATAAGAAATTATGGTGGCTGTCTCACAAGGATTCAAGAAATATTTTCTCAAGTTGCTATTATTTTTCATTCGTCTAATAATTGATTGATTTGTAAAAGTGTAAAACTTCAATGTGCACTTGAGTAATTTCGGTGTAATGCTGATTGGAAGACATATTAAATGGAGAGTAACAAAAATATAGTCGGTCGAGTGACATGAAACCGAACTGGTTGGTCAGTCCCGTAAAGAATTATAAGTTGTTTGTGACTTGGTCTGTCTCTCTTGAAAATTTATGTTTACAGATACCATTTAAGTCAACTATTATACTTAATGATTGTTAAATGTCCATAACAAGAATTTATGTATTGTAGTTTAGAATAATACTTCATCCTCTCTTGTATGGGAGAAATAAAAATTACTCCATCCTTTCTTTTCTTTTTTGGAAATTAACTTGAATAGTTGGATGAATGTATAACTTTTAACATGTTTTTGGTTTGTGAAAGGACAGGAGGTGAGTTAAATTCGGATAAATTTGGTACCACCAATAATTTTAACGACTAAATGTTAAATAAAAATGCTAAAAAATTTTAAAAAGTAAGAAGTGATTATAATTTTAAATTCACATAATAATTCTTTATTGGTACTAAGAAATTTGAAATTGACATTCTCATTTGCATATACACGATAATTCAATTATGTTATGATAGATAGTATGTCCAAGCATGTATAAAATTATAGTTGAATTTGGTTTCACATCAATTGCTCCCAAATGGCAATTTTTGACTCAACAAAGCCAATGAATTTCATCATAAAATTGAGCTACAAATGTACTTTGTAGATAAGTACACGTCACTTTGAATCCAAGAATGATACAGATGAAAGTGAAAATGTACCAATGTGGGAGTGTCTATTAAGCTTTACTTTATACAATTAACAAAGATCCAGGAAATGAAAAATCTCACACACAACACACACGAATAAGGTATGAAAAGAAAAGAACAACAAATAAGCCTTAATGCTTTCTTTTGGAATCCAAAGTTTGAATCTAACTAACCAAATATGTATACAGTACATCTACATAAAAAACAAAGTTATAAAGACCTTTGTTGATGTGTCATTAAATATGTAAAGTCATAAATGAAATTTGATCAAATATTTAAAATTTAAATAAATTATTTAATATGATTTTATTATATCGATTAACTTTAACAAATAATTTTCAGTTTATAGTATTGTAAATAATTTTACATATGAATAACCCGAACCGGACTAGTTGTAGAGTTCATCTTACAATTCAATTTGAACCATTACTTATGTGACTTGATCTGAATTGTTGATATAAAAATTCAAATTTTTTTTCCGATAAAAGTAATTTAAAGAACAAAATAATGTAAAATCAACACCGAACCGATTTGGACCGATAAGTATACACTATGCTATATATTTTTTTGTTTCACACAGCTGCCCTTGTCCATTTAAATGTAAACCGCAATACCAACGCGGTTTTCATTCGCTCATTGCCAGAATGGCATTTATTTTACGTCGACCCTAAACAAAGCCGCGTAGTGAGTATAGTTAGTATTGGGAAAAATTCTTTCTTACTCATTCCGTATTACGGAGTGAGTATTATAAATTGTTGAATGATTATTTTTAGTTTATCTCAACGGTCGTTCTATTTACTGCACATTGTGAAATGAGTAGACGTTCTAAAACTTAGTCACAGTACAAATACTTACAAATGTCGGAAGCTTAATTTCTTTCTTGCTTAATTTCTACACAGATTACTTGCTAATCTTGACTTTTGAGACAACTACTCTCATACTTAATAGTTACTGGTAAATTCTAATTGTACTTTATTACTGTTTCAGCAGTTGTAAGTTTAGATTAGTTTTATGTTTAGTTCGTAAAGTTTCAAGGTCCATCTAAGTTTTTCTTGCAACAATTTAGTTCTTAACATTTTTTCAATATATATATATATATGTATTAAAGGACCAATGTGCTAATCTTAAAACATGAGAGAATTAAATTTATTTAATTTAAAACACAAAGGAATAAATTAATGTAAGTAGTAAACACAAGTAGGACAACACTAAAAAGGGTTTTTTAGATGTTTTTAAAAAGAATTCAGTGAATGATTTTTTTTGTTTTTTTTGTTTTTTTTGTGGGGGTAGATTGACTTCATTAAAGATCTCTAATGTTAGTTTCAACCACCTTGCAAGGGAAATTGGTACGTGATTTTTTTCCCCCAAAGTCATATTCATTTTTAAGAAACTTAAACAAATGAACTGAAAAACAAAGTGTAGAAGTTACACATTGGAATATACCACAAGAAAACAAGAGCTAAAGCCAGGTAAAACCTGTTGATACGAACTGAGTGACGCCACACATTTATAATTTTCTAATAGCTAATGAAAAGGTTGTTGTTATGTGCTATGTGCTACTCTTTAGTTCTTTGGAAAATAAAATTTCTTATTCTCCAATAGAAAACATAAAATAAATTCAATTGAAATCTGACAGCAGAATTAACCAAAACTGGGGTCAAAATTGTTAAGCTCAATCGTTCTCAACAAGGTATATTTATAGATTATGCATTATTCTGCAAAATATATATACAAATTCCTTTTACTGATGTTATATACTTTGAATTAACAGAAATTATAAAATTTGACAAATTTTTTTTTGTTTTTTTTCAAAATGTTCAAATATTTCTTTGGCTATTGAATTAGTCCCTTATCTGACCTAACACAGTTTCAACTTTCAACACCTTAAACTAAAATGAAACTAAACACTGAATGTATACATATTGATGATGCTAAAATAATACACTCAGCAAAAATAATACAAGTGGTTTCAGACCCGAGTTCACCAAGAGTAATTCACTAATTTTATTTTCATGGTTAGCTCTAAATAGGTCAACTATTAAATATTCGATTCATAGGTCGATCCGACCCAATAATTACAAATATAAATATTGAAATGGCAGGCGAGATTCATAAAATTACTGTCCTAATTTTTCTAACTCTAAATTCTCATTCATTTATTCTCTCTAGTTGAAATACTGACTTAAGTATCAGATTCTATTATGAGAGGTAACGTCCTATCCTTTCTTTTTAAGTAGTCCGATCGTAAATATTACGTGCGGTGCTCAACCTTTACTTTGAATGATATTAAATTTGAGTTAACCCTATCTTAATTTTTTATATCAACACATATACACATATGGATCACTATTGCATACACAGAATAATATATACAAAGAATAGCACAAATCAAAATTTCCTTTCCATCCTTGATAAATATGTACACCACCAACGTAGGGTGATAAGTCTCAACACAACATCTATATATATATAGGCACACGTACATAATGAATAATATTGTGAGATAAAATTTCATATTTTGTTTTCCTCATATCCAAAGGAAGCCCAAATTTCATTCTTTTACAATTTTTTTTGACTAATTTAGTGCTTGTTCTCAACAACTTTTTGAGAATTGTTTATACTTTTTGAAATTGAAAATTACTTTTTAAAAAAGAATATGTCGATAAAAATTGAAAATTTCATGTTTAAATAAATTAAAAACTGTTTTTAAGAGCAATTCTGCACCTGATTTTCTAAATGTATTTTTTGTTTGAATTTCAAAAAAAAATACTAATTTATAACTTTATATAAGCACTTGAGAAAAAGGCATATGAAAAAAAATAAAGTATTGAAACATGCAAGTTGAGATAAATCAAGTCGGATTTATACTAGTATACATAAATTTCGAAATTAATGGCCTTATCAAGAATAATGCTCCTTTTCTCGATCAATAAAAGGACAGAAGCTATTTATGTTTATTCAAACTTAAAGGGGTTTCATACACAGAAAGGAAGAAGTTTTTTTATATATAAAAAATATTATCATAAATTCAATTTTGAACTCTATTTATAGATTTCTGTCTCTAAAATTAAATTTTATAAAATTTTACTTACATCAACTAATGTTATACATTTCATAACATTTAATCTATACCACAAAATTTATAAGTAGGGTTATAGATTGACCTAACTAAGTATTTTCCTATATATATATATAAAATTTATAAGTAGGGTTATAGATTAGACCTAATTAAGTATTTCTCTCTCTCTCTCTATATATATATATATCATAGGATCTATAAGTGGGATCATAAATCAACTATAACTAAGTATTTCTCTATATATACTTACACACATGTTAATTTATGTAAATTTTTACCTGTTATAACTTTTAGTGATACGAGAGAGCACCTTATCACCTGTGTTACGTTTCATTTTTCGACACTTATTGAAAATATTACTTTCTTTTCATATTCAATTTTGTAATTAAAAATCACAAATGATTAAGACTTAATTTCCTTTGTTTAAGGTGCTAATCGTTTGTAGGCAGATTAGCACGAAGATAGAGGTCGGTAGAAGTTCATTGTCACCCAACACTTCATTTCCTAGTGAGAAAGTGGAAGCTCACATGACAAAAACAGGTGATTATTATGCGCGTCTACTTGGTGAGTTGTGAGCAAAGCTACTGTGCATTCTTGGACAACATGTCCATGTGCTATTGTTTGAGAGAAACATATCATACTCATGGTCAACCATTATATCACACGCTCTCTACTCGTCCCACTATCTACGCCCAGTTGGCCTAATCCAATTTCACATTCCAATTTTTTCTTCTATATACATGAAAAATTTTGAATAGAGATTCCACAATTTTAGTTTACCTTTTTTAAGCAATTTCCTAATAAATTGGCACGACGGTGGTTAAACTAGTTGTGCAAGTAATCTAAAAAATATTCAATTGTTTGGTAAAGAATATTAATTGTGGAACATCATGCATTGGGCACTTATCTACCAAAAGCGGAGTCTGATCGATTGTTAAATCATGAATACAAAATTGTTGACGAAAACTCTAACTTTGATGTAAAATATTTGTATTAGGTGTAAATTTTATAGTAAGTTACATAATTTTTGTGACATACTTTGAAATAAAAAAAGTTAAATTTTAGAGGGTGGCGTAAACTTTTACTAACATTTTGTGTGAATTATCAGTAAAAGTCATCAAGTATGAACGGGACTCAATCGTTTTATATTGTAACAATTGAGGCCAGAGCTCCCTTATCCACAAGACTTTTGTCATACATCTTAATTTAAATTATGAAAATATTGTTGCATCATTTAGAGCTAATTTATGGAAATTTTTTTGGAAATTCTACAATCCCGTTGAGGGAACTATTTCCTTAGCTTTAAAGAACAAGTTTTTAAAGCACATATTATTGTACTGTACAAGCCTTTAAAGCACAAGGGAATGGTTCCTTAAAAGGAACTGTAGAATTTTCCAAAATTTTTATATGGTTCCGATTCACAAAAGGTGGGATGGACCCTTTGGTCTATATTTATCCACATCACTCTGAAGAAGTTTATTTTTAATGAATTAGAGTGATGTGAATGAATATAGACCAAGAAATCCTTCTTACCTATCATAGACCGGATCAATATAAGAATTTTCCCTAATTTAGGATGGAACTGGTAAACATTTAACGTCTGGTCTTTTATGAGGTGGAATTATATCAATTTTTTTGACTATATTTTCTCCTCATTTCAAACGGCAGTATAGTAGTGCCTGCAGGACTATAAAATAAAAAAAAACATAGTAAAATATGCTTCTTGCTTGTAGCATGTGTACAGCTCTATTAGCCGTTGGCAGGCCAACTCAACCACATTACTCCAAATGACCCATTTTTCCTCACAACTGATGTCCTACGAACTAAGAACCTTCCATTACACTCCAAAACACGTAAAGTCAAGTACAAAGACCATATATAGACATCCAACTCTGTAATAGATACTTACTCCTATATAAATAACCTCTACTCATATTTTCCTATAGGCTAGAGGTTTCAAACATCTTCTTGAAAAAAAAAAGAAAGCGTTATGGATTGCATAATTTTGCCCGTTTCAATCTTGAGAAGGTGTTATTCGGGATCACGACTCGGGTACCGGCCTCTGACGGACGATGTTTTTGGCAAATCCGATGATCCGGTGACGGTGGTGGTTGGGAAGGAGAAGAGGGAGTTTTTAGTTGAGCCATTTGTGTTAGAAGAAAGCCCTTTTAGGGTTTTGATTGATATGGTTATAAAGGAAAACATGGGAAGAGTTCTCCATTTGAAGGGAGCTAAAAGAGTTATATATGTGGATGTTGATGCAATTTTGTTTGAGCATATGCTTTGGCTTATGCAAAATGATTGTTCTTCCTTCTTTTATACAGCTCAATCTCAAAGAAATTATTGACTTCTATGCTCAAGAGAATTAAGGGGCTCAATTTATCAATCTAATCTAAAGGTAATCTATGTTCATATGAGTTTGTGTTGTTTTTTTTTTTGTTTTTTTTTTTTGTTGATCATTTAATATTTAAATGGCTGTATCTTCTCTATTTTGTTTTTTTTTTTTGAAATTTTGATTCTTTGTCTAATTTTGTTGTTTTTCTTTTATTTTTCCAGACGAGTGGTTGAAATATTAAGACTGATATTTAAATATGTGATGCTCATGGCGTTGGCTTCATTATGGGGGGCCTGCAAAGGAGTAACAGAAGACGGTTTAATTTGACAATTTATGGTTCCATCCGGCAGGTTTTGATAGCTTTAATATGTATATAAATTCATCCTCACACATGGACTTCGACCCACGAAGAAAAACAAGAAAAGAAAATATTTCTCATTCATGATCTATGTGTATCATTTAATGTTTCTCTAATTCTTTGGTGGAAAAAGGTTAATATCATGTTATGCTCGATTGATATTTATTTATTCAAAAATTTACAGTTTTTTTTTATTATTCTTTAAATATTTATATAGTACATTATTATTTATATATATAAATTTTAAAAAATTATATTGTATAAAATTTTAAATTCAATAAAATAATTTACTATCTTCCCTTTATTACATGCAGTGAAAGTTACGTATTCGCCTGCTTAAGTAATTCGTTAATTAGTATAATTTAATAGGTGTCAAATATACATTGCTTTACTGTAAGGTACAATCAAATCAAACATTTGATCGGTCGGGATCATCAAATGGTAGTAAGAGAAATTGGTGTGCTAGTATATCAGGAATAAATAGAAAGTTTCTCGGGAAAAAAAAAAACTACATATAATTGTCTCCACCTAGCATCTAAAGTGTAATTTTCATTTAAATTTCCTTGACATCTCGTCCAAATTCTTTTAGTCGTAAAACATTTAGATAGATTCGTTTTTTGATCCTATTTATAAAATTTATAATATAAATTAAATTTTAAAAAATAAATAACATTAAATAATAAAAATAAAACACATAAAATTTGATTATAATCATAAAAATTTATAATTTAGATGCAAAACCTAATCTATCTAAATATTTTATGTTATCGTCTTCCTACGATCTTCATCAACAAATTACATAGATGCTTCAGCCGACTAACAGTTGTTCTCAGGGATTGTACAACTAGACGAAAATTAACCAGTAAAAATTGTACTTGATGAATAGTCAATATTCTTTTTCCTAATCCTCAACATTGAGCAAATCACAAGTAAGACAACAATTTAGTTCTTAATTAGGAATCTCATAATAATTGATCAAATGGAAGTCATATGACCAATTAATATGAATGGAAATGCATGAGTTACATGCCAATGTGAGACCATCAATTATGTAAATAACAAATCAAGAAATCAAAACAAATTTATTTTTAACGTTTAGACAATCACAATAGTAAACATAAAAGTAAACATTTATAACACAAAATGCGTTCTACTTTCCCCCTTAAACAAATTTGGTTATCCATAGTGGATATGATTATATGGAGTTTGCTTTGAACTTCTTTTTGCCATTAATTAGTATGATTGTGTCGTAAAATTTAAAGTATAACTTTGTCTTTGATGAATTGTGCAAATTTGGTAAAGACGAAGAGAAAAGGAGAATTGAAAAGAAAACACGAGAATTGAATTATGAGGAGAAATTTATAAAGACAATTATATGGATCTAGACCTATGAACCCCTTATTTATAGATACACATGAGAGAGTTTATAACCAACACATTATTAACTAAGTCAAGCTTAAGTTACATAAATGCCCTTAACGAGGCTGCTACATGGGCACTTTTAGAACAATTATAAAAACATGTCAAGTGCTAGCTAATTCATTAGTCCCCTTGGCTAGGTAGCGAAAAGTCATAATCGGGATCAAGCTGATAATAACCGTTAAAGTCCCCTGTAACTCTTTCTTGACCGTGATGCCGAAGCTTAGTATCCTTTATTGTAAGATCTAGATGTTCCAAATCGAGGAGCATATATTCCAAGTCGAGGTATATACGAATCTCAATTTACCATAACCATCTCTTGACACCTCGGCATATGCTTGCATGCACTCGAACCTTTTTTAGCCCATTGATGCAAGCCCCAAGATTCTTTCTCTTTATCCCATAGAAGCGAGCTATCCCATAAAGTTTGTCATTTTGCAATGATGACTTTTCCATAAAGTCGACTGCTTGCTGAGTCCCTATGCATTATTAATGTTTGAACTACACAGCACTTTGTTTCCTTCACCCCTTCTTTAATGCACATTTTTTTTTCAAAAAAGATCCGCTAGCTTTAAAGTCAAGGATGACTTTTAACTTTTTCCCCCAATTAAAGCAAAAATTTTTACATCCCCTCAATTAGGGCACAATCAGTCCGTCTTCCTTTAAACATAGGCCTTGTGCTATATATACCCCCCCTTACCTTGCGGTTTCATTCCTTTACCCTTTCACTATCTTTATGAACAAATCCTCCTTTCTTCAAGTTTTAGCCAGCCTCACCCGTTGATCATCCGTTTGAGCACCACCCACCGTTCATTTCCAGGCCATTTCCAAGCTTTCTTCAAATTTCTCCCTCACACTTGACAAGAAGCAATGGTTGGCACGTTCACTCCTTCTTCATTCATAAGCACTCCTTAACCCCCCTTCCCCAATAAATGAAATTGACAAACTACTGAACCTTTTCAACGAAGCCCTCCTAGTCGTAGTTCCCCTAAATTTTCCAGCCGAACCTCTCGCATCAGAGCCTCCTCATAATAAATACTCCGACCTTAAAAGCCTAAACACCCCCAACACCCTTGAACCTGAAGACATCAAAATCTTTATGGATAAGTATTGATTCCCTAAGGACGTACATATCAAATTCACCACCTCTGAGGACCGAGGCCACTTGCCCCCTCCTGGCTACTTAACTATTTACTAGGAGTAAATTGAGGCAGGGCTAAGACTCCCTATAGCCCATCTTCTAACCTAGCTTTCTGATCGTTGGGAGTGCTTTAACATCAGCATATCCCAACTGACCCCTAACGCTATCAGAGTTATTGTTAGCTTTTCTTTTTGATGTAAATTATATGACATCCCCTTTCTTTGGATACCTTTAGGATGCTGCTAAAACTCTTAGGATCTTCAAGGGGTTTTTTATGTTTCCCCCCGAGATCCGGGCAAACAGCTCACTTTGGGCAACCTTTCTTCTATTCATGATTGGAAGAAATCATTCTTTTTCATTTGATATTTAGATCCTCTGATGCCCCGAGGTCCCTCGAACCTTATCAAAGAAAATCTAAAGGCAAAGAATGCCTCCCGTCCAGACTCTGATGAAGCTAAAAGACTCATCGAGTTTAACCTTAGGATAAACTTTCACAACCAACCAACCATCCTTTCTAATAACATCCAGGCTTGGGCTCGACTGCTTCCCAAGCATAGCACTTCTGAGGGCTACGACCCCCATAAAGGTTAACATTACCACTGATTACTTATTTTTTTTAACCATAACAAATCCGAATTGATGATTTTATATTTTGTAGAGTTAGGTGGATTCCTGAGAGGCTTGGTTTCTACCACACTTGCGATTGGAGCTAGCTTCTCAAACTAGTCCGCACTATCATCTGTCAACAGATCCTCCTCAGCCACTATAAGTGCCACTTTAGGTCTGCTGCGAATGTTTTGGCCACCACGAGCACCACTCTTGGGACTGCTAAGAACTTATTTCATGAAGCTCTGGTGATGACCAAGCAGTTACTCTGGCTATTCAAGCTGTTGCCCGAGTCGAACCCGAAATGGTTTGGGTGACCAGGAAGAGAAGTAGATAGGCTGGTACCTCGGCCACCCATTCTTTTTCAGGCACCCCGGCCTCAACCACTTCACCTCCGAGACCCTCTGGAATGGGCAAGGTTGTGAAGGTTCCTGGCAAAGTTACTAGGAATATTCCTATGTCCAAGCAATTCCTCACTACCTATGGTAAGCCTTCTCTTTTGCACACTTCCTTCCTACTCTTCATTATATTATACACATAAAATTTCCATTGACCTGTTATTATTATTTTTTTTTAACTTTTCAAGAGGCAGAAAGTACAGTCCCGAGGAGAAAATGAGGTCGGTTGGGTCAAGAGATCTCCCTTGGTCTCAAATATTCATCGACCCTCTCTCGAGCCCTTCTTACCTCAGGTAGTACTCAATTTCGACCCACCCATCCAATTGACATCAATGAATGATCCCAATTCGCGAGAGTGGCTTGGGAACAAGCCAAGTTCATTGCCCTTCCATGGGATATAGCCTATATAAAGAGGCTAACTCCCCAACAGAGGCTCGATGAGCTGCACGTCAGCTTGTTAAATGTAAATAACCTCTTTTCTCTCCTTCTCTTTTTTCGAACCTTTTATCCTTTGCTTTCTCACAAGATCCTAATTTTGCCAATTATTGTTTTGCAGGCCATCACCATTTTACCTGTTATTGTTGAGCAAAAAGCCACCTTCAACTCCACTATAAAATCCATGAAGTAGGAGGTGATCCATGCTAAGGCCGAGGTCGACTAGAAAGTAAAGGGAGGCAGTGAATGCTAACGAGCTTAAGTGCAACAGCGAAGCGATGAAGAAGTATGATGAGTGGAAGGCTACATATGGATGAGCTGAGAGAAAAGCATCGCCAATCTGAGATGGAGAAGAAGACTCTTCATGTTGACATCACCGATCGAAACAAGAAAATCGCCGACCAAGGCAAGAAGATTCTCCAGCTTTAGGAGAGGCTCAGACTGTTTAGGCAAAATTTAACTCTCAGGAGAAGGAGCTCTTAATCCGTGACAGAAATGCATTCATCGCCTCAGCAGAGATAGATGCAATGCTAAAAAAGTTCACCTAGAAGGTCTTCACCATGGGGTTCATAATGGCGTGTGACCATTTCGTGAAGAACTCAAACTTGTGCACAGGCCTTCCTTATGATACCTCGGTCAATGACGAGGTAATCAATTATTTGGAAGCGAAATTCAAGGGCCATGTACCGATCCCTGGGACTCCCAAAGCTGCCAACTCGAAAAATGCTGAACCAGAATCTGCTCCTCGATTATTTGAACCCAAGTTTGAGCCTACTGAACTAGCTCCTATTTCTTCCGCCGGGCCTTCCAGTGCACAATTATAAATCTCTTTGTAATAATTATTTGTAATAGATAGTTCCTCTTTATTAATAAAAGTTGAGTTTTTGCACTTCAATGGCTCCTATTCTTTCTTCATTCAATTTGTTGTTTTCATGACCCAAATTTATGCCAGATACACTAAGTAGCAAGCATATGAGATAACAAACACTTAATAGCTACTACTTAAACTCTTATGGCTGTACTCAAACTTATAATAACAATTAGGTGAATTTTTAAGTGAGTAACACTTAAGTAAGAAACACTTGCATTTGTGTTCTCTTGCTTTTTCTTTTTCATTTTGAACCCAATCCAAATCTTTTTGGCACATCGACGGGTCAAAGCAGTTTGCTTTTTTTGAGAGGAAACCACTGGATCTCAGCCTTCCTATAACTCATGTTTTTTTTTCTTTTATCTATTTTATTTTTCGAACATGATCCTAACACTCTCTTTAACACATCGGTGGGTCGGAAACGGGTCACCCTTTTTGAGGAGGAACCACTTGGTCTCCGGCCTTCTATCAATCATGCTTTTTTCTTTCATCTGCTTTTTTTCTTTTTCATTTCGAACTTGATCCAAATCTCTTTAGCACATTGGTTGGTCAAAGCGTTCATCTTTATTTAGAGGGGACCACTAAGTCTCAGCCTTTTATCACTCATGCTTTTTTCTTTTTCATTTTGAATCTGATCCAAATCTCTTTAGCACATCGATGGGTCGAAGTAGTTCACCTTTTTTTGCAAGGAGACCATTAGGTCTCAACCTTCTAATAATATTCAATACATTTTTTCAAGAATTGTTCATTTTCTTAAGAAATGAAGTCCATTACATCCCTTGATAATATTTCTTCAAATTTACAATATTCCACATTTTGGGAATAGCACTCCTTTAATATCCACGAGCTTATAATACCCGATCTATGAGCCTTTACTACACGATAAGGGCCTTCCCAATTTGGCCTTGTCTAACTTTTTTGTTCCTTCGACTCAGTTGTCTCGTTCCTCTGAAGCACCAAATCTCCAAGTCGTAAGTATCTATGTTTAACCTTGGGATTATAATGTTGATCCATGACTTGTTTGCATTTAGTTTCCTGAATGGATGCATCCAACCTTCTTTCTTCCAATAGATCTAAATTAGTCATCAAAGCATCCTCATTTCTCTCCAAGTTACATAATCCTACCCGAGTTGATTGTAACCCAATTTCAGCAGGAATAATAGCTTTGGAACCGTAGACTACGCTAAAAGGTGTGTGTTCATTAGCTGTTCATGGAGTGGTTTTATATGCCCATAGGACACTAGGCAATTCATCAATCCATGCACCTTTAGCTCACTCTAGCCGAGTCTTGAGTCCCATAAGAAGGGTTTAGTTATAAACTTTTATTTGCCCATTTGCTTATGGATGTGCCACTAAGATGAAATATTGTTTTATGCTGGGATTATAACGGAAGATTTTGAAAGGTTTTCCCTCAAACTGCTTCCCATTATTAGAAATAAGAATAGAAAAGATTCAGAACAGACAAACAATATTTTTCAAAAAAACTTTTCTATCAATCTTTTAGAGAAAGAGACTAAAGGTTCGGTTTCGATCCATTTGGTGAAATAATCAATGTCTACTATAAAAAAATCGACTTTACCTACCCCCTTTGGCAATGGTCCTAGGAGGTCTATTCCCTATTAGGCAAATGACCATGAACTCTGAATTGGGACCATATCTATACTCGATTTACGGGGAATAAGTGCATGTATCTGGTATCAGTGGCACTTCCGAACTAAGTCATTCGCATTTGAATGTAAAGTGGGCCAATAATATCTTGCAAGCAATACCTTACGAGCTAAGCTCCTCAGCCCTATATGGCTTCCACATATACTTTCATGGACCTCTCTTAGGACGTAATTAGTCTCGGCAGGATAGAAACACCTTTGCAGTGGGCACAAATAAGCCTTTTTGTAAAGAACTCTATCGATCAATATGTGGGATAATTATACGTATATTTTATGGCTATATATTTAAGCTTTCTGGCATCAGCTAGGTTTTCAAGAAGTTTATTACTATTCAAGTAATTTATTATGAGTTCCATCCAATCAAAGTTTATGTGAATATCCATGATTTTATCCATGGGATCGATAGACCTTGAATCTTGCACTTCCACTAATATTTTCTTTGTCAAGTACGAGTATATTGTCGAAGCTAGATTTGATAATATCTCTGCATGTGTATTTTTAACTTGTGGAACTTTGAGAAGGTCTGCTTTTTTGAATTTTGACATCCAACTTTTCACTTCGGTCAGATACTTCTTTAAAATCACATCTCGGGTTTCATAATTTCCTAGACTTTGACCCATTTTATTGGACAACTTCATCCCACATATGATGCCACGTATTCAACTTCATTGTTTGTTGTTGAGAATCCGAACCTTAATGCATAAGTAAGGTAATCCCTTTCTGGAGACCTAATTATGATAACTGCTCTGGCTCCAGACTCATACAAGGCCCCAGGTCCTCAACGTGAAACTCCCATATAAGGTCTTCTCTTAATTGGTCCTCTTTGGACTGATCCACTGACATAATTAATTCTAACTTTTTAAATCCACAATTTTTTGTTATAAAGTCCACAAGAACTTGTGCTTTGATGGTTGTTCGAGACTTGAACTCAATATCAAACTCGAACAACTCAACAGACTATTTTAGTATCCTTCTCGAGGTGTCAGGTTTACTCAATATATTTTTCAAGAGAAAGTTTATTAAGACAATTATTCTATAATAGTGGAAATAAGGTCTCAGCTTCCGAGCTCATATCACCAAGGAGAAGGCAGCTTTCTCTATAAGAGAGTAATTCTTTTCCGGCCCTTGTAGCACCTTCCTTACGAAATATATGGTGCATTGCTTGCCGTGTTCATCCTCTTTTAGGAGAACCAAATTGATTGCTGAATCTGTAATTGAAATATACAAGTACAAAGGTTCTCCTTTTTATGGACACACAAGCTTCGGTAAGATGTTTAATATATGTCTTTTAAACTCTTTAAAGGCCTTCTGAGCTTCTTCTATCCACTGGAAATTCTTTATCTTTTTTATAAGTTGGTAAAATGGTAGCCCTCTTTCTACTGACTTAGATAAGAATCGGTTTAGAGCTGCCATTCTACAAGTTAATCTTTGAACTTTTTTGACCGAAGTAGGAGTTTTCATATCAATTATAGCTTGAACCTTTTCCAGACTGGTCTTAATTTCCCGATGAGAGACTATGAACCCCAAAAATTTTCCCGAGGGGATCCCAAATGTGCATTTTTTGGGGTTCAACCTCATTTGGATTGCCCTTAATATCTCGAAAGTTTTTCTCAAGTCTTCCAGCGTCTCTTCGAAGGTTCTGCTTTTCACCACCATATCGTCTATATAAACCTCTATGTTATGATCTATTTACGATTTTAACACCTTATTAACGAGCCTTTGATACAATATGTGAAAAGGCATCGTAACATAACAACATGTGCCTCAGTTTGTGATGAAGGAAGTTTTTAGCTCTGTTCCTCATCTTTCTTTTCCATGAATATCTGATGATATTGCATCTAGAAAGTGCAAAATATAAAACCCTACGAAAGAATCAACTACTATATCAATCCGAGGCAAAGGGTAACTGTCCTTTAGATAGGCTTTATTAAGATCGATAAAATCTTGGCACATACGCCATGAAAAGTCTTGTTTACTTACAAGGACAGGATTACAAAGTAAGGTCGGATACAATACTTTTCTAATAATTTTTGCAACTAAAAGCTTATCCACCTCGACTTCAATAACTAAGCTTCGTTCTGAACTGAAGAGGCACTTCTTCTGCTTGACTGACTTATGTGTTGGATCCACTCCAAGCTTATGCTCCATGATTTCTTAGGGAATACAAGGCATGTCTTCCACTGTTCAAGCAAATATGTCCTTGTATTCACTAAGGAGTTCGAAAAGGAGGCCCTTGAACTCTGCTGGAAGAATAGCGCAAATTTTTATCTTTCTGTCTAGGAGGCTCAGATCAAGGGGTATTATGACAGTCTTCAATGGGAACCTTATCATTTGACTCCACTTTGGCCTTACCGTTTCCTTTCGGCTAGGGCAACTCTGGTATCTCATATGCACTCATTGAAGGACCTGCATTTTCTCTTTTTTTCATCGGGTCGGTCGATAACTCTTTTAGTACACTCGAGATGGATGGAGCATAGAAGGTTTGAAGAAAGGCTTTTTCTACAACAGACATTTTCTGTGATTAGGATCACAGGGCCATCATATAGTATGCCTGACCCTCTTGTTGGTTCCCAATTATCGTGCCTTCTGACCTATCTCTCAAAATAAATTTTATTTTGATGTAAAAAACAGAGGGAAGGATCTTGTACATGTACTGAGTAGGTCGACTCCAGATTATATTATAGGAACTGTCTCTTTTCATGATGAGAAAATTAGTTATCTCAACTCTGTGCTATGGGAAAGTTTCGAGGGTCAGTGATAGCACAATTTGTCCTTCTGGCATGACTGAGTCCCTAGTAAAACTCAACAGAGGAGTCTTAAAAGGCTTGATCAAAGACGGATCAATGTGCATTTTCTCCCAAACATCCTAGAAAATAATGTCCGCCGAACTTCCAGTATTGACGAACACTCTATGCATTTCATAATCAGCCAGTTGCACATGAATTACCACCGGGTCATTGTGGGACATGCGGCTGGAAACTGGGTTATCCAAGGTGTATCTGAGGCTCATGAAAGGTTTTAGCCTCTTTTCCCTATCTTCTCCTACAGGCACATACCTCGCATACTTTTTCCTTTCATTACTGGAATCCCCAGTCATCGAACCTCCAACTATTGTAATTTATCACTAATTCCACATGAATATGTTCTTCTTGAACTTGATTATTATTTTTCTTCTGATTATTTTAATTCGGCTGGCGAGGAGGATATTGTCGAGGCTGCACTTGGTTGGCCCTATTGTTAGCATTTCTTTGAAATTCCGTCGTAGTTCGGTTGATGAACTACTGTAGATGTCCTTCCTGGATTGTTCTTTCTAACCCAATCTTCAAATGGATTGCACGCCTCTATGTCATGACCATGTTGCCCATGGAACGTGCAATATTTTGACTTATCCCTTTGATTAGGTCCTGTTATTATTGGGGGAGGAGGTTTAAGGATTCTGATGTGCTATACCTGATATAATATTTCCTTCCTAGAAGTGTTAAGAGGTGTAAAATTTGAGTCCGGGAGAACCTTTGTCCTTGAGGGTCGATCATCAACATTATTGTTTGGATACACTACTTGGTTAGCCAAAGGTCTTCTGCTGGCTTAATTCAATCTATCCACAATTTTGGTTTTTTAGAGGAGGAGGAGTCAGAAGCACTTGAGTTCTTTTCCTTTTGGGAGTCATACATTTCCCGTTTAGTTCTGTTAGACTTCTCGCCTAGTATCAATTCTGAGACCTTATCCTAAGTCGGATCCCACTGCACAACATTTTTTATTTGACTCATTTCGTTATTGAAGCGATCAACAAACTTATTGAGGGACTTGTATGACTTCTGCCTAATGTTCATGAGATGTGAGGTATTTTTCTTTTATACCACATATTTACTCCAAAAATGCCCGAGGAAGGACTTTGTTAACTCATGAAAGTTGCAATCAAATTTAAAAGTAGCTCCTGGAACTATTTTTGCACGGGGTCTCGGAGTGTTGTGACGAACAAGTTGCATCAAATGGCGTCGCTATAGCCATAGAAGCTAGTGATGGCCACCACATGTTGAAGATGGTCAGATCTTCGAAAGGAATTGGCTTTGTACTTGTCCAGATCAGGCAATTTGAAGTGTTGAAGCAGAGGCTCCATTTTTATTGAGATCGTGAATGGATCTCTATCTATTTTCGTTGGAGCGGAAATATGTGCCATCAAATTATTATTATTATTTTAATTTTCTAAATTTTGTTCTCAAGGTTCTGCTTCTTGAGCTGTTTTAAAATAGATTGGGAGGGGCCTTTATGATTATACTTTTTGAAGATTGTGTATCGATCCTCTCATGCATCGGTATTCTCTCTGTTATGCTAGTAGTTGTTTGTTATTCCTTTGGATTAGTCATCCGAGTAAGACTTATAATTTTGTGTCTTAGGTCATTTGGACTGACGACGTTCTCAGGCTGTTTGCCAAAACGCCGACCACAAACCCGTTACTGCTTAGCTCGGGGTGTGGCTGCTCAGTTAGACCGATCAAACAGAGTGTGGTGTTCGCGTTGCTCCACAAAAGCTCGAAAAGATTCGAAATGATCAGCAATATACTTAAGAACATCATTTTGCTTCTATCGTGCCTCGGTTGATGCTCCGAAGTTGTTTGCCTCATCGTTTTGAAGCGGAAGATGATGATTAGTTGCTTCAACCTCCTTGCTAGCTGCACGTCTTGCACCTCGGTTCTTCATTTCTTTGGAAAATGAAACTGTTTATTGAATGTGCTGTAGCTAAGTTGAAATAGTTTGAAAATTTACGGTTCCCATAGACGGTGCCAAATGAATTGTGCAAATTTGGTAAAGACGGAGAGAATAGGAGAATTGAAAAGAAAACATGAGAGTTGAATTATGAGGAGAAATCTTTATGAGGACAACTATATGGATCTAGCCCCATGAATCCCTTATTTATAGACACACATGAGGGGTTTTATGGCCAACACACTATTAACTAAGCCAAACTTAAATTATATAAATGACCTTAACGAGGTTATCATGTAATTACTTTTAGAATAATCATAAAAAACATGCCAAGTGTTAATTCTAAGCACCATCATCTTTGGTATTGGAAAGGTCAAATGAAGACCTTATACTTGACGTGATCAAGAGGATTTATTATTTTCCCATGGGAGTTTGTTAGGACTGAGATGGAGTACTTAACCCTTTGGATATTGTTTATACCATTAGGAAAATTTTAGGGTCTATAGACATCATTTTAATGTATTTTAAAAGATTATGCAGTATGATTTTAATATTATAAAAACTTTAAAACATTACAATACAACTTCCCCATTACATTATATTCCATATACTACTATGCTGTCATGACAGTGATAAAATTGATCTTAGATCCGCACCTAACTGATTATGATACTAGGCGGTATTAACTAATTTTCCTTTCAACAAACGTAAAGATTTGTTAAGAACTATGCATGGCCAAAACTTTTTCTAAGTGAGGAACAAATGCAAAATAAACATTCTAAAATGTATTAAGCCTAATTTAGTAGATAAAATTTTTCCTTTTATTTAAATTGTCCCATTTTATGATAAGATGATACTATTATTTTAAAGATAAAAAAGCAATTTAGTTTTTTATCCTTGAGATATCAATTAATCTGCTCCTATATTATCACAATAGACCAATTTAATCCTTTATTTTTAAAAAATTAATTAATCTAAAACCTATGTAGAGCTGTCAATTGGATTTTGTGAGTCGAATTTTGATAAGTCCAAACTCAACCCATTTTAAATTTAAATATTTAGATCCAACCTCATCTCACAAAAACTCACATATATTAAGTTCAAATTCAGCTCACTTATTACATTGGCTTTGAGCCAAGTTCAGGCTAGCACAAGTTCACTTATATTTATACAGTTTTTACTTCAATTTCATATAATTTATTTACTAATTAAGAAAATTCTCATAATTTTATATGTTGTAATGATATATTATTATATTTTACACTATTTTTTTTTTTTTTATATATACAATCACATATTATATACATTATTCAAATAAAACACCTTAAAATTTTCTATGATTATTAAACGATTAAGTTGAATAATGAAAATAACATATACATTAGATGACGTAATAGTATTGTTTTAACAAATTATCTTATATTTATAATTACATATTAAGTGATTTTATATATTAAAATACATACATACAGATAATATTTGCAAATTACATATACACATATGTATAAGATAACACACACACATATATTAGGACCGAGCCTAAATCGGGTTAATTTTAGCAACGTCTAAACTCGGTTCACTTTGAAATCTAGTCTAAAACGTAAGCCAAAGCTCAGGCAAGCCCATTTTCATAAAAGGTTTGGCCCGAATTTTAATAGACTGGTTAGGCTGGCCCAAGAATTCTAATTGATAGTATTATTTGTGACGAATCATGGATTAACCAATAAAACAAGTCTCATGATAATTACATGACTATTAACTTGTAATAGATATGTTATTACGAATTTCGTTAGTTTGTTTATAATTTTCACATCTTAGATTAGTTATTTTTTCAAAAAAAAATTGGACCAAATTAACTTTTTATAATAGATAAAAGATCATAGTAATTGATGCCTAAATATAAAGAGTATAAATTGATCCTTTTTCCATTCTTTTCAAAAACGTGTTTCTTTTGTAATCTAGCACTTTAAAGTACTGCTAATAATCTAGTACTATTTTGTTCTTGTACGTTTGAAGACGTGCAGTACTACATAGATCACATTATCTACGCCAACTTCGAAAAGATATTCAAGATCCTTCTACATTGAGTTTGTGAAAAGTTACGAGAATTTCTTATATTTCTAGAAGGCATTGGAAATTGGAGCAGCTCTAATGTGAAAATCCATTGCCTTTGAAAAGTTTCTAATCATTGCTTATTCTGTCTGCCGCAACAGGCTTAAACATCCAAACGTTCACTTATTTCTACATTAATTAGAAGAGCTACCAATAATTGCATTACATGCAAAACAATTGCTGGTTTTTCAATTAATCCAAAAAACAGCGCTTGGCAAATGCAATCTATAAATTCATAATTTCTTGATACGAGCCTTTGGACTGGTGACTTAATAGTAGCATGCCTAACTCACCAAATCAAATACTCGATTAGAGCTAACTATAAACATGAATTTGGCACCATCAATAATTTCGATAGCAAAGTATTGGATAATATCGAAAAATATAAAAGGAGTGGTTATAATTTATATCCATGTATAGCGTATAAATGAATATAAATAAATCAGACACTTTAATGTTAAAATTTGTTTAATTATTTTAACAAATTTGAAAATAAATACAAACTTTATCCATGTTTATCTTTCAGATAAATTGAAATAAGTTTTTATCGAGTCGAACTCGAATCATATTGAGTAGTTTGAACTCAATTTTTATATGTAAATTTAAAATTTTTAACTTATCGAACAGATTTCAAATCGAATATAACAAATTAACAAATACTAAATTTCGTTCAGAGTTTACTTAATTATTGACAAGCGAAACTTGAACAAACTCTTACTGAATAGAATTCTTTCGAATATCGAATAATTTAAATTTATTTACAATCCTGTGACAGTTTTTATTATTGACACCTTGGATCTCATTTGCTAACACTCTTGAGTCCTCTCTAAAATGTCAGCATCTCGAGCTACAACTTCAAACTTAACCCAAACCTCTTATGCATGGAGGCGCAATCAATGTGCTTAGAAGCCAGATTGTACTGAGAAAGAATAGTAGATGCAAGGACCCAGTAACTATAAATATTCATCATTGAATAAGTGAAAGTTATCAAGGCCCATAACAGGAATTGGTCTGACAGATTAGTTCAAATTTTAGGGGCCTTTAAACTTCTTGTATTTTAAATTGGGGCCTTAACCCAATGTTCATACGCTATGAGTGGGCTTTAATTACAACCGTTTAAAGCTTAGCTTTTTCTTTTTTTCCGAAAAGAAGCATATAATTTTTTTAAGGCCAATGATAATGCCACAGCATATTTGATGTCAAAATACCAAACTTTCCCTGTATCACCATTCTCTTCATTAATAACCAGGTTATTTTGGTAATTTTGCGGCAAATTTGCTGTGGCAATAAGGTTTTTGCTGTGGCATTATCATTGGCCTATTTCTAATGCAGAAACAGATCATTTTATTAATAAAATAAAGTTAAAAAACTGATCTTTTATGCCCAATAGAAAATGTGTCTTGCACAAACGGGCAATGACCGACTGATTTATCAAACTGAAAATTATTTATAAAGTCATAAATTTAGAATTGTTTGTTAAGATTACTTTACGTGACAAAATTATAGTGAATCACTAATTCTTAATATTAAATATTCAATCGGATTTCATTATTTCTTTTTTCAATTTAGTAATAGATCAATAATTTTATCACTTTGTATAATCATATACTAAAACGGAAACTACTTGATTAATATATTTTAGACTGCCTCGGATTGAAATTTTTTATAGTTCGTGAAGTGTGATGAAAATTCAAGCATTCCGCCACAACAAAATTTTTAGGCTATTGCAAAATTAGTTGTCTGCAGCAACAGGCTTAAACATCCAAACATTTTACAAGAAATTTTACTTGTGATTTTTACTATGCGGAAGCAAAGAAGTAAAATGTTGTGGTTTAAAGAAGGAGAACGTAACACTACTCTTTTTTTCACAAGGCGGCATCCAATCGAAAAATGCAGAATACGATCAAAGGGCTCCATAATGCTGAAGGTATTTGGTGCGACAAGAAAGAGGATCTTGAAAAAATCATTCTTCAACATTTTGGCACAATTTTCACTTCAATTCAACCCGATTCTAATGATCTTAAAATTGTTTTAGAACGAGTGTGTAGTCGAGTAACCAAGCGATGCATTGACATGGGACTTCACTCCTAAAAGGTAACTAAAGTTTTATTATAGCACAAATGCATCCTTTAAAATTTCTGGTGCCAGATGAAATGTCTCTCATTTTTTACCAAAAATTCTGATACATTATAGGGAAAGATGTTATTATATATATATATATATATATATATATATATATATATATATATATATATATATATATACACACACACACACTCTGCTAGTGGTACTCTGGGATATATATATATATATACACACTCTGCTAGTGGTACTCTGGGAGGAGAGGAAGGGGAGAGAAGAAGATTTTAACTTAGAAATTTTTTGGATGCCTTTCAATACTGAAAACATCCTATTTATAGAAGAAAACTTACTGTTGCTACAGGGTCAAATAGTGACTGTGTACAGTAACTTTTCCAGTGATTTATGCCGCTACAGTGTACAGTGTACAGTGAACGGTATTTGTACATGTAAATAGTAAAGTACATTTGAAAATAATCCTATCTATTACAATTGGGATTCTTCAATTTTGCTGAGGTCGATGTGAAACAGTCGTCCTCATTTGATTGGGCCAATGACATGACACTTATTTCTTTTTTGTTGAAATCTTTTTCTTCGATTTCTTTTGTTTTGATTTTTCTTTTGTCTTCTTTTTGTTGGAAACTTCATGTTTGTCAGAAGAGCTTGAAGTTCCTTCTTTGAGTTGGGAGAGAGTGTCTTCCAGTTGTTTGATGTAGGCATCCTTGTTTTTGGCAGAAGCTAACAAGGCAACATTTGATGACCTTTGTTGGAGAAATTGGGCAGTTTCCCTATCTGATGGTAGCAGAAATTATGAATTCTTAGCAAATCATAGTTGAACTTGAGTCTTATGAGCATTGCTAGTATCATAAGAATCCCACCACTTGATTGAGCCTTGCCTGACTAGTAAAGGTGGAAAGGCTTGATTGTTATTCTTAACAAATTCGAATCTCCATTGAAAAATCCTAGGTAATGTGAATTTTGAGAAGAATTGTAGTGAAATGGCATTGTTGAATTGGGCTGAGAAAACATTTTGATTTGAAGAATTCAAAACCTTCTAAAATTGGTGAAGGTAAAATAGACTCATTAAATCCAATTAAAGACCAAAATCTATTAAATCATATTGGAAAGGTGTAAATTTTGTTCTTTTTGAAAAAGAATAAACAAGAATGTTTATTCTCAATATTTTGATAAGTGAAGGTATTAAACCAAATACTTTAATATCCTAGTAAAAATAACCAGGATATCTTTGAGACTCAGTGACTATTATGAACCTCCGATGTTAAGGTTTGGCTAGATTATCTGTTTATGTTAGATCTGATATCTGGTGATGGTATATAGGGTGTCAGCCTATACTTCGGTATAGCAAGACGCTTGAGTTTACTCGCAGAAACCCACGTACCTAACCAGTTGATTATTTGTATTAAATGTTTAAGAATTTCATAAATCTGTTAGATCTTTAGTTAATTTTAACATTCAAGTAAGGTCTTGTTGGTCCTATGGGATATGATTCTGTTGTCGATTTAGCCGACGAACAGGGCGTTGTGGTTTGATAGGTCCTCTACCCATAGAGTGTAAGGACTTGTTCTTGCAAAGATCTAGACTGAATGTTAAGATTTGCATAAAGATCTATTAATCTGAGTTGTTCTTTCACATTTATAATAAATAATTGGTATCAGCTTATACATAATCAGATAAATCTAAAACAAACATTAACATGGAAGGTTGATAATTTTCATCTTATGAAACCCAAAGGTTTCTGTGCCAAAGGGAACAAGGGGGTACAACCACCTGCATAAACATTTTAAATTTTTATTTTATTTATTTTCCGTACTTTAAATTTTGCATTTTAATATTTTGTTGTTTAGGTTTCATTTGAATAATGATTGCTTTCTTCAGATTTAATTCTAGATTTCCCAAGCCTCATCCTCCTCTTCTTCAAATCGTTCTTTTCTTAAAGAAGAAATCAATTTTTCTGATCTTTATCAGTCTTTGGATAATTGGAAAATGTTTCTCAAACATCCTTTCAAAGATATATGTATAAGATACCTGTCTCTTATTCACATCCAGATTCTCACAAAATGTTGAACAAACCATCCTCTCCTCTGGAATATGACGAGATCAAATTGCTTTCAAAAAGATCAATTGTCTCTTAAACACATCAATTATTTACATAATGGACTTGTTCAAATTGCTGCAAAATGTCTATCCAGAGAAGGTCTGAACACGTCTCTTTTACTATGTCTAAGAGATGCCAGATTCTGGATTTCAATGATTCACTACTTGACATGGTTAAAACCAGCCTATGTGGTGGTCCTATTTATTTTGATTATTTTCCAAACTTTTTAGTTTCTCTAAATGATCCAAATATTTTAGATTCATTAACTCTAAATATTAAGACTTCAAATTATAAAACTAAAACTTGATCTCTTCCAGTTGCTATTATTTTTAGACTTCAATACAAAGGTATGAATTCCGCTTTTAATCTGGAGCTCTTAGAACTCAAAAGAAAGGTGAAACTATTATTTTTCAAACTGATTCTAGTAGATCTCACCTATCTGTTCCCAAACCAATCTCTTGGGATCAAGTATCCCTCCCTCAAAATTGGATACTGCCTGAGGCTTTGCCTCCAGTTCCTGCTAAAAATATCTTAGTTTCAAACATTAGGCAATTCTCTATTGGTTCAGTAGAAATTTTCTTCAATAGATCCAATAGTGCTAAATTTATTCTTTTTAGGCTGTCTCTAGTACTTCAACTAGTGATTTTCAGAACCCTCAAAGTGCTAGGCACTCTGTTTCTTCTGTTAATACCCAAATCCATGGAATGAGACCTGAATCTAATTTTCCACAGGCAAGTTATACTGTCCAACAGGAAGATGATGAATTGGTCAATTCTCCAACTTACTCTAGTCTTAATCCTTCTGGACTTGACGCAGAGATAAATGTTTTAACTCTTGAATCAAATTTTCAAATAAACAAAGAATTACTTCGAAATGAGTTTTATGCACCTCATAATGAAGTAAGAAAATAATGGTTTTACAAAAACTATAAAGATGAAAAGAGAACTAAAATTTCAAGAAGAATTTTATGCTTTTCTTAACCATTGTCAAATTCATGTTCAGTTTTTTGATTAGTTTTCTACCTATGCTGAACCAGACAAAATTGACTATCCTTTTACTCAATCAATTTTTATGACCAAAGCCTGGCAAACCTCACATGGGGAAAAGGTTCATTCTGATTTCCCTCTGATGAGAAAATTTGAATTTTTGGTAAATAATGCTTTAATTTATGTTGCACCTTTTAAAACTAAAACAGCAGCTTCAAATGAAGATCTTTTACCAATAATTGAACAAAACAATTTTACAAACAAATATTTACAAGTTATTGGTGAACATCTCTCTGTCAAGATCCTACCTTCAACTTCTTCCATTCCACTACCAGTTGTTGATTCTTCAACGAAACAACCTTTTGGTTTCAAATCAGCTTGAGATAATCCTATCTTTAAACCTTATGAAATTTTCAGTCAGCTTGTAACTCACTGTCTAGTCATAAGATTGATCTCTGAATTACAATCTAGGATAGATCTAGGATTGAACAGGCTACAAAGTTAGCTTATATTCCTGACTCTCCTACAACTTCCAAACCTAAGGATGACAAACAGAAAGGTTCTATCTCTGTCCTAAATAGAGTTAAACCAGCTTCTGATTCTGAGTCAGCCCACAAACTCCTAAGCCTGAGTCTAATGACATCTTTAAGCTTAGAATCCAACCCTCTTCTAATTCTTGGAAGAAATCCAATAAGCTCTACTATCCTAGAGCTACCCATCCTGATGTTCTTTTAGAAGAACAACTCAATGTGATACAAAACTCTTATAATGCCAACAACATCTATGAATGGAACATAGATGGTGTATCTGAGTACAATATCACATCCAAACTCCAGCAGATGACCATGGTGGCCACTGCTTACAAAACTGCACACAACTGCATTGATCAACTCACGACTCATATCTTAGTTACTGAATTTACTGGACAACTTAAAGGTTGGTGGGATGAACATCTATCCCAAAATGATAGAAACAATATCTTTGATGTACTACCATTAGAATTGACCCTGAGGGCAATGTCATTAGAGATAGTTATGGTCAAACCATTTCAGATGCTGTGTCTACACTCATCTTAACAATAGCCAAAACCTTCATAGGTAACCCAGAAATTTTCAGAGAAAAGTCAACTGAAATCCTTAACAACCTTAAATGTAAGAAGCTCTCTGAGTTTAGGTGGTACAAGGATACCTTCCTGACTAGAATTTACACTAGACCTGATAGAAATCTTCCATATTGGAAAGAAAAATTCCTTGATGATCTTCCCAAATCACTTAGAGACTTAGTTCGTGAAGAACTCCAAACCCAGGACAATGGCATTGTGCCTTACCAAAATATCACCTATGGTGAACAAAATTCCATGATCCAACAAGTTGCCATGAAAGTCTGTCGTCAAGACAAGATGATGAGGCAATTAGCCAAAGATAGAAACCAACGTAGGAAAGACCTAGGATCTTTCTGTGAACAATTTGGTCTTCCTTCTTGTGAAACCAAAATCAAACTCGGTAGAAACAAACCCAAGATTCACAAATCTTTCAAACCTTCCTATAGTAAACCTTATAGGAAACCTGCAGCACAAATTTAATCTCTCTAACTTCTTCCCACCAAAACCCTATTCGCTTTACCAAATTCCAATTCTGCTGTTTGTTACAAATGTAAGAAACCTGGACATATTGCCAGATTTTGTAAGCTTGTAAAAAAGCTCAACCTTCTAAATTTAGAAGATTCAGTTGTCAATCAGCTAAACAATCTTCTCTTAGATGTCAGTGATTCTGACTCTAATTTCGCAGAAGACAATCTTATCAATGCCTTAGAAGATGATGACCTAGGTTCTTCCTCTTCTTCTTCCAGCAAAACTTCAGTTTCTTCTGAAACTCCTCAAATCAATGTTTTGACTAGAGAACAGGATCTTATTCTTGATATGATTGAGAAATTTCCTGATTTTGAACTTCGTCATTCTTATTTACAAAGGTACAAACAAACTTTGGAAACAAATGATTTTCAAAATCAAGTTTCTTCTTCCAATCCTTTGGTAAAACATCCCAAGGTTTCAATCTTACGGATATCTTAAACAGATTTCTGAATCAAAGTTTTAAAAGGGTTTCAATCCAAGACTTACAGTCTGAAATTGCCATTTTAAAACAAGAAGTTAGAGAGATTAAAGCCCAGCAGCAGATTGATCAAATGGTCATTCATTCTCTCCAACTTTCCCAATGTTCAAAACAAGTTTTTGAAAACTGTGTTGAAACTCCTTCAACCTCTCAAGTTCCTTCTGAAAACCAAGTTTTATCTGAACAAGTGATTCCACCTGATCAGATTATTGAAAAATCAAAAGAACAGTTTTTAAATATTTTAAATAGAGTAACTGTTCTCAAATTTCTTATTCAAATTACTTTGGTTATCAACAATGAACTTTACATTGATGCTACTGCATTAGTTGATACTTGTGCAGATTTAAATTGCATTCATGAAGGTATAATTCCTGCAAAATATTTTCAAAAACCAAAGAACGCATTAGTAGTGCTAATGGTGAATCTTTGGAAGTCAAATTCAAATTATCTGATGTAGAAGTCAGATATTCTGATTGTAACTTTCCCTACAATACCTTCTTACTTGCCAAGAATATCACTACTCTAGTGATTCTTGGTATTCCATTTATTGCTTATTTGATACCTTATACTACAACTTTTCAAGATATCATTATCAATTCCTTAGGAAGAAATCAATTCATTCTTTTCAAATTTTCAACTTTTGAAAAAACTCTCAATCCTTTGCAAATGAAAATGAATCAAATCAATTTTTTGAAAAAAGATCTTAAATTTGAACGTCTTCAAAATCAATTGAATGATACAATTTTCAAAACTAGGATTCATAATTTGCAAAACAAAATTCAAACTCAAGTTTGTGCTGATATTCCAACTGCCTTTTGGAATAGAAAGCAACATGTTGTAACTTTACCATATGAAAAAGATTTTTTAGAAAAAGATATTCCAACTGGAGCTCGTGCGATTCAAATGAATAAAGATCTTTTGGAATTCTGCAAAAAAGAAATTGATGATCTTCTTTCCAAGAAGATTATTAGTCCCTACAAGTCTCCTTGGAGCTGTGCTGCATTTTATGTTAACAAAAATTACAGAATGAACGAGGTGTCCCTCGTTTGGTCATCAATTACAAACCTCTCAACAAAGTTCTACAATGGATTAGGTTTCCTATTCCCAACAAAAAGGACTTGCTCCATAGGTTGCATGCTTCTTCCATCTTTTCAAAATTTGACATGAAGTCTGGATTCTGGCAAATCCAAATCCATCCTTCTGATAGGTACAAAACTGCATTCACAGTCCCTTTTGGTCAATATGAGTGGAATGTAATGCCTTTTGGCCTGAAAAATGCACCTTTTGAATTTCAAAAGGTTATGAATGATATTTTCAATCCCTATCTCAATTTTATACTTGTTTATATTGATGATGTTCTTGTTTATTCTGATAACCTAGAACAGCATTTTAAACATGTCAATATTTTCTTAGATGTAACAAAAAGAAATGGTTTAGTCATTTCTGTTAGCTAGCTTCAAAAATAAGTTTATGTCAAATTTCGATCAGGTTCTCTTAGGACATAATATTTGTCAAGGCAAAATTATTCCTATTAACAGATCAATTCAATTTGCTGATAAATTTCCAGACCAGATTCTGGACAAAACCCAGCTTCAGAGGTTTTTAGGATGTTTAAATTACATCTCTGAACACATTCCAAATCTCAGCATTCTTTCAAAACCCTTGCATGATAGACTTCGCAAGAATCCTCCTGCATGGACACAAAAGCACACAGACACAGTCAAATACATAAAATTGCAAGTTAAGAGTTTACCTTTCTAGTTTTATGTGACCCAAAATTATTTAAAATTGTCGAAACTGATACCTCTGACATTGGTTATGGCGATATTTTAAAACAAAGAAGTTATACTTCTGAACAAATTGTCTGTTTTACTTCAAAACATTGGAATAATGCCTAAAAGAATTATTCCACTATCAAAAAAGAAATTTTAGCAATTATTTTATGCATTTCAAAATTTCAATTTGATCTTCTTCAATCAAAAGTTTTTGCTTCTTATTGATTGCAAAGCTGCCAAAGATGTTTTACAAAAAGATGTAAAAAATCTTGCTTCAAAATAAATTTTTGCTAGATGGCAAGCAATTTTATCAATTTTTGATTTTAATATTGAATTTATCAAAGGTAGTTCTAATTCTTTACCGGATTACCTTACCAGATAATTTCTCCAAGGCAGAAATGCCCAGAAAGAAAAAGATGATCTTCAACCATCAAAATCCAAACCAGATGAAGCTTCTTCATCTACTCAAAACCCTACACCCCTACAGGTCGTAGCCCAAAAATCTTGGGCAGAAATTGCTCTTAGACAATCTACAGCTTGGAGAAGCTTTCAAACAATGGCTGCAATTTCAACAGGTATTGTCCATCCCAGGACAAGCTCAAGTATTTCCCTCAAACATTTGATGAGTTCATCCTCATCACCTCAAACACTTAACACGATGTCTTCTGCATCAAAAAGTACGGTACCTTACGTACCCAAACAAATTTCAAAAAACTTCGTTTCTTCAAACATTTCCCAATATGTCAGGAAAACTGACTATCAAACCATAATCCAAATTGAACTTAATGGTTCACCAACAATCCTTTAATTGTTGCCCAGAAAATCTGTCCTTCTGGATTCAATTTTTTGCCATCCTCAAATCAAAAAACTAGGGAATTTTATGGGTTAATACTTAAGGATTTCCAATCCATTATTTCAAAAAATAATTTGCATACCAGCCAAGCATATTATACTCATTCAACATACCAAATCCTTAATGTTCTCAAAGTGATCCGTCTCTTATACTGATCTTAATAGATTACGTTCATTTTTTGGTTCTGAGTCTCAAAGATATCCTGGTTATTCTTATGTGAGATTATCAAAGTGCTAACCATAATACCTTTACTTATCAAAACATTGAGAATAAACATTCTTGTTTATTCTTTTTCAAATCTGACAAAAGTATACACCTGTCCCTCTGGTTTGTCTAGATTGTGAAGAGAAGGAAGACCTAATGAGTCTATTTTACCTCTCACAAATTTTAGAAGGCTTTGAATTCTTCAAATCAAAGTTTTCTCAATCCAATTCAACAATGCCCATTTCACTACAATTCTTCTCAAAATTCGTATTATCTTGGATTTTTCAATGGAGATTCGAATTTGTTAAGAATAACAATCAAGCCTTTCCACCTTTACTAGTCAGGCAAGGCTCAATCAAGTGGTGAGATTCTTATGATGCTAGCAATGCTCATAAGACTCAAGTTCAATTATGGTTTGCTAAGAATTCACAATTCCTGCTACCATTAGATAGGGAAACTGTCCAGTTTCTCCAACAAAGGTCATCAAATGTTGCCTTGTTAGCTTCTGCCAAAAATAAGGATGCCTACATCAAACAACTGGAAGACACTCTCTCCCAAGGAACTTCAAACTCTTCTGACAAACATGAAGTTTCCAGCAAAAAGAAGACAAAAGAAAAATCAAAAAAAAATGAAATTGAAGAAAAAGATTTCAACAAAAAAGAAAAAACAAGTGTCATCAACCAATTTTGATTCCAGCTCAGCAGCCAGCATCAGCACTGATGAAGACTTGGCCCAATCAAATGAGGACGACTGTTTCGGCATCGATCTCAGCAAAATTGAAGAATCCCAATTGTAATAGATAGGATTCTTTTCAAATGTATTTTCTGTTCAAATGTACTTTACTATTTACATGTACAAATACCGTTCACTGTACACTGTAGCGGCATAAATCATTGGAAAAGTTACTGTACACAGGTCACTATTTGACCCTGTAGTAACAGTAAGTTTTCTTCTATAAATAGGATATTTTCAGTATTGAAAGGCATCCGAGAAATTTCTAAGTTAAAATCTTCTTCTCTCCCCTTCCTCTCCTCCCAGAGTACCACTAGCAGAGTGTAGGTTGTACCAACACTTCACCTAAGGTATTCCTCAACTGTAACTATTTAAAGATTTAATAAAATTTCGTTTTTTAATTTTGCTTTACTATTTAATGGTTGGCTAAGCCACCTAAAGTATTTGCTTACTATCTGTTTAATTTGCCTCCCTTGTCCCTTACCCTTCTTCCTCTAAATTTTTAGGGTTCCCCGGTTCTCCTCTTGGTATATAATAGTATAGTAAATATTTTATTACATTACTTAAACTTCAAAAAAAGAGAAATCAAGAAAATTCTCTGTAGCGGCATAAATCACGGGAAAAGTTACTGTACACAGGTCACTATTTGACCTTGTAGTAACATTAAGTTTTCTTCTATAAATAGGATATTTTCAGTATTGAAAGGCATCCGAGAAATTTCTAAGTTAAAATCTTCTTCTCTCCCCTTCCTCTCCTCCCAGAGTACCACTAGCAGAGTGTAGGTTGTTCCAACACTTCACCTAAGGTTTTCCTCAACTGTAACTATTTAAAGATTTAATAAAATTTCGTTTTTTAATTGTTTCTTTACTATTTAATGGTTGGCTAAGCCACCTAAAGTATTTGCTTACTATCTGTTTAATTTGGCTCCCTTGTCCCTTACCCTTCTTCCTCTAGATTTTTAGGGGTCCCCGGTTCTCCTCTTGGTATATATCATAGTATAGTAAATATTTTATTACATTACTTAAACTTCAAAAAAAGAGAAATTAAGAAAATTCTCTGCACTTCAGGTTAGTTTCACCTATTCTAAGTTTATCTTCAAGATATAAAATTTTATTTTTTTTTCTATTTTATTATATTAGCCGAATGTCTATAATTTTGTTATTTTGGCTGCATATATGATTATGTATATAAATTTAAGATTAGAAATAGAAATTATTTTGAAATGGGTTAATTAAGATGTAAACTCCTAGTTGATTTGATTTGATTGAGGAGAGAGTTAAGAAATTGCATTTTCGAAATTGATTATATTAGGAATGGTTGCAAATTATTTTTCTGAAAAATTATTTTTGAATTTTCGATTTCTGAAATTAAGGTTTCTCAAAAAAAAAAAAAAAAAGAGAAGCAGTTGTTTCACGTGGGTGTTTTTCAATTTGGGGTCGGCCGGAATTCGAAAGTGACGACGGCGACCAAAGAATGGACCTAGCCGGGTCGATAAGCAGAATCCACGGACAGGTGATGCTCAACGAGATCGAAGGAGGTCGACGGTGTTTTCGCGGTCGAATTGTTGACAGTTGACAGATGAGTCTCGTCATCGAGAAAGAAGAGGTTTTGATTGGCCATGGTTAGGAGGAGAAGCCGACGATGAGGAGAGTAGACGCCGGTGTGCTGGAGTGGGGATGGGAATGGAAAAGCCAAGCAGCCATAGAAGCAGGAAAGGAAGAATCGGGAAAGAAGATGAAGGGATTATAGGAAGTTTCTTAAAACTGCAACATTAGTCCCTGTAGATGTGGAGTATTACAATAAGGCCTAAAAATGAGTTAGATTAAGTCCTCTGGAACTTCTGGAAATCTTAATTTGTCCTTGATAATCTTAGAAGGACATTAGTAGTCCTTGGATGGTTATGAAATTTGCACAATAGTCCCTACAATTTATAAAATGATACTAAGACCCAAAAAGGCTTCTGTAATTTATCATTTGACTCCAATAACTTTAGTAAAGCTTAGCAAATGATCTCCAAAGGTTTTATAAGATACACAAAGGTTTCCAACTGACTTTCTAAAGTTACCAAAGTACCCTCATGTATCTTACAAGTTATTTAAGAGCTCTTAATAGTTTTTTAAATTCATTAAAATGCCATGAATAATTTTCTAAGTTTATTGAAAATGCCCTAATGCTTTCTAAATTATTAGTAAAGTTCTAAAAAGTTTTCAAGTGATTGTAAGAAAACTCAAAATATTTTGAAAAGTTGTAATAAAGTACCATAAGTTTTGGAAATATGAAATACAAGTATTTTGACTCGATAAACAAAATAATTTGAGTACTTTGGCTAAATTAACATGCAATAAATATTATTTTGGAACTATCATGAGCTCAATTATTTCTAGAAATCATCGATTAATACAAGGATTGTTTTGAAATAAAGATTTGGAAACATGATAAATAGTTGAGATTATTAGACCTTAATAAAAGGGATAATCTTTAGGAAACTTACTATAGGATTTGCTTATAGGATTTAACAAAAGAATATTTGTTTGAATTATTAGTAATAAAGTATTGTGATTTTCTTCTAAGGATTCTCTACAAGGAACAAAGGCAAATAAAGATACGATTATTCGATCGTTCGAGGTAGGTGGTCTTGCTTCTGTACTTTTGAAATTGTATTCCTAAACTATGTGTTTTAGAAATTGTTTATGACTGTACATAATTTCTAAAAGTCGTTTGTGAAAATATTTTCTGCTCAAAAATCATTTTGCTATGAAATCTGGATCATGTATGGTCATATGAATGTTTGGTTTTAAAAGTGTATGGAAATGCATTATTATATATAGTTTTGATTATGTGTGACATGCATATGTTGTATGGGTATTAATAAAATATTATGGCTCTAAACAATATAAAAAGTTGGTAGGGGTTATAATCCTAAATTAGAGTCAAGAAAGATTTGATACCAGAGCCATGAGAGACTTGGCAACACAGAGTCAAGAAAGACTTGACAATAGAGTCAAGACGCTAAGACTTGGCAGAAGAAGAAAATAAAAAAGAACTGCAGAACTTGGTGACAGTTTTTTCTAGTGAGGTTAATCACTAGGTTGAGCACTCATAAGCTAATAATTGGCTATTAGTTTTGAGTCATTTAAATGGATGCATGTTTTATGATATGAAAGTATGTATGTTACTTGAAAATACAAGTCATGAAGAAATGTTACACGATATATAAAGAATGCCACGAGTATGTGACTATTTCATTACATTTTTTACAAGAATGATGTTACGCGTTTTACAAGAATGATTTGGATAAAAGCGTGAGTATGTGATAGTATGATATGTATGCATGAGCTATATGTATGTAACAACATAATCCCGTAGGAGTAAGTGCTATCTATTGGGCGACTTATAGCTCACCTCATATTTTTTATATTTTTGTACAGAAGATAAATACAAGTATGTATTAGTTAAAGATAAAAACTAAGCATTCGAGAGCAAGGAAGGAACTTAAGGTGGTCACTACCTTAGGAATTGTTTGTTTATAAGTTTATTCTAGTAAGTTAAGTCTGCATACTCCTAATGATTATCCATGTTTAACGGTTTGTACATTTGTTTATGATTTGGTAAAACCGCACTATTTCAAGTTAATATATTTTTAGAGAATTGCTTCTACTATTATAGTTAGCTGTTTAAAGTAAATTGTATATGCAATGATACCTTATATTCTTGGGATTTACTCTTAAGAATACGACGAATGACACGTGTCTGGCAAGTGCGGGTCAGCGGCGTGCCATAGTAGTTGCTACCCGCTAGAATGTATGGAATGCCAGAAATAGCTCTGTGTTTGAGGGATTCAATAAAGACCCTCTTAGCTGAGTTGTTTTTTCCTTACATTACTTGCATGATTTTTAGAAAGCTACTACAAGGTTAGGGGTTATAGTTTGAGAATGGAAAGGTGACTCATAGCAGGTTCATCAAAAAAGATCTCTAGTGCTTTGGTTGCAAAAATCGTGGAAGGTTATGCTGCCATAGAAGTTATTAAACTGGTACAACTGCTGAATTCTAGGAATGTTGCCTTTCAGGGAAACTCTCATACTGTGATCAACTTAATTAATGAGTTTTGTTAAAGATATGTTAAGTGTATATTGTATATAATTAACCCTTAATTATAGGCCTTAACTTTAGGTAATTTAGGGTCATTTAATTTTGGTAGTTTTCATTTTTCTTTGTAAATATCAAGCCTATATAAAGGCTTCTCTTATAACATTATAAACATAGAAAATACACAAGTTTTTTCCACATTTCTGTCATAGTATCAGAGCCCCACCTTAGGACCTGAATTTTTTCTTTGGTCAATTTCTCATAATTTTCTTTTAATACCAGTTTGGGATTTTTAACTCTTGTTCCTTAGGTTTCTTTGGTTATTTCTTCTCCAAAATCTCAAAAAACTATTCCTATATCCTCTTGGTCATTCTGCTTGTTTTTCGGTGGCCTCTCATGCACCCGGACTCACCCTTGACCCATTTCTGACTAGTCTAGAACGGAATGGGTTTGCTTTCAAGGTTGATGACAATCCCAGTCAGTTGCCACATTATCAATTTCTGACACGTTACCTCCCACATGTCATCTACATCACCAACAAAGTCTAATATTTCTGCCACATCATCAGTCTATTGTCTACCACACCATCTGTCACGCGTTCAACAGTCAATGTCAGGTGTTGCCAATGTCATCAAAGTGCTGCAACATCATTGATCCACGTGTCTTCCATATCATCTGTCCACATGTGTGCCACATCATCAGCCACGTGTGCGCACACATCATATCTAGTTAGCTGCCACGTCATAGCTTCTGCTCTGGTTCAACTGGTCTGGTCTGGTTCATAGACTAGAAATTCTTTTCTATCTAGTTCAGTTATATTTTGTTCGGTCCCTTTTTGGTTCAACCCGATTCCCCACTATTTTCAACGTTCTGAATCTATGTATCAACTTGGTTTTTTGAAAATTGACTTCTAAGGTTCTATTTTTCTTTAATCCTTATATCTTTCTTTCGAGTTTATCTCTTATTCTTGTCCTAATGGCTTCATATAGTTCTATAGGAGCTCCTATTTCTCCTCAAACTCCTGTAACTCATGATAATCTTGAATTGGTTATCAAACATGTATTATCAAAACTAATTCCATTTCACCATACTACATATCCTGCAATCTTGATTCTGCATATACTAATCACATGACATCTGATTCTACTATTTTTTCTTCAAAACAAAACTCACCTACATCATCCATTCAAACTGCTAATGGATCATTCATACATGTTAATCACATGGGCACTATCTCCACATCCTCTATCTCTTTGTCTGATACCTTCCATATTCCTAAATTAACTTTAAATCTTATTTCCATTAAATAATTAGTTGAACTTGGGATTGATGTTTATTTTTCTATCACTGGTTGTCATTTGCAGGACCGTCAAACCAGACAACTTTCAGCACATATTTAGGTGCAATTTGCCATTTTTACATCTAACATTCCTTCGTTAAGTCTTTGGCACAGTCCCGTCTAGGTCATGCATCTTTAGATCGTGTTAAATCATTAGCCTCTAGTGTCTAGTTAGGATCTGTACAAAATGACTCTATTGATTGCGTTTCTTGTCAATTTACTAAAAGTCATGCACTACTATTTCTTATGTGATATGTTTCAACTGCCCTATTTGTTTTAGTACACTGTGATATGTAATGTCCTTTTCCAATACATACTATGGGTGGTTCTAGAAATTTTATTATTTTTGTTGATAATTTTACCCGATATATCTAGATTTTTTTCATGAAAAATAAATTTGAGTTACCACAAATGTATCGGGACTTTTCCACTATGTCAAAACTTGGTTTTCTTGTCCTATCAAAATTCTTCAAACTGATAATGTCATAGAATTCAAGGAAACATATCTTCTTCAATTTCTTTGCCAAGGAGGCATTATTTTTCATCGTTCGTGTCCAGGTATTTCTCAACAAAATAGTCATGTTGAACGTAAACATCGACACATTCTTGATACCATCATCGTGGTCTCTTACTTTCTTCCTCTTATCTTGAGCACTTTTGGGGTGAAATTTCTCTTACTGCTATCTATACCATTAATCGGGTTCCATCTCTAGTCATTAATAATCAATTTTCTTATCAGCATTTTTACGACTCCTCTCCGAATTATCAGAATCTAGAAGTCTTTGGTCGTGCTTGTTTTGTTCTTCTTCAACCCTATGAATATACCAAATTAGAATCTCTGAGCTAGGTTGTGTTATTTTATTGGATACAAGATTGAACACAAGGGCTATCGTTGTTGGGATTCTCAATCTAAATGGTTTCGTGTTTCTCGTCATGTTATCTTTTGGAAACATAAGATATTTTCCTTTATATTCAAGTTTAATCTCTCCAGTTTCCTCACTGCCTCTATTCACTTGTCCCATGCCCAATCTTTTTCCAGATACTCTTCCTCTACCAAGTTTTCCTATTTCAATTCCTGAGGTCTCTACTCTAGACAATCATAATGTCATCCCACTTGAGCGATCACTATCCAGTTGATAGTCCAGCTAATAGGTCTAGCACTTCTTTGTCTCCGGAATCTTCTATAGTACCACTACCTTTGTCTCGTTCAACTAGGGTAAGAGAACCATCTAGATCTTCGTGATTTTCATTGCTTTTCTACCATCCTTTCTTTACATGAGCCCACATCCTGTAGAGAAACTTGTTCTAACTCTTGTTTGATAGAAAACTATGTCTGATGAATTGCAAGCTATTGAGAAAACTCATACATGGGAATTAGTTGATCTTTCCTTCGATAAATCACTTTTTAGATGCAAGTGGGTTTACAAATTAAAACCCGCTCTGATGGCATTATAGATTGCTACAAAACACATCTTGTTGCTAAGAGTTTTACATAAGAATATGGGATCGACTATAAAAAACTTTTGCACCTGTGGCTCGCTTTATCTTTATTAAAAGTTTACTTGCCGTTGCTGTTGCACGACATTGGAAAATGTTTCATATGGATGTTAATAATGCCTTTCCAGTTAATGGAGATCTTTCAAAAGAAGTTTATATGCAGTCATTACCTGGATATTCTACTGAGCACGATAAAGTTCGTAAACTTCGCAAAGCTCTTTATGGGTTGAAACAAGCTCAAAATCTTGGTTCTCAAAATTCAGCCATACAGTTGAACAGTTTGGTTTCAAAAGAAGCTCATATGATTCTGCTCTTTTTGTTTGCCGATTCGACCATGGTATCATTCTTCTATTTCTCTATATTGATGATATAATTATTATTGGAGATGATCTCATTGGGATTATTGAACTTAAGCTGTATCTGAACCATTATTTTCAAATGAAAGATCTGGATTTGCTCAATTATTTTCTCGGTCTTGAGGTATCTTAATCATCTGATGGGTATTATCTCACATAAGCAAAATATTTATCAAATCTTATTGTTTGTGTTGGATTAACTGACAATAAGATTGTGTCTAGTCCTATTGAGGCGAATGTTCGTCTCACTCCTGATGATGATTCACCTCTCTAAAAGGCATGATCTTAATCTTTATCGCCAATTAGTTGGCAATTTAGTATATTTTACAGTTACTCGTCCTGATATTGCCTATGCTGTTCATATTGTTTGTCAGTTTATGGCTGGTCCTTGGAGCTCTCACTGTGCAACTGTTCTTTGTATTCTTCGATATGTGCGAGGCACTTTATAACATGGCCTTTTATTCTCTCCTCATTTCTCTCTTGAGTTACGTATATATTCCGATACTGATTGGACAGGAGATCCTATTGACAGACACTCTATTACAGGATTTTTCTTTTTAGGTAATTCACTCATATCCTAATAAAAAATAGATTGTTGTTTCTCGATCTAGTACAGAAACTGAGTATCGTGCTATTGTTGATGCCACTTAAGAAGTTATCTAGCTTCGTTGGTTATTGTCTAATATGGGTATTTCTCATGATTCCCCCACAACACTTCACTGTAATAATCAGAGTGCTATTCAGATTGCCCACGATGATGTTTTTCATGAGCGCATCAAACATATTGAGACAGAGAACACACGATTGCCACTTTGTTCGCCATCACAATTTGCAAAAGACTGTGAAACTTTTTCCTACTCGTTCTACTAATCGAATTGTTGATATTTTTACCAAAACTCATCTTCTTGGATGCTTCCTTGATTTGGTTTCCAAACTCAAGTTGGTTTGTGTTCAACCGCTTTGAATTTGAGGGGGGATGTTAATGATATGTTGACTGTACATTGTGTATAATTAACCTTTAATTACAGGTCTTAACTTTAGGTAATAAATGGTCATTTAATTTTGGTAGTTTTTCTTTTCCTTGTAAATATCAAGTCTATATAAATGCTCCTCTTATAACATTATAAGCACATAAAATACATACAAGTTTTCTCCATATTTTTGTCAAATTTTATCCTCTATCATACTCATCGACTCTAGGAGTCCTAGTCTCATATATTGCTCACAGTTTGGAGGACTCTCCAAATTGGGGATTTACTTGGATTAGTAGAAAGCAAAAATATGGTAGCACATTGTTTAGCTAGCGCATACTTCAAAATTAGTAGATAGCTGCATTTGGTTTTCTTCCTTTCCAAATGATGTACTTTCCGTTCTTGATGTGGATTTGGCTTTAATTCAATAAAATTCACCTGTTTTCTATCCAAAAAGAAAAACTCTTTTTAACAATTTTATTTTTTATATATAAATAGATATAAATTATTTGTCAAACAATCTAGTTTGGGTCTTAGATAGAGATTTTCCTTGGTCTAACAAATCAAACTTGTTCACAAGAATTCCACTGTAGTAGCAGCTCACAATTGACTAATTTGTCGAATTAATCTTATAGAAGCTGACGTCCGACAAATACATTTTTGGGAGGAATATGAAAATGATTTATAAAATCATAAATTAAAATTATTTGTCAAAATTAATCCACGTGATAATATCACAATAAATCATCAACTCTTGATTTTAGATATTTGGACATATTTTTTTTTTCTTTATGAATTTAGTGATACATAAATAATTTTGTCACTTTGCATTGATTCATTATTTGACAGGAATATTAGTTCAGCAAATCACTTTCTTTATCTATCTAAATTATACGTGGTAGATTATATTAAATCTTGTGTAATTTGCCTCTTTCAAATTTACCTATTCAAACCTAATAACCAATTTATTATCCAATTTATTATCTTAACTAAACAGACAAAATTGTAGTATGAACTTTGGTCAACGCTGTGACTTCTTAAGCCAGCAAGAAATCCATAGCAAAACGACTACTATGTGATTCCATCAGCAGTTATTTCCAGAGAAAACAGTTTGTTACAAGAGTGCAAAGTAGTGGTCAAAATTGAACAGCACTTACCTTTCAATTTGCAAATGACAAAGAACATAAATTTGTATTTTTATTCCTTAAAAAGAATCAAATATCTATTAGTCAAAATCTTAATTTGCAATCGTAAGGTGGGAGGTGACGGGCTAAGCTGAGGGTTTTACTATTTCAACTTTCAAGATCACTATCACAAAGCTCCGTTTGGATTGCTCCACTCTTAGAATTATTTTCTGAATAATATTTTACAATTATTTATTCAATACATTTTCTAATTACATTCACATATATCACATTTAAAAAACTAATTATAATAATATTTAAAATAATATTCTGAATAATATCTTTAATAATAATTGTCCAAACAAAAAATTTAGCCGTCACAAAGAGATTAGACATGGAATTTGGTTTGAGATGTACATTTATCTATATAAATATGCCTAAAATAAGTCAATTAATATTTAAATTAAAGCCATCTATTAACGATATTTAATTTCATCTATCATTAATCAGCACTCAGTGACAACACATGAGATTGGAAGAAATTGAAAGAATCTTACAATCTTTAATATTTCCTTAAAATTTCTCTGAAATTCTAGAACAATATGTTCATGATCCCGACCTGGCCGGGCTGACTTGCGGGTTGAATCTGCAACTAGTTTCTTTAGACCAAGAAAATTGGCAAATGTTGAAAGAATAAATTCTGATACTGCTAATAGAAAGATGTAAAAGAAAAATGAGATTTATCAGTATGGCAAGCAAGGAAATTGTACGAATTTAACCAAATTTTAATGGGAAAATTTTTTAAAAGCCCACACATGATGAAGTTATTTATAGCAAAGTGGCCTAACTCTACTTTACACCCCAAAATTTGTACATAATTCTCACTTTATATTATATTTATATTATATATATATATATATATATATATATTTTAGATACTTTGTACTTTGAAATATCTAATTTTTTCTATTTTAATCCAAAATCTAATTCCATCAATAAAATTAACGATTTTAGTGTACGTGAATAACATGCACCGTTAATAGACAATTTTAACTTAATGGCGCGCTATTCATGCGCCATAGAACCGTTAATTTTGTTGACGGAATTAAATTTTGAATTGAAGTGAGAAGAATATATTAGAAAGTTTGGGGTATAAAGTATCTAAAAAAAAAGTATAAAGTGAGAATTATGTATAAATTTGATAGCGTAAAATAGAGTTAAGCGCTAGCAAAGAAGTGTACTTTTGAGCTGTTTATTAGCATAAACGATAGCAGTACCAACTTTTGTATTAATGTACACTTCTTTGTGTATAGTTAGCAATGTGTGTTATGTACAAAGAATTAATATCAATGTCTCCTACAACAACTAACTCAAAGTTAATTTCTTCAAATTTTCCCTTCTCTCATTCTTACTACATTTAAAAAAAAGAAAAAAAAAGAACCCCTTGCCTGGCCTTAGTGATCCCTTCTTTCATTCTTAGTTTACCGTGTACAAGGCTCAAATCAAAAGTTCTTGTCTTTTATGTCCCCCCAAAGCCTCAAGGAATCAAGAAATGGAAAGGACCTTTTGTCCTTTAAGTTTCTTGCTACCCATACCCTTTTCAGTACCACCCAAACAAGAGATCTTGATACAGCAGAGAAAACAAATTGCTCCTGTGCTTCAAAGGGATTTGGTGTACTTATTTTCACAGCCAACAGGAAACAGCTAGAAATATAGTAGTTAAGTGAGGATTGTGTCCGATTCATAGTAGGTGCCAAATATTATATGCATCCGGAAAATTTTTGCATTGACTAACTTGACATGAGGACGATCTCATTATAACATAGTATGAAGTTTCATAATTAAAGCATCTTAATTTGTCAAAGGATATGCTTTCAATTAAGGAATCTATGGTGATTCCATAAGAAAATATCTATATTTTTTATGAAAGTGCAGTAAGGATCTCACAATTTGCAAAATGGCCATTTTCTTTCGCATCTGTAGGACTTCAGCATTGCATCTCAAGTGGGGAATAAAGGGATTTGATATCTTATCCATGTTCTTAGGTCCCCATATAATTTATCAAGAGCATTATTATTCTTGACGAAGAAAAATGCTGGAATATCACCACCTTCAATTGTAAAGTGAGTAGGCTTGGGAGTTTGCAAGTTTATAAACTTGATTGATAAACTAACACATCCAGAAATGACAAGAGAGCTATGTCTTGATTCAGATTCTTCAATGTGAAGCCTTTCAATGACAAGAGAGCTATGTCTTTGATAATCATTATTTAAAAGAAAAAGTTAGGTCCAAACATTTTCTTATAAGCTGAAACACGAGATTGATCTGCAAAATTGCACGTCTCTTAGTTGACTGGATGGTAGTTCTAGTGTTAATTACATTAATTGCACAATAATTAAAAACTTTAGAAGTCCTAGCAAATTGAATTGGATGCTCAAATAAAAGGAAACCCTTATATGTGAGGATAAAGGTTATAACTATAGTGGTAGGTGTACATGACTTTACTCTTACAAGGAGGGATATATTCTAGCGTAACAGAAGATTTAGTTGTACCATATGCATATGCACAAAAGAAGGTGAGCTTGCTACTTGCTAGAGTGCACATACAGGGCAGAAATTAACACGTGTAGATGGTTAGATAAGATCAAAAGAAAATTCATTTGTTGACTAAGAATGTCAAATTTAGACTTTTGAATGGCCAATAAGGAATTGATGAAATTGTCTACTTGATATTTTGTTGTATGTTTCTTGTTTCAACTATATTGACAATCACAAGAAAGAAAACACAAATACATGTTTCCTAATATTAGAGAGAAGTAAAATGAAGGTGGAGAGGAAGATGATGAGTAATTTAGTGAAATATGTCTCTTGTGATGGACAATTTGCGATGGTTTCATACTTCAGTCCAGATTTACCTTTTTCAAATGATTTAGCTAACACACAGGAGAAGCATGTTTTTCAGTAGAAGGACTGTTGGATCAATTTCCAAAAAAGAAGTAGATCAACAAATTCAGCAAAAACATTAATGTTTTCTCCTTTTAGAAAAAACCCACAGGACAACTTATCCAACAAAAAGAGTCCTTCTGGGAACACAATATTGTTTATTTCTTAAATTTTCATTTCTAGAAAGCAATGTTGCCTAACACAGGTTTTATAGCTCCAGTCCCACCAGAGGAATGTCTATTGATCAGCTTAAATAATAAAAAAATGACAATTAAAACAAACATAACGTAACAATACTTAAGAGAGCAAAGACAGAAGAAAATCACATATATAATTAAGCACAATAATTAATCAGTAGGCAACTGTTAAACAAGGTAAACTCCACATCTGATTCTCAAACCATTTTTCCATATAAAGAGCATGATTAAGAAACAGTAAGAGAACTAATGTTACAAAAGCCCAGACAGAAGACGAAAAAACCCCATAAAAACCCAAGATATAAGAGAAGAAAGAGGAGAAGAAGAATGATTATATTGATCAATACAATGAGATTTCATTTCCTCACCTCTATCATCATTCACAAATCCTCATCACAAGATATTCTGTCTTATTACTCGTACTAATCTGTCTCATATCTCATATGTCTGTCACGTGTATTCTATTAATAGTAATTCTTATAATACCAGAACACAAAGAACAAACAACTAAGATGTCTTAAAAATTAGAACAAGTAATAAGATAAAAGATCTAAAACACAAAAATCCTCTCTCCCCCATGAGAGCATTAATTAGGCCAATTAAAGATGTGTGAGATCCAAATTGGAGTTGCTCAAAATGGAGGGCGAACAACAGCTGTACTATTTCCATTTCCATTCCATCCATCAACTGCAGGTAGCTGACAATTAGGCATATTATTCATAGGCAAATTCAAGAACGGAAGCTCCAAAGACGGGTCATGAGGAAATGGTTGAATCTGAACTTGCTCATTTTCTTCATCATCCAAAGGCAACCTTTCGTACGCAACATTCGTAAACGAAGCCGCTATTACAATAACCGGCCCTGCCGCTATCAACTCCCCCAGCACACTCCCTCCAACAACTTGGCCTTGTCCGCCAGACAAATATATAGTCATCGCTGTAGCGCCCGGTGGTGCTGGCGGTGGCAAAAATGATCCAGAAAGCGATAATATTTCAAATCTTCCTTGCAGCGTTACTACGGCGCCAGGTGCAGTTGGCTGCCGGAGTGTAACGTTCGTCACCGTTCCGGTACCGCTGAGTACGCTGATCCCACGTTGTCGTCGACGTGCATAGGTAGAAAATAGCGTCGAATACATCGCAACCATTGCCTACTTCCAATATATGTGCTCTTAAAGTGTTCGCACTCTCTCTGGTGATGATTACGGGTGGTTTTGGCTTATTTTTCGACCCTGCGGGTCGTCCTCTAGGCCTTCGAGGTACTATATTTCCGGAGTCGTCGGACGATTTTGCAGCTATTATAAGTTCATCTTGATGGTGACTGGGAAAATGATTTGTTAGTTGCTCATCATCTTCTCGATTTTCTGATATTCTTTGATTTTGGAGGTGTAAGTCTGGGAGGTGAAGCTGCTGCTGAGTGAAATGTGAAGCTGTGCCTAAATCTAAACCGGCCATGTTTACAATAACATCAAAAGAAAAACAACAGAAAATTAACTAGGAAAATGTAAAAAAAGAATATCAAAGTGAGAATTAAAAAGGGTTATTTTTTTTTTTTCTTTCTTTTTGTATATTTTATGGGGTGGGATGGGGGAAGTGGAAAAATATACTAGAAGGTAAACTCTTAGACTTAGAAAACACAGTGCTGAAGGTTTTTGAGTGCAGAGAAAGGGAAAGGATGGAGGAGGAGAGAGAGAGAGAGGGGATAGACAATACCCAGTCGTTTTTCTCACGCTAAAAGCTTAAATATAGGCATAAAATATTAGTATGAAAGTTGATCAATATTTGTTTATTCTACTCTAATTTTGTGCTGAGAAAGAAAGAAGTTCTAGACTTTAAGGCTGAGTTTGCGTCGAAAGAAATGGATGAAAGAGAAGAGAAAGAGAGGTTTTTTTTTTTTCTTTTTTTTTTATTTTTATTTATTTATTTATTTTTTTGAGAGTTTTAATTGGATGGAAAAGAAGAGAAATGGAGGAAAATATAGGGATAAAATTAATTTTAAAAAAAACACTTTCCTTCCATAAGTGGGAGGAAAATATAGGGATAAAAGAAAAAATTACATTATCTTACCATTAATTATAAAATGTAATATTTGTCTTACAAATATAATACATAAATATCAAAAAGAGGGTTACTTTAGTAAAATACTACTACCTCCGTCCCAAAATTTTTGTCATTTGTCGGGAATCCAACTTATTAGTAATATAGTGTGTTAATAGTGATAGTCATGTAAATCTTTTCCATTTTATCCTTCAAAATTCAAATTTTGAATAATGTAGTATTTGTCTCCATGAAAAGACAATGGATAAAAAAAAGATATAATGATTATGTTTGCCTTTTAAGCATAACAAATATTTTGAGACAAGGAAAATGAGAAACATGACACTTTCAATATAATGGAGGGAGTCATATAAGTGGAATTTTCTTTCCAGACTTCCAAACAATTTAAAAGAAACTTTTCTTTCCTTCTCTTCCCTTCACTTCCCTCATTAAATTTTTTTCCTTATTTTCTCTTTCTTCCTAAACTCCCAAACTCAACCTAAGTAACTATATATCAACTAGAGCCTAGAGGTAAATAAGGGTTTCGGGTTATCTTTATCACTTCCTATCTTAAATTTGTCCCACCATTTGTATATGTATATCGTGTATATTTTGACTTACAAGTACTTATTTTTGTTAGAGAAAGAATTTTTTTTTCAAGTGACTAGGATTAAACTAACGGTAACTTCTGTGTATTACAAATTTGCAAGATACTTAGGGTCTGTTTAGTTGAATGTAAAATATTTTATTGAGAAAAATATTTTTTTAAAAAAATATTTTACATGAAAAAAACTATTTTTCATATATTTTTTCGGTGTTTGGTTAACCAAATGAAAATATTTTGAAATATAACTTTTTAAGATTTTTCATTCTTAATTTTACAAATATGAGTTAAAAAGACTTGTAAAAATTATAATAAATACTTTACAAGTAATTGTGGTTAATAGAAAACTATTTTTTCAAAATTAAATTATAATATAATGTAGAGGGAAAATAAGCATATTGATAATTATATTATTATGTTTCTCACAATGAAAAGAAAAACGAATAGATAACAATAAAAAATGAAAAATAAATTTAGTAAATTAGTTATAAAAGTAAGTATTTCGAGAAATTTAATGCATTCTTGAACTATGCGGAAAATAATTTAAGTTCAAAATTTTTGTAAGTTATTTTAACCTTGAGGGAGAAAAATTAGAAAATGTTTTAAATTAAAATATGTTTTCCAGTATTTGGCGCTAAGAAAATTTTTAAAAAATATTTTTCTAAAAATATTTTCAACTCAACTAAATAGAGCCTCCATAAGACAATTGAATACTAGGTAGAAATCTAAACACGCTCGTGTAAAGAATTTTTACATGGATAGTATTGAAAAGATGAATTATTTTTTCTTTAGCTTGATGTTCAGAAAAGTTGTATTAATTTGTAGTTTGGATATTGCTATAAACTTTATTAAGGGAAAGTCACTGCAACTATAAACCTAAAACATAAGGGTAAAATATGTGTTAGAAAACTTTAGAAAAGGTGACACTAATTTAATTTGACATGTTTGGATTGTGATTATTATCTAAATAAAATTTTGAATGATTCTTTAAATGCATTTTTTACTCATACAATTTTTAATTTACATACATTATATTTTAAAAATTGTTAAAGTCTTATTACAAATAATATTTGAAATAATAATTTTTCAAATAGAGAAAGTTCAAAATGAGAGGTAAACATTTTACCCTAATGTTAATCCATAATCACATGTTCTTGGAGCGCTGGAAGGAATGGGGTTTGACAAGAGAAGTGATTTAGAAAATGGAATCCTTGTAGTAACAGCTTGTAAAGAAGACTTAAAGCTAGCGAGCTGTGGTACCATTCGGATTATAAAAGAGTATAGCTTCAATTAATTAACACCTGTTTTGGTAATCACGGGAATGCTTAGTGGTATTAATAAACCTTTTGCTGTTGGATTCTGTTAGAATTATTTTTTTGGGTTTTAAAATATGAATTGATAGAAAAAATTAATGAAGTAAAACCAGGCAATGACAAAATAGTGAAATAAAATACTACTTGGGATGCTAGATTAATTACAATTCAATATTAGGTTGAGGAAAAAAGGGGTGGGGTGGGGTTATAAAGTACATTATTTATTACTAATTTTTATCATTTGCTACAGTGAAAAGAAATAATTGATTTGAAATAAAATAAACGCAAAAATAGTCTTCAATTTGTCTTAACTTATAAAATATATTGGATTAATGTGTCAACGAAGCCATTGAAGTTATTAAGAATTAAGGGAGCATCTTTCGTGAGGATGTGAATTATTTGTTTTCTTTTAAATAACTAATTAATGGATTTCTAACCATTCATTCTCGGGTTTGCGCTCTGTTGAAGCAAAAATGGGATAAAAATATATTAAAAAAAAAAAGGCAAGCAAATGAAAGCACTCTTGAATATAAAATCAACCAACATGGATCATGCAATTTTCAATGAAGAATTTATATAGATATATGTGTTATACTAGTATTTATTCATTAACTAGTAGAAAAGACACATTTTATGCGTGTGTAATTTAAAATAAAAAAAAAAAGTTGTGAAAATACTAATAAAAATTAAAAAAAATAAATATAAGGAAGTAGTGAGTGAAATGTGAGAAGAGAGTTATGGATAGTTGATGAAAAGAAAATAAAAGAAATGGAATGGGTAAATTTGGCAAATCATAAGATAACATATACCAAAACACATCCTTATACTTTATATACAACTAGTGGGTGAAGGCACACCCAATGTGTGTGCTAATTAGAAGGAAAAAATATGGAAGTTATTATTGGAAGTAGTAATGCTAAATGGTGGTCTATGTTGATAGATTGATTAGAAAAACTACTCATGAGGATAATATTGAAAATGCAAAAATTACGAACACCAAATTTGATGCTCCTGCGTTATTATATTGTATAGATAATATATATAGATTAGACATACGGACAAAACACTAAATTAAAGTAGTTACTATTAAATTAGATAACTTCATCTTAAGTAAATATGATGGCCCAATTTTTGTATTATGAACAATCAAATTTAGCCAAATTATATTGATTATAGTTAGACACGCAAAAAATAAATTAGCACTAAGGAATAATTAATATTTCCAAATGATTTGAAAAGTATTGAATTGGTTGATTTAACAACTAAACTACTGCGGGTGTTTGTTCTATAACTCTTCTGTGTGTAAACAATGTAGAACATAAAACACTAGATAAGCAAACATTAATATATTGTTCTACTGAAAATCCTAATTATAATATAATCCTCCTGCAAATTAAATGCAATCTGGATTATTTGAAAATTAGTGAGAGAAGACTTGATCTGGAATTTGCTGGAAGTTGGGTTAAAGGCCTTTGATGGAATAATTGGAGTTTTTTTTTTTTTTTTTTTCAAAGGATTGCATACTTGTTTAAGTTGGGTTAAAGGCCTGGATTTAAGTTTGTCTATTTGTGTTATTGTTTCATGTTTGAGCTGTGCATTAATTAGGGGCAATGATATTGTCAAGACTAAATTCTTATTGCCACAGCAAAAACCATTTTAAATGACATTAATACCCCCTTAAAAGTCATCAAATTTCACCTCATCCCGTGGTCAATTGCATCGCCACTCGTCCTTCCCCCTCCCAGGCTCACATTATCTCCATCTTCTTCATCGATTCCCTTCTCTTCTCCCTTTCATTTCTCACATGAATAATTGGATTTGAATATAATCAAGGTGAAGAGGAACTTTGGAGAGGGAAAGAGGGGAAATAGTGATTGCGGGGGTAGGGGAGGGGCGTCGCTGGTTGGGCTTGAGGAGCTTTGGCCTTTGAGAAAAAGTTTGTGGGACTGTGGCATTAAAGGGTAGATTTGTCAATTTACTTAAATTAGCTGTGGCATTAAGGATTTAGCTGTGGCAATGTCATTGCCTGTTAATTAGATTTGGATCCCATTTGAAACTATGGTAGTTTATTATAAAATAATTTATTTATTAGAGTTTTGAAATAAAGTGTTTTGTAAATGGTTAATTTTATTGTTTGGGAGTAAAATTATGCAAGTACTTTTTATATGTGATAATGCATGATTTTGAATTTTTTAGTTGTATTTTTATGTTTATTTATAGTTTTAAATTAATAATAAAATAATCAAACTTTGTCTTTTAACTCAAAAGCACCAATTTTTAATTTGAGGTAGAAGAGCTTTTGAAATCAAAATTTTTCCTCCTAAATTTTTCGAATGATATTTACCAAATACACTAGAAATATTTTTATCATTTAAAAGTATTTTTTTAACAAATGCGTCGAAGTCCCAAACGGGTCTTATTGGGTCAACCCAACTAATCAGGGTTAGTTGAGGAGGCTGAGTTGACCAGGTTTAGTCTTAAATGTGGTTTTTTTTTTTTAATGGAAATTCAGAAGGAAAGGCAAGTGGGACTGTGGGCGATGGTGCTGCTGCGGTGGGATGGGTCCCACTTTCTTCCACATGCTCTCCCACCTGGACGGCTCTCTTCTTCCCTTGGGCCAACCCTTTTTGACTGCTTGAAATAATCCACCTTGAAAATATTATTTTCTTAGAAAATATTTTATTAAAATAAATTTTTTTAACAATTTCATTTTTAATTTTATTATACAAGTTTAAAAAAACTTATAACAATAGTAGTAATACCTTAAAATTAATTGTGGTTAATAAAAGATTGATTTTGTTCAAAATTAAATGATAATATAATGTAGTAGTAAAATATGCATAATGATAGTTATATTTGTGTGGGACCCATGATTAAGAAAAAAATGAATGGAAAAAAATTAAAAACGAATGTAAGTTTAGCAAATGAAATTATAAAAGTAAATATTTAATTAATAATGTCACTCTTAAATTATTCGACAAATAATTTACGTTCAAAAATTTCGTAAGTTATTTTTAGCCAGAAAAAAGAAATTAAAAAAATATTTTACACCAAAATATTTTTTTCGATATTTGACACTAAAAAAAACTTATAAAAAATATTCTCTTAAAAATATCAACCCACATCTAGAAGTGTCAATTGATCATCTTGTATGGTGATTACATGTTTGGATGTTACTACAACAAACAAAGCATAATTATTTTGAGTAGCAAAGAAGCGCAGACTTTTTCTTTTTTTTTTTTCAATTTTTTGGCAAGAAAAAAATTTAAGAACAGGGCACGTTTCATTTTTTTTAGATGAGAATAAATTATTAATGTAAATTTTAATAATTTATAATACTTTTTATTGATCACTTGTGATTAAAGATTGAGAACAATGAAAAGCAGATACTTTTTCATAAATTGGCTTTTTATGTATGGTTATTTATTGGTTGTTATTTTTCAAATAAAATTTTTGGGTTTTAATCATTAGACAGTGGTTTTGCCCGATTCTTATTCCGCAAGTTCTTGGACGACCATGAAAACAAAATTATTCTTCTCAAAATTTTCTGTCATCGAGAATCAAATAGGAGATTAATTACTGACGGGCCACCCTGTCCATGAATTATAAGTGCGTTTTATTTACATATTCCTTGTGAACCCCATACACACACAGCCTCAGCGTAGGCTAGTAGCCTAGTTACTATCAATCCTCAAAAGTCAATAAGAGTTTTCTGACCATTTCTAAGCGAATTAATTATGTTTGGAACTAATATAATTAAATACGATAAATTCTTACACAGATTAAATTTATGATATAATATTATAAATTTTTTGATTTATAGTATTTCACACACTTTATATTACTTAAGTAAATAACGTGGAGTAACATGAATTAAAAGATTTATAATACTATGTTATAATAAAAAAATTTCATTAAACATCACTATAGTTATATTTGGACCAATTACTATTTTTCTAATCATATTTTAAACAATTATTTAAACATATTTTTAATTAACTTGTGTATCTTAAGCTATTCTGTTAGTCCCTTATTTTCCGAATGATACTTTGACTTTGTCTCCCGAATCCACTACAAGTTGGATTTGAGAGCCGTATGACGAGTGAGTATATAACACAGTGCGGAGAGCACTTTTAATCCGTGTTAGTGAACGGAAGCCTCTCTTGTCAAGCAAGAAGGAAGCGACTCTTCCCAAACTATTTAATCTGTTAAGAAAACAGAAGCCACTGAACTAAAAGCAGCCGAAGATTTCTGTTGGGAATTTGTCGTCTTTCAGAATACGAAGCTGCAGTCAACTTTACTATAACAATGATTAACGTGTCAAAGAAAATGAGTGCACATGTCCACATGATTCTACATTTTGAATGCATTAGTCTACCAAGATTGAACATTTCTTTTGTCAAACAAGTTTTCGAGGCATGCATTCCTTGACACGATTAACAGTTGGAGAATTTCAACGAATTGAAGCCATTAAGTTACAAAATGTCGAAAGTAAAAATGAGAAATATTTAAGTAAATTTAATTTTTAATTTTATTTGTAATTTTTGTAGTATAAATCAAATTTTAAAAAATAAATTATATCTGTAAATATAATTTTATAAGATGTAATTTTAATTACAAGGTCTATACATATAATTTAAATCTGAGTCTATCTAATTATTTTTTAATAAAAATTTAAGTTATAAAGTAAAACTTAACTAGAACTATAGATGTGTAAAGTGGCAATAGTCGTATGCTTTGTATCTACATATTTCCTGTTGTCCTTTTTTTTATTATTATTTTACCTTCTATAACGTTTTATACTAGCGCAAAAAGTTACATGGAGATGGACTTTGATCCCATACCCTGTTGTGAGATTAAATTTTATAGAATCAATTATATTAATTGAGTTAAAAAAATTTTATAAGATTTAATTCACATTATCAATATATCAATGGGTCAAAAGACCGAATTTGTCTAAGTTTTTTCTCTGTACTTCTATTAAACTTTCTTTTCCTTAATGTACATTTTATAATTTAAGATAAGATGTGCAGACTTCAATAAACAATAGTAGAAACATAGCATTGGCTATATATGTTGGATGACTCTTTATCATTATCCTCTGAATAATTTTTGTAATAATTATTATTCAGCACATTTTCAATCAGTTTTTACCTCTCATATAATACAATATTATTCTAAATAAATATTTTAAATAATAATTATCCAAATGAACTATTATTCTTACAAAATGGTAAAATTTTGAATGACATTCTTCTTGGTATTTATGCTAATATTTTATTATTGACTTTTTTTTTTTTTTGGTTTTATATAACTGTCTTTTAAAGATAAGAAATATGCAAGTTTCAGCACTGTTACATAGTTGAAAAGTTAAATATAGACATGTTAATTAGTATAAAATGTGGTGAACAAAACATGCAAAGAACCTTGACAATGAAATGCAGTTTAAGAGGGAAGACGTTTTTTTTATAATTTATTGATCATATATTTGAGTCACTAAAAAAATGTAGAAAAGAGTTTTTTTTTTCTTTTAATGCAAAAAACCATTTGAGCCGATACTTTGTATCTGTATATATATTAAGTTAGTTATGATATAGGATCACTAAGTTAATATTCACTTATTAGATCCACATCGTGGGTTTTATTCAACACATTTTATATTTATTTGAACCAATTTCTGCACATGTTTGAGATTCTTTACAGTATCACAGAAAATATTACTGTAATTTTTTGATGCAGAAGGAATAAAAGTTGCTATTTTGCCCAAAAAATAAAGAGGAAAAAGATCATTTTTATTCGAACTTCTTGTAAAGATATTCCTAGCCGTTTTTATGAATTTCTTTCTAATACATTTTACAAAAATTTAATTTCAAATTATTTTTTGAAAATCACAACTATTTATAATATAATATAATGTATATATATATATATTTGCTGTATATAAATTTTGAGAACAAATGGATTATTTTTTTCGTCTTATTCAATGTTTAAATTTTTAAAAAAATTACAATTTCTTGTAGAAAATTATTTTTTTATACTTTAAATATTTATATAATGCAACATCATATGCTTGATTTTGATTCATTTTACTCCATCTAAATGTTTCAAACAAATTGAAAGATAAATTTTTTTTAATATATTTGATTTTAAAGTATATTAATTTACTCATCAAAATATTATTATTAATATAATTTGATTATTTTTAAGAATTTTATTTGTTAAATATAAATGATCATTAAAAGAAATTTGAGAGAAAGGTAATAGAAAGGATCCTAGTCTGTAATGTGGTGAGATTGGGTATCCCTCGTGCGTGATTGAGTGCGACAGAGTTGTGACAAGTTGCAAGTTGCCAGTGGGTTCTGTGGACTAAATAGCGGATCACGTGCGGTCCGCAAGGCAAAACACCCACGAGAGAGTGAGGGGCCAACCCTATAGTTGTCGGTCACGAGGCATTTTGTCCCCAGTCCCCTGTGTACTCCTACAATTTCTTCTCTCTTCTTCTTATTGGGATTGGCACTTGGTTTATTTTTTAATTTTTTTTATTTTCTTCCCTTCTTGAGCCCTTAAAACTCGGGGGGACCCCAAAATTTGGGTCACCTTCTCTTTTCCTTTCTAGGGGTGTGTCTTTCACGACCAGCCATTTCTTTTAGTAATTGATTTTCTTTTTTGAGTGTGTTGCTCTTAATTTTGTAAAATCACATTTGACAATTTATATTATGAACAATTATTTACAAGATAACAAATTTAAGAATGCTTGTTGAAACTAATTTTTTGTAACAAAAACGCATCAAATGCCACCAACCTACTTAACTTTTAATATTTGGTTGGATTTTATTTATTTTTAGAAATATGTATCCTGTGATATCAAGCATATTTTAACATATGGATTTAAACATGATTACAATTTAAAGTAGTATTATTCTTTTTAATCAGAAGGCTTCTAAGTAAGGATTGGATTGGAGAACATGATATTCTTTTGGTCATATTTCGGTGAAGAAGAAGAAATCTTTCTCCGAAACTCAAACACAATAGCTTAGCTTACTTCGGTAAATTTGATTCCTTGAAGTATTTAGGTGACAGAAAAAAAAATTTAAGATTGATGTCAATGTCTCCTTCCAAAAAAAAAAAAATGGATTGATGTCAATGTCATTAAAATTTGGGTGTAGAGGTCAAAGATTCTATCCTGATAAGAAGGGATTAGAAGATGTTGATGATAAGTCAGGGCTCATTGAGAGATCCAAATTGAGCAAGCCCCATCCACAAATACAAATTACATTATGAATAGGCTAATATAATGACTGAAAGAATGGAACGGACAGAAGAGGCCAAGAAAGCCGAAAATTAAAAAAGATGCAAAATAGTGATTTTCCTCCACTTCCACTACCAACCTTGGCAAGGGTTGAAGTCTTTCGATTAAATTGCTGATTTGTCCTTGGAAGATCCACCAACAACTACCTTAATCATACACGTCCCTATCACATCACATTTCATTTTCCCTAAACCCCTTCCGGATGGAAGTTCAAGTTTATAATCTTATTTGTAAATTTTGTAATTTAAATAAGAATTATATAATTAAATAAGTACTTGCTAATGTTAAAAAAAAATATATAGTAGTTGTTCGAATCACAAGGTTTACAAAGATTTTTTTTACAAGCATTTTTCTTCCTAACCCTATCATCCATTTAATATTCTTCAATGAATCAAATCCACTTTTTACAAGGATTTTTTTTTTACAAACATTTTTCTTCCTAAGCCTATCATCCATATAGGATTCTTTAATGAATCAAAATTTTAAACCATAAATTTATTGGTCTAAAATAGGTTTAGTTACATCATATATCTAATTGATATGATTAATTCTGAATCAATAAATAATAATAACATTTGGTCTATCCAAAATCTCCCTCAACTACCCCATATCATAGCCCAAAAGTCAAAACCCCCCCAAGCCCACCTCTATTTACCATTTCCTCCCTCTCAAGACTTCAAGAGTAAGTTCAGAAACCGTGTATTAGTTTCGTTTGTGCAGAAACGGTCAAGTACAAAGGCTGTGAATGGGGTGATTGAATCTGGGGGAGGTTATAGAATTATAATACTAGAAGCCTGGCTTTTTAGTGTGACCTACCCACTGGAAGTATCATAATCTCAAAGGGAACATTTGGCCATAATTATCAAGTATGGTTCAAAAAGTAGCCAACAGCCCCGAAGGTTTTTAGGCTCCATGTTCCAGTATAGATGCATAGACACTCTTTTGGCTCTAGCACTTAGCAAAACATTACTGTAATTTTTATCATGAAAATTTATGAAGATAGAGAACTAAAATTTGTCAAGGGGCATTTCTTGGCTTATTTCTTTGTGTGCCAAGAAAAACAAAAGTTTCTTAAAGTATGAAGTTTTTATTTTTTATTTATTTATTTATTTTTAAGTATTTTGAAAGTAAAAAAGTTGTATTTAGAGAAAACATCTAGGGTGAGTGAAAGCAACTGAAAGTAATCTAGACTAAAAGTGACATTTAGGTAGCTTTCTCAAAATGCAACCTATTGTAAAATTTTATTTTTTATTTTTTAAAAAAAAAAACGCATAGTATTTTGGTAGTTAGGTGACTTTGTTTTGTTTGTTCAAGTTATTTTAAGATTTTTGTGGTTTGGAATTTAGAGTTTAGAGTTATAGAAGAAAATGAAAATGAATTAAAATATTAAAAACTAAAGCAAGTAGAGAAAATATGGAAAAATTTTAAAATTTAGAAAGTAGAGAAAATATTTAAAAGTAGATAAAATACTTGAAAAACACATAAAATTTTTGTGACATATAAGTCTAATTTAAATTACCAAAATCCAAATAAATATTACCAAAAGAATTAAAAAAAAAGTAACATGTATTTTTTGTGGAAAGAGAAAATTAAGTGGATATGATGGAAATTTATTTAAACTTTTCCCAAAAATATCTAATAAAAAAAATCATTTTTGGAAGTGTGCAAAGTCTACCATATGTTTTCTTTTGTTAGTTATCAAAGCTTCTAAGAAGAAAAATAAATTTACAAATTATAGTATTCGTCAATGAACAAAATATTAGACACATATTTTACATTAATTTAATTACAATATAACTAATTTTTAGTATCAAATTATATACCATTTTTACTTTAGGGGTAGAGTGTTACTACCTAAATGTAGGGGGTAAAGTGATATTGACTATAGTGAGTAAAATTGATACTTTGTCGTTCACATTTTTAAAAGCTGTAACAAATTGTTGATGCCGTTATTTTGGGGGATAAAATGCCTATTTTTTACTCTAGGGGTGGTAAAATGTAATTACCTGCCTATTTGTAGGAAAATTTTTTAAGCCCGTAAAGACATATTAAATCTTTCTAACACTGGTTGGTGAAGTATACACCAGCCAAATTTATCTTCACATGTACTCTGATCATTTTACGCCACTCTGATATCAAAACTATTGGAAAGATGTAAATTTAGCCCTAAGCATTTTTCCTAAAAGGATGACACCAAAGAAATCCGGCAAAATACGAAATGTCAAGATTCACAATGAAATGAATATAAGGTGTCCTGATACTTCCAAGCGATGCAGTCAATGCAGTATGACCGGTCACAATACTAGGAATTGTCCAAACTCAAGGCGTTTTGACTAGACAACTTTTAAACCACAAAACCCTAAAAACAACTTAAACAAACAAAACATAATCACCTTAACTACCAAAATACTATGTGTTTTTCTTTTTTTAAACGTCAACAATAGGTTGTATTTGGAGAAAGTAACCTTGTTGTGCTTTCAGACAAAACTACCTAAAGGTCGCTTTCACCTTTTATTGGAAGCGACCCTGGGTGGCTTTCTCCAAATACAATCTTTGTCTTCCTACTTTTAGGATACCAAAAAAAAAAAAAAAAAAAAGGTCACACTGTAAGAAACTTTTTTCTTTTTCTTCACAAACAAAGAAATAAGCCGGCATTTCTTGCATTTCCACATACTAGGTTGTACTTTTCTTACATTATTATTTATGTTGAGAATCTATCTCTAATAAATGTTTTTTTTTTTTTTTTTGTAGTTCTTCAATAAATATGATTAGGGGTGTTCATTCGACCGATATTCGACTTTTCGACTTATTTGATTGATTTGTTTGACTTTCGACTTGAAAATCTTAAAGTTAAAATCAAGTTATATAAATCTAAAATTAATTAAAGTTGAGTCGTTTAAATTCGACTTGTTTAACCATCTAGATTGAACAAGTTGAATAAGTGGAACATGAGTTTTCTTCCATTTTATATTCTAATTCCAAAATTCAGTACATCATCCCACAAATTTCATATTATTCCAAAAATTCAAAATATCTTATTCGTTTTTCATTTTTTATTTTTTTATATAAAAAAATAGTTTTACTTTTCTTATATTATATTTATGCATATCTTTATCAAGTACTTTATTTTTTTTCATTATTCTAATTTTCACATTATCATCCTTAAATGTATGTACAAAATATAATTCATAATATATTATAGACATAAATTTCAAATAGATTATATGTACAAATTTACACACATATATCTTTGTGTGTGTGTATATATAAATTACAAATCTTAATATATGAATATTTATTAGTGTATATATCATATGTAGATAACAAAATGATTTACAAAGTCACAAATAACTACTTACCAAAACCAATTCATATAGCAAAAATTTATTGAATCATAAACCTCTGTTTTGATTACTTAGTAGTGCATTTAATATATACATATTGATAGTAAAAATGTTATAGCTATCAATTATGTAGTATAAGTATAAAAATTAGACATTAAATAAAATATATTTTTATTACAATTATAAGTGATACAAATCTTAATATATGAACATAAGATATATATATATATATAGATATATTATATATAGATATTTTAATAATACTTAAGTATATATAATAATTTAACTCTAGTATTTCTATCTATTAAAAGGAAATTAGTACAAATAAACCAAGGCTTATTCCCACTAAATAGAATTGGCTGCATGAATTCTGCTATGTCATTGCACACTGTCATGAACCATATCTTCTGTAATTTCTAGATGGGCTACATCTTTTTTATAGGTTAATACTAAATCTTTTTTTGTTTTCTCCTACCCCTCTTATATTGACTATCCTATCTAAAATCTACTCGCGTAACATGTTAATATATAAGTATATAAAATATATATAACTCCAATAATTAAACAAAAAAAGATAGTTAACTATTAAGAAAAAATAATACTATCAGTTATTAATATATTTAATTATTAAGAATTAAGAATATGATGGCTAAAATATTTTGTATACAAATATATTAATATATTATTATAATTATAGATCCTCCTTTATATATATATATATATATATTACTAAAAAAAATGCCGCGTGCTTCGCACATGTAACACATTCCTGATTTGTTGAAAATTTTCATTTTCTATAATTAAATAAATAATCAATGAATGACAACATAGAATACAAAGTATATACATTTTATCTGTTATTTTTTTATGCAAAAGGTATATATTTTAAAATATATATTTAATATCTTTGCACTTTTCTTCATAATTATTTTCACATTTCTTTTTTTTTATTTTTTTTTTTACTATTGTTTGTTATTTTTTACAACATTATACATCAATCCATTTCTTTTCAAATAATTAAACAAACTTCTCTTTTATAAGAACAACATATGATATTATTTGCATCTTATTTCTATTTCTATATCTAGACGCTTAGATAATGATTTCCTATAGTGGCACCACCAAAAACTTAATCAATTAAAGAAAAAAAGTATTTTTCATAGTATTGAAAATTTTAAATATATTTGTATGTGTTTTGTCATTTCCAAAAGACAAAATCATTATGAAGTACCAAAAATTATTTTATAGATTAAGTATATTGATATTCTTTTATTAGAGAAAAATATTTACAGGATATCAAATGATATATGGATAATAATTACAAAATTAATTATAATTTCAAAAAATAAGAAAAAAAATGAATCTGATTAAAATGTAAAGAACGAATAGATCAAATAAAATTATTACAAAAATATTAAAATCTAATTAAACTAATATATTCTCCATATTATTGATAGGTATCCTATAGTATATTACAATCATTATAAAAATTTAAAATAATAAGTTGTTCTTTTATGTTGCTCTGAAATGTACCGAATATTAATAAAAACAATTTTTTTTCTTACCATAAAATACACGCAATACTAATAAAAAATTCGTAGTTCTAAAAATATCCAAAATTACACATTAGTTTAAGTAAGATTTTACATAAATTTCTATCACAATTAATTATCGTGAATATATTGTGTAAATGTGCATACATATAGAGAATATATTGATATTTTTTTTATATATTTCTTAAACATATAATAATATCCACTTTATTCTTATTCTATTGAAACTTTGAAATTTGAACTCTTCATTCGTATTGATGGTATAAAATGTGGTTAATTTCAATCCAAAAATAATTTATATTTCTCTTTTAGATTTCTAAATTATAATTTATTATAACGACAGCATCAATAATTTGATCATTTAAAATAATTTTTTTCTATAATATTGAACTTTTTGGATGTATCTATGTATTTTTTTATAATTACTAAATAATAAAATCACTATCAAGTGTCAAACATCATTTTATAGATAAAGCGTGTTAAAATTATTTTATTAGGAAAAATATTTACATGAGATCAAATAATATATGGTAATAACCACAAAATGATTAATTAAAATTTCAAAAAATAAGAAAAAAATTGAACCTAAGTAAAGTGTAAAGAACAAAGACATCAAATTAAACAAATTAAACCAATATATTCTCTATAATATAGATAGGTATTATGTAATGTATTAAGATTATTATCAAAAGATGAAAATAAAATATTGCCCTTTTATATTATATATTTTGCTTTAAAATGTAGAAAACATTAATGAAAAAAATCCTTTATCTTATTCTACAATGCACACAACTCTACTGAAAAATATATAGTTCTAAAATACTACATAATTTTTATATAATTTCTATTGCAATTAATTTTAACATATTGGGTAAGTTATGTATTAAAGTAGAAATATATTGGTATTTTTCCATGTTAGGATTTCATTGACATTCTAAACTCTTCTTTTTGTCCTAAATAGAGTCGAACTTGGTTAACTCCGAAATTATATTTTGATATTTTACTATGAAATTACAATTTGTATTTATGAAATATATAAACAAATTAAAGCTAATAAAGGTGTGTGAATTTTATTTTTATTTTTGCATACTTTTTCAATTAATTCCTTGTATTATTTACTGAGATATTTAGTCTACATTTTATTATTTTGTTAAATAGTGTAAAAAATAATATTGTAGTTTGTAAAGTTGACATGTAATACAATGTATATCTACTATTATTTTAGAATAATGACCTAATAGTATGATTTTATTTGTGTAATTTATGTTATTTTTTACATTACTTACTTACTTATTTTTTCTATATGTCATTCAACAGTTTATGCGTAGTGTTCCTATAGTTTCTAGACTATTTTTGTAATGCATCGTATCATTGGTTAAACTTTTTTTTTTTACCTCAACAATAGTTAATCTAAACCGATATTGTTTTATCAAATACTATAACAACTGACATTGTAATTTTCAAAATTGACATTTAAACTCAATATATACCAGTAAATACTTAGAGTAATTAATACTATGATTTATTTACATAATATTTGTTGTTTCTATGTTAATTGCTTATTTAATTTTTTTTTCTATATTAGTATCACAAATTATGCAGAGCTTCTTATAGGTGTTACAATGATTATTTTAGAAATGTTTTGGGTTTTGCATCGTATAATGGGATGAATTTTTTTCTATCTCATCAATAGTTACTATAAACTAATATTTTATAAATATTTTACAAAATGATATTATTAAATGTACAAGGATTTTATAATAAAATATTACTATTAGAGATATATAAAATTGACAAATACTTTTATCTCAATTAAAAATTGTGAGTTTTATGTTTCACTCAGTTCTTTAGTTTTGTTGCTTGGTTAATTTTCTTTTCTTCATGTAGGGAAGAAAAAAACAAATCTAAATTAATTGTAATAAAAATTTAAATGGGATAAGAAAATAATATTATATAGTTCATTAGTTTTTAGTTTTTGTAAATATTAAATTTTTATTTATATGGTATTAATTTTGTGATTTTTAAGTTGGAGGAAAATTTTGATATTAAAAAGGCAAAGGTAAGCTTAAAGTGAAAGTAGCTATTGATACTAATGAATTTGAAAGTTGATATAATAATTTAACTTATCTACTGCGATGAACATCTAATTTGTTATTATACAATAATTTTAAACCACAATAAATTCATGTTGTAACCAAAACAAATGTATGATTAATCACATTATAATAAAACCAAAAGTTTTATACTTATTTTTTAGTCAACCTAGTTATAGATGTTATTGGCATATAGAAATATATAATTGAGTTGAATTAACTAACGTATAAGAGTATACTTGAATAAACAGTTGGCAAAAAAAAATAATTATTTGTGAATTTATAATATATAAAATAGTTATATAAGATTGTTTTTATTAGGAATAAAAAAATAAAATGATTTGAATATATATAAAATTTATAAAATAATATTTTTATTTATTCTTTGATCAAATATAAATAATTTTTTTACTCTTAAAATGTATACATTTTTAGCATTTATACCAAAATTTCACAGTAGCTTAAGAAATAAAAAATTTGAACATACATAATAGTAATAAAAACTACTTTTATTTTATTTTTGGTCTAATATAAATTATTTTTAAACAAATAAAATCTTAACCATCTTATAAGCATTTATGCCCAAATTTTCATATAAATATAAATAATTATGTCATAGAGTTTCAAATATATATATATATATATATAAAGTAGTATTATAATTAAGATAGATAATATTATTACATAAATAATAGAGTATTTTAAATAGGCCAATTACTTCATGAAGGGCATGTTAGACATAATTAGTTAATTAAGCATTTATTAGACTGGACCAAAAAAAAAAAGGAAAATAATATATTATATATCTCGAGTAGGATTGTATGACTAAAAAATAGGTGATAATGTCATAAAAAATAGGCACTTAGATTAGAAGAGAAGTAATTTGATTAAATTTTCTATAAATTATATTTTAGAAAAATTCTACAGTCTTTTTTAGATAACCATTCTCTTGTGCTTTAAATGCTTGTACAGTACAATACCATGTGCTTTAAATGCTTGTATTGTACAAGATTTTAAAACTAAGAGAATGATTCTCTAAAAGGGACTGTAGAATTTCCCTATATTTTATTAAGTGTGAGTATTTTAAGCATCACAAAAAAGGAGAGAAATACTTAAAAGGGAGAAACACTTTAAGGAAAGAAAAAAAAAAAAGAAAAGAAAAGGAGAAACAACTCATATTTATTATATATAAGTATAATAGATAATATATAGAAGATAGATAGATATATATTGTTTGACTTGTTTGATGAGTTTGACTTATAAGTTAAAGTCAAAGTTGAGTTAAGAAGTTATTTAGTTAATTTGGTTTCGAGTCAAAATCGAGTGAAAAGTCAAACAAATCAAAAAAAAAAAAAATTTCAATTTGAGGATAGTGTAACTTAACTAACTTTTAAACACCCCTAAATATGATATCAAAACAAATGCCAAAAGCGAAAGAACTCGTACTTAATTAATTTCATGTCTTCTAATAGAGTTGTCTGGATAAGGACCACCACTAAATATGTATAGATAAAAGATGTACCAAACAAGCAAAAGTCAATAAAAAAAAAAATTGAATTAATGCTAATGACTAAATTTTCAAAAGGCAAAAAATAGATATTCGACTCTTCGTGCACCCCTATTTACTGTACCCTTATACAGAATCTAGAAGAAGTAACCTATATGATCTTTTTTAGAAATAAATACAAAAACTGGGATAAGAAACCGTTGTTGTATCATTTTTTAAAAATCCAAGTTCAACAAAATCTAAATTTTTCGACTTATTTTCCATTGAATTTTTTAGGTACTTAGTCAGCATATTAATTACCCCTTAGTTTATATATAATTTTTTTCAAGTCTGTAATAGTATCCATTTGGAATCCTGAATTAATTAAATCAGCCCAAAACTAAACAATATTTTTGGTTTATATACTTTATTTTTTTACACTGATATTCCACAATCATATCATTTGGCATATATTTATCGTTCTTATAGTTTATATTTTACTGAATACTGAAAAAGGATTTCTACTTGGCGAATATATATTCCATTTCTATACGTTCAGTATGATTTCAATCCTGGCTGTCACTTGTAAGTAGCTATACTTAAATTAACTACTTATAAACATTTTATTATTCATGATATTGATCATATATGTTTATAATGGACCTTAAACACCAGACAAGGAGTTTAAAAAAAAATAAAATTGTCCCCGTCTATTATATTAGTACGGTTAGTTTAGTCTATCATTAGACCTAAACATTTATAGATTACATATGCACGTAAGAATTTCCCTAAAAGAAAAATTTTACAGTCACGTTAAAGAAACTATCTCGTTGTATTTTAAATACTTGTATAATATAATATCACATATTTTAAAAAATTTGTATTGTACAAATTCTTAAAATCAACATGATGATTCTCTCAACGGAACTTTAAAATTTCTCTAAAATTTAAACTTCTCTTGAGAAAGAATCTAAATCTAATTGCTAAAATCTTTTTTTCTTTTTTTGTTATCATATTTTCCTTTTTGATTTATTTCCTAACTAAATTCCAAGACATCACAAAAAGTTAATAGCCTTAATTTAACTAACAATTACCACAAAAAATTCAGTAACCCCAGAAGGAATCATTGATCAATTATAATTTGTTTTTTTTCAATTAGAAGTTAGGGAGATTTAGACATGATTTCTTGAATAGATTCTTGAGATTCTTGCAGTGCACCAATGTAGCTTATAAAAAATACACTAATTTGTCGTTGTTCACTATGTAAAATCAACTTTATATCTTCTTGATAATCTCGATGATAGCATCATGTTCAACAGATGCCACTGTGTTAGGATACTAAACAATTTGATTAGTCCCTTTAATTTATGCTTAAATCCACTGGTCTCACAAGCTTTTGCAACAGTCTGATGGTAAATGTTAGGCTTAGATGTGAAGTGTATATATGCGCATTTGGACGATTATGACTCTCCATGTTTCTTAAATTATATTCTAAACTATTAATTCATTTTGTCAAAAAGATAGTAATATTTTTCCCTTTTCTGTCCTTTTGTATAAGACTATTTTAGGTAAAGATTGATGTGGGTTTCAAAAAATATTTGTCCAGATTATTAAAACCAATATATTTATACAAAATGACAAATTAACAAAAAGCAACTGATATGACGTATTACTAAATTTGCAAAAGAACTAACGAACCAAATATCTAAAATCTAGAATAGTGATTCAGTAGTTTGGAGGGGTGGAGGGGCAGCTCAAGGGGTCTAAAACCAATTTCAACACGAGAACTTTTTTTTTTTCTTTTATTAGTAAAATAAATATATTTCTTTTTGAAATGTAAAATTACTAATTCAACTTTTATAATAAACTTCTTTTCATAATTATTTTTAAATTGATAATGTTGCTAACTCATTTAACCTTTCTTGAGACATTATTGTTTTCAGATGAGATTTTTTTTAATAAAATTTTCACTTTGAAAAACTTCATTTTGTTGTAGCAACAAAAATATTAACTTTTAAAAATATTCCGTAGGCAATATATGTATTAGAAAAAGAATCAACTCTTTTTTATAATTAGGTGTATCGTTTGGAGTTTTATCTTCTACTTGTGCAATTTCTTTTAAACCTTTTTATTATATTTTAAGTATTTTTCAAAATTAAGGCAGCAGTCTTGCAATTTTGTATGTCTAATGATCTCAAATTTTCAATACAAATTTGAAAATCAGAAATATTTTCATATATATTGAAGCTTTTCAAATCTATTTTGAAGTGAAAAATTGCATTATCTACTATGTATAAGAAATAATTAATTTTAAATGATTGTTTGTGAGACCTTGTTATTTCATTATCAATATTTTCATCAAATTGTTTTAGTATACAAATCACATGTTTATCAGGGAATTTGGACTCTCTATTCTTTCAAATGCAATTTCTTTAGCAATTATCATAGCAATTACAAATCTAGCTTCTTTGTGTGTATATATATATATATATATATATATATATATTTAAAGATAAAAGATCTTTGTTGATCTCTCTAACAACATAAATACACATGTCTTTCTATTGTAAACATTTGTTAATTGAGTTAATAGCAAACAATATATCATACCATATTGTCATACTCCATAAAAATTCTAATATCTGGCCTCATATATTGCTAAATAATTAGCCTCACTTTTAGTTTTTGGATATTCACTAATTTCTTTCAATTTCAAAAAAGCATCTCTTATTTTTGGAGTTAAAGTCGAACTTAATTAATTTCTTCTGAGGAAAAAAAAATGTTATAATTATAATAAGGTCCAAATTTTGGGGCCTAAACTTTTTGATTACTTAATAGAGAGTTTTAATTAGATTTTTTCTAACAATTGTAATAAGGCCTAAAATGTAGAGGGTTAAATTAATAGGAAGTTTTGATTAGATTTTTTTTTTCTAACAATCAAAGTTTGTCTATAATTATTATTAGCATAATAACAAGGGCTAAAATTTTGAGACCTAAACTTTTTGAGAACCTAAAGCGATGACTTTAGCTGCCTTACCTTTAAACCACTCTTGTCAATATGAATTTATTATATGAATTAATTTTGACAACTAATTTTAAATATGTGATCTCGTAAATTATTTTCTCATCTAAACTTACAATTTGAAGGGTTCTAGATGATGTGAAGAGACACCTATAGAATTATCTTAAACTTAAATTAAAGTAGTAAATAGTCGAAGTGTACATCATATTGGACAAAACCAGCCAGTTGTTAGCAGTTCACTAAGGCACTAATGACGAATTTTATTAATTTATTGAGTTCTTTACCTAACTGGCTAACTACCTCTAATTCATTTATTGATAGGTTAAGAAGTTAACCCCAACAAAAGATAAGTGTTAACCAGTTAATTTTTAAAGAATAATGACCACTTTAGATATTATTTGAGAGGATATTAGCCACCCAATCCAAAAGTTAACAATGCTTGAAGTTTTAATACATTAAATGTGCTTTTTCAATTTATTAAATGCAGTATTAAAGGTTGCCTTAAAATAGATGTAAATCTGGGATGAACCTTCCAAGACTATAATATTGTGTTTGGATAGATAGATTTAGGAAAAAATTTAAAATATAATTATTTTTTGAATGAATTTGTAAAGTTTAAATAGATGAATTTAAAATTTATCCAAATTAAAAAGTGTGAAATGAGATTGTGTCTGGATTGATAGATTTGGGGAAGGATTTCAAATTCACTTATTTATTGGAGTGATTTGTAAGACCATCAAAATGGATAAATGATAAATTTTAAATCTACCTAAATTAGAAAATTATTTGAAATTCTTTATTTCATATTTTTTAATTTTGGTAGATTTAAAATTCATACATTTTAGCCTTACATATTACTCTAATAAATGGATGAATTTTAAATTCTTTCTCAAATTCATCAATCCAAACACAACTTGAAGGATTTTGAATAACTTTTTAATTTGAATGAATTTAAAATTCATACATTTTAACTTTACAAATCCTTTCAATAAATAAATAAATTTTAAATTATTTTTCAAATCCGTCGATCCAAAAGCAACATAAGTGTTTAGTCAAGAACAATAATACCTTGTTTGTACGATAGCTTGCAAGCTCATGCACTGATTGCCAATACAAAGTGCTGCCCAAAAAAAAAAAATCATTGTAATTACTTTAGCAGACAAACACATAAAAGTCATTGCCACGTATTATAATTGCTTCCCAAGTTTTTAAATCAAATACTAATCTTAATTTAGAAAAGTTAAGGAACATAAGGGGGCTACAGTCTATAATTATGAACAGGACAACTGGTTGTTAATTGATAATGACCTATTGTCGTTTTACTAATATATGATTATGGGCTGTTTATCTTCACAAAATCAATCTTCTTAAACCTATTTATCTGCTCATACATTTTAGGGATTCAATGATTTCAATCCCGCTCTCACGAAATTATTAGGGAATTAACTTTGGTACTTTAGATTTCATTGTATGGAGTGATTTAATTTGTTCTTTAGTTTTCTCCTTATCCATTAGCACAGAGTAGTTTTCTCTTTTCTCCCTTCGTTATTTCACAGCACAATTATGATAAAGAAAAATCCACGGTACTTTCTTGATATCTAATCATTCGTAAAATCACTAATGTGGTATGTAAATCTATGAACATTTTTTTTTTTTAAGTAATAAAAAGTTTAGAAAGAGAATAAGGCATGTTATTCATCTTTCTCCACTGTCAGGATTAAAACATGTTGTTTACCAACCCATATTTTAGAGTCAGGGTAGGCCACGGGCAGGCCACCGATGTATATTCAGCTTACAATGATTCTTACTATCACCATCTAGTCGTCTTAGTTACTGTATGAACCAATCCCATTGACTTTGTACATTTTTCTGATGAGACTGTATGTGGAACCGGGGCCGTGTTTTTGTTGGACAGCCATTTATCAATAATCCTATATTGCATGTTGTTTCGTTTTTATGCTTGGCCTTCTACATTCGATATGGAACGATTTGGGCTTGGGCTCAAGGACTTTACTGTTTTGACCTCATAGGTTCTGATTTGGGTTTGGGCTTCTTATATGTTCAAGCATTTAGATGCTCTGTTTGTCCATAATGATTTGGACTGTTTTCAAACATCTTCGTTTTTCGCAGAATGCTATATATTTGGTTAGTTTATGCTCTTTAAATTACATGGGATACTGAAAACAGTAGCTCTATAAATGATTAAAGAAACTCAATAATACTCCTACCCCTAGTTTGGTAAGCAAGAAAGGTTTGGAATGGAAAGATGTTTCCGCCTTATATACATTTTATTATATGTTTGGTATGGAATTTTTAAGTTGTAAAAACCATTCCATTTTCAGTTATATCCTAGAAAATAAGAAAACTCATTTCTCAAAAAAAAAAATAAAAAAATAAATAAAGACTTTTTTCTAACTTTAAGCAGATAAAAAAAAAATTCTATACAAATGCCAAGTTTATCCTTATACAACAGTTTACACCAAACGTCTCAACTAGAAAAGCAATAATAAAAAAAAAAAAAAAAAAAAAAAAAAAAAAAAAAAAAAAAAAAAACAAAAAAGAAAATTGAACGTCTTACATACATTAAAACTCTACACTCGTTCACAAAGGCGAGTTAGCTGGCATGGAATAAGAATTTTAATGTTCATAAGAGATTACAAGACTTTTTATTTTTTTGTATACAATGTAGTTACATGGCTGAAATTTCATCCAAGTATAGAATTTCTATAAGCAATTGACAAAATTACATGCAAAATGAATAAATATAAAAGACAATTTAGATGTTTTAAATTATCAATCTTATATTCTATTTGCATGGTCTAATTGCAATGAATATAAACCTTTTTTAGTTTAAATATATTATCATAGAACCAACAAAGTTGTACTATATAATATGTATTTGAATAGGAAAAAAAAAGTATATAGTTTTTAAAATTTTTATACTTAAATACAAAATATTTAAAGTTTCTAACACCCTTACAAATGTTAATGAATATGCATAAAAACAAAAAAAAGAAAATTGTTATCCTTTCTTAGAAAATGGAGGAGATATAAGTCAAATTAATTTAAAATTCTTTTCATTACTGTATCTAAAAAATTAGTATATCAAACATTAAAATAAAGCATTTCATTTTTCCATGAATCACCAACATGCAATGGGAATAAGAATTCTTACAGCTCCTTGTAGCTTTTGTCCAACTGGGTAAAATAAACAATCTCTTTGCAGCTTTCTCCTATTTCTTTCTTCACCCCACTCTCTGGAAAATTCAAGATGAGAATTTAATTGAGTTTTCGTATTGTCTTCAATTTGCTTGTTTTTTATATGATGTAAACTATTATCGTTGTTTTATATCGTAAATGTAAAAGTGTTTGGCTCACAACAATCCAATGCCAAAAACCCCGTTAGGTATGTACTTCATTATTTTTTTTAGGCATTTTCTCTAATACACATCTAGATGTGTATAAGAGACTCCAAAAAAAAAAAAAAAAAAGAGATGATGTAAACTTTGAATTTCCTAGTTAGGGAAAAATGCAATTTTAGCCTCCAAAATTTGGATCGTTATTCGTCTTGATCTCTAAAGTTCTAGACAAAATACATTTAGTCCTGAAACTTTTCAATTTTTAACAATTTAGGATAAATTTAAAAATTCTATTAATTATAAATAGAAAAAGTCATGTGCATTTAAATCTCAAGATCCAAACACGAAAAAAAAAATACAATTTTAGCTTTCAAAGTTTGAGTCATGAGCTATGACTTGCTCTCCGAAGTTCGGAACAAAATGCATTTAATTTCAAACTCTCCAATTTCTAGTAATTTAAGACAACTTTGAAAATTATGTAAATTATAGAAAAAAAGTCACGTGCATTAAATCTAACTTGGGTTATAATATTTTAATGTTGATTTCAACCCATTTAATCTGGTTTTGGAAAAGTTATATCCAATGAAAGAATAATAATAACAAACAAATAATTCACTAATAAATTAAAATAATAATTTAATTCAAGAATTAGAAAAGCTTATTTATGGTCCAGACACATTAATTAGTGCTCTCTTTTGGAGTGATATGTCCTACTGCATTGGTTAATGTGGCATTCCTTTCCTAAGATACAAATACAATGACCTCTAAGTAAGTTTGATATAGCAAAATACTAACTACGAACCGATGTTGCCTTTATGCTTAATTATTTAGATATATAGTTTAGTAGACTGTAGTTTAGTATAGTAGTTGTAATATTAAGGAGAGAAATAATGTAATATCATATACACGTATTACACCATATGTATTTATTTGTGTTGGAGAAAATTCCTATTTATATTAATTTTTATACAATAGAAATAGTTGTTGGACGTGAAAATTTTTAATGTTAATTTCCCCCCATTATATTCATCTTTGATATTTTAATATAGATTAGCGTAGTTATGTAGTTATTAATCTGATTATTTTGTGATGTAGTTATATTCAGGAATGTTTCTTAAGAAATTAGTTAGAAGACTTCTTCCAACTAATGCAAGTGGGTGGGTTCCACAAGAGTCCCACTCACAAATAAATTTTTAATTATAATTAACACCAGGGATGAGTTTTTTTTTATGAAATTAGGATTCAGAAGTTAGATTAAAATCCCTTAGAAAATCCAGATAATAGGAATGATTTTGAAGATTGGGGTGCCAGTTTTGAAGATGGTAGTGATGATTCTAAAAATGGAAGTGCTGGTCTGAACATAAGAATTGTGGGTTTGATTATGGGTGGTAGTGGGATGATAATGCCACAAATAGCACATGCTAACAATGAATCTGATAGTTTTGTAAAATAGTTTTCCCTAACTGACCTGATTATGATATTTGTGATGACAAGGATGATGAAATATTTCTTAATAATATAGATAAGAATCTTGAATAGTTAGGCATTGATAGATAGAGAGAAAAGTGGAAATATGATTAAATGAGTTAAAATCGATTTGGAAGTGTTAAAATCGCGGATAAATACTTTCTTCGTCTGTGATTGACAGAATTTTCAAATTTGTCATAATTAAATCGATAGAATTCGAAAGTTTGAGAATTAAATGTATTTTGTTTGAAATTTTGGGGACCAAAATAAATCACGACCTAAATTTTATGGTTAAAATTGCATTTTTCACTTCCTAGTTAAACAGGTTCAAATGTTATGGTTTCAACATGAAAAGTTTAGTTTCCATTGAGATATTTTCATACCATCAAATTTTGTAGCTAATTCAGTTAATAATTATAGCACATTTAGGTTATAATAATCTGAACCTGACAACGAAAGATAGCATGATTGGTATCGAAGAATGCGGTGGAATGGAAAGGTCTTTGTAACTAATTCATTCCATCATATGTTTGGGATGAGAGTTTTAAATTGGAAGGATCATTCCACCCAGAAAAGACCATCCTTACTAGATTCCGGAACACCCATTCCTCAAAAAAAAAAAATAAAAAAGAAAATTGAGGAAACCTCTTTCCAACTTTATTTTGGAAATAAAAGACAATGAGATTATAAGTTTATCCAAATTTATTCAAATTTTTTTCTTTGTATAGTTGTAATCTTTTGAAAATAAACATTTAAAAAAATATATATATATGGTAGTACATTGTTTGTTATATTGTATAATTTAATTATTTGAATTATGTGAAGTTTGTACGGAATAAGAATTTTAATATTTAAGAGATTGCAAAACTTCTTTTCTTTTTGTTGGGCAAAAATATAACTACATAATTGAAATTTAAAATCTAATTATATAATTTCTCCATTCAAAATAGATAAATATATAACATATAAAATACAATTTAGATACTATAAATTGTCGATTTTATTTTTGTTTTGTTTGCATAGCTATATTATCACAATATATATAATTTTTTTTTTATAAAAAATATAGTCTTAAAATTAGCTAATTTGTACTATTTAATGTGTTATTTGAATGAATTTCAAAAATGTAACATTTTTAATCTTTTAATACTTAATGGGAAATATTTAAAGTTTCTTAGACTCATAAAAATATAAATAACATGAACAAAAACCAAAAAAAAAAATAAAATTGTTATACTTCTTTGAAAAATCATGGATATTTAAGTCAAGTTAGTTTAAAATTTTTTCAACTCTGATATTTAAATCCAATTATACAAACACTAAATAAAAGAATACTCATTCCATTCTACCTTAAGTCACCAGACATGTGATGAGAATAAGTATTCTTGCCTATTTTTGATAGAGACATATTTTGCCTGAAATGACCTTTCCGTTCCAAATCATTTTGTGTAGCAAACATGGGGTTAGATAGTATTTGACACTTTCTCTATGACCTATTGGTCATGTGCTCGAGTCACTAACCTTAAGTTTGGTATGTGAGAATGACCTGGAATAGAAGGACCATTCCAACTTATCTTTTTCATTCTCTGTTTGGTATGACACTTTCAAGTTAGAAAACTCATCCACAAGGAGATGTTATTCTCACTAGACCATGGAATACTCATTTTTCAAAAAAACTTGAGAAAAGGCCATTCCAACTCTATCTTGGAAAGTGAATATTATGCAATATTAATTTTATCCAATTATTTTGAAATTTAAATAAAAGTTTAGAATTTCTATAAGCAAATATTATTACATGTAAAATAAATAAATAAACAAAAAAACATAATTTAAACCTTTTTAAACAAATATGATTTTATATAAATACATGTAAAATTAGTTAAATGGTACTATTTAATATGTATTTAAACACAAACAAAAACAAATATGTAATTTTTTCTAAATTTTTTATCCTTAAGACAAAATATTTATAGTTTCTCTTACACCTATAGAAATGTTAGTAATATGAATAAAAATAAAAATTATTATATATTTAAAAAAAAAATCAAGGGTATGTAAGTCAAATTAGTAAAAAATCATTTCCATTCTGACATTTATAAATGATTATACTGAATACTAAAAAAAGTATACTCATTTCATTCTGTCTTGAGTCATTACACATGTAATGAGAATAAGTACTCTTAGCTATTCAGGGTTGAAACGCATTTTGCTTGAAATGATATTTTGATTTCAAGTCATTTCCAATATCAAACGTGGGGTAAGGGATGAGAAGTAAGAGGAGAGGTTGATTTAAAAGGAAAATTCTGAATCTAATGATGGGTAACATAATTGGGACAGTGTAGAGAAACTCGATGAATGAGTTTTTTTAAATTTAATAATAATATAGCAATATGGAAGAAAATTAAGAAAGCAGAAAATTATGTATAAGATAAATACTACTATAAATAATTCACACCTCTATTTTTGGTATAAGCATGCTTTCCAATGTTAAGAATATATCTATTTCAACTAGGGTTAAAGCACACTTTACGTGAAATGTAAAGAAAATTGAGTCAAAAAATTAAAAATAAAAACTATAGAAGTTATTTACTTACTTTAGGTAATAGATAGTTATTTGCAAGGGTCGTTAACGATCGAAGGGTGGTTATTTAGATACAGACTCTTGGAGTGAGTAGGGGTGAACATGGGTGAGAATTGACACACTCTATATGTGTGCATAATTTAATAAAAATTGTAAAAAAATAAATTTTAATTAATAGTAGGTTATGAGAATTTATTGAATTAGAGAGAAGTTATGGAAGTCATGAGCATGAGTTTTTCTTTTTCTTTATTAGAAAATTACACCAAAAATTAAAATTACACCAAAAATTTCTTGCATTATATATAATAATAATAATAATAATAATCATTATGCTAAGAACGAAAAATTGCACTAAAAATACTCAAACATTATTAAAGTAGTAATAATTTGCACTTCCCAAATTCTCAGAAATTCCTCCTCAGATCCTAAATTTTAGGCTTAAGAACCACCCCTTTTTTGAAACATTTATTTTATATGGAATAATAATAACTAGTACTATTAGCACACTCTATGTGTATGAAATATTATATTTTAATTGATTGAAAAAATAAAATATAAAATATAAATTAAAATAGGGTTCATGGGAAATTATGAGAATTTAAGGGTTGGTTAAACTATTTTGTAAAAAATTATACCAAAAATATTAATTACACCAAAATTACTTTCTCATTATATAAAAGTAGTAATATTAATTACACTAAAATTACTCTCCCATTATATAAAAGTAGTAATAATAATTTGAATTTGAATAGATATCAATTACTGAGTTTCTATAAAATGTCTATATATAACTTTCAAAATACTCATCCACAAAATTAAAAACCTGAACTTTTTTATTTCGTTCTTGTACCATGGCGTTGCGTGGGATTCTTGACTGTTTTTATGCTCTCTCCTTTTTACTCCCAACCCTATATATATTTTTAAGGGAATGAGACTTAGGTATGCTCGGAGTATGGCGTCATAAAATGAAGGCCCTGAGAATCGGATCCCCTTCTTCAAACTATCTCTTAGTCATGACAGGGCAGTTCGGAAAGAAAGAGAGGGAGAAGCTTACTCAGGTAAGACTTCTTCCTTCTCCCCTTCCTCCCCTCCCCAACCAAGGGCTTTTTCATTCCGAGCCTTATTAGCGTGCTCGTCTGCAAGCTATGTTGGTTCTGTAGAGTAAAGGCGCGCAACAACGAGAGAGAGGCGGGCTTGGCGACCGAACGATCCGCGTCACGGCTATTCCATCTCTACTACAGTTTGGTGGTCTTTGACCCCTAAATCTTGTGGTGTGGATTAAATGTTATGAAATCTATGACATAAGTTGATGTAAGCAAAAATCTAATTCTATAAGATTTAATCTTGACCGCAAAGTCTATAGCTAGGTCAAAAATCGGGTTTATGATAGTATTTTCTTATTCACTTCCGATTCAATTCCTTCTAGTTCTAATTGGACTCTATATAACAATTGGTTAATCTCTTTAAGTTTGGAGATTAGGGCGTTAATTGTCAACCAAAACTGTTGTCTTCCTTCTACCCTTATTATTATTTACAAGGCTAAGCATCTTGTTCTCTATTGTTAACCGCCCGAGTTATGAGGTATGTGATTCTTTCTGGACTAATTCTATTTTGCACAATGCAATTTATATAGAATTTTTATTTTTGCACTTATAATTTTAATTTTGAATATTTTGCACTCCAACTCTTAAATCCTTCCTACCCTAATCTAAATTTTAACACCCAACCAAAATTAACAGAATCCATCCATTCATGTATAATACATTCAGCGAGTCGTACAATAATATTATTATCATATTTTGGGTGTAAGAGTATAGATTTTGTTACACAATTAGTGGGACAAAGTTGACAAAGTTAAAAGTTAAGTTGCAAAATGTTCAAAACTAAAAACGCAAAATGAAAATTGGATATAAATTGAGGGGTATAAAATAGAATTAGTCCTTTTTTTCATAATTTTTTTAAGGAAGATTTCACGGATATTTATACAGTAATCTTGTGAAATCTAATTTGTATATGAGGAAATTGTGTTTTTTCCACTTCTCACAATTCCATAATCTTTCAGTGTCCAGAATTTGGGTGCACTTGTGTGCGGAAGATGTTTGGGATGTGGATGCAAATTGGCCCGCTTATGGTGATAATCACGGTTATCCGAAATTTGATCAATGGCTATTCTTCTGTCCAACAAATGAGTAGGTAATTGATTCTTTGGGTGGCTGCTACTGTATACATAATACTTGCTCCACGTTGCTACGAGTACGGTTTCGAAAATTTTATTTTATTTAAATTTACAATTTCCCTAATACATTTATTATATTAATTTCAAGGAAACATATTGGAAACCATTTGTGATTTTAATGTTGCATCTAATATCATGATTTGGAGTCTATATATTCAACAATTTGTAAACTGAAAGTGACAATTTTATATACTCAATCGAGCAATTTAGATTATAACCTTTTCTCAGACTAGTGTCGAAAGTATTCTTGAAATCTGAAATAGTGGCGTAAATCTGAGTATACTTGGTACGTAGGTTATGTTGTGCACTTCCATAATATTTTACTCCCTTGGTCCCATCTGAATTTGTCACAACTAGATTTTTGTGTTCAATCAAAATAATTTTGCTATGAAGAAATTTATATATATTTATTTGATTTTTAATAAATTTCTTTTACAAAAGTAAAATTTATACCAAATATTAATATATGTAAATTTAAAATTTTGAAAAAGTAACAGAAATCTTACAGAATACATTAATATTACTCCCATAATTATATAATACAGAATACATGAAAACTTTTGTTGTTTTAGATATGAAACAAGAAAAGCTTCCAGCCAGTTAGACTTTAATACTCCTTTTGCTGAGAAAATAAACAATTCTTATTTAAACATGTAGATAAATACCATATCACATCTGATTTAGTGACTGCGTTTTGGATTAATTAGTGCTCAATTAAACTTCTATAACTCTTTAAAGGTTGTCAAGCATATTCTATTTAGGTACGGTAAAGAAATGTTTTGTGAACCAAGTCAAAGGGCTTTCATTGATCAGAGAGTTAGGGGCCTTGGTGCCACGCCAATGCAAATATCAAGAGAACGTCACCTACTATCGCATGCATCGTAAGAAAACTATTTGATTAATATGTGCAATTATTTTTCCTTCCGACGTGTTTTATACTTATGATGTAACGACAAGTTTCTCATAGACATTTATGAATTAGGCACTTGGGAGACCTTGGATCTTCTGCAATCAATGCGTTTCTCATTTTTGTCACGCTAGGTAAGTTAAGCATGTAACTTGTTATTTGTTCTTGATTTCATAAATTATGTAAATTTTAGTTTAGGAAAAATTCTAGGCTTAACTTCACTTTGCACCCCTCAATTTGTACCGGATTCTCACATTATATTCTAAACTTTTTTTTGGATACTTTGCACCCTGAATTGTCTAAATCTTCTCATTTAAATCCAAAATATGATTCAAATTCTTCACAAAATTTAACGGTTGTAGGGCGTGTGCAGCACTTTCCATAAAGTGCAAGTGACCATAAAAAGGTCTAACTCTACTTTGCACTCTAAGTTATACCAAATTCTCACTTTGCAACTTAAATATTTTTTTAGATACTTTGCAGTCTAAATTGTCTAAATCTTCCAACTTAAATCCAAAATAATTAAAAAATATAATGGTTATAGATCGTGTGTGCAACACTCTCTGTTAAGTGAAAGTGACCATAAAAATATAACAGTTGTAGACCACTAACATTTTCGTACTCCATCTTAGCCACGTTGTCTATTTATTTTTGCAGTTGATTTTTCCTTATTTACACTAATTCTTACAACATTATCTAATCTAACTATACATAAAGGGAGAGCATTAGTATGGTGGTTTGGACTCTTTTTATATTTACTTATTTAAATTTTTTATTTTATTTTTTGTAAATACCAATGTTATTTAATTTATTTGTTTAAAAATCATTTTAAAATAGTAACTACCTATGGAATAACTATCCATCTATTAATAGTTTGATTTTGAAAATAATTTAAAAATATATTTATTAATGTCAAAATAATGTCAAGTTATTGTATGTACTAAATTAGTTTTTAAATAAATATACCTTTTCATGTTAAACACGCATTGAATGTGCATTTTTCACTAGTAAAAATCTAACTATATTTAAAGGGAGAGAATTGGTATGGTGGTTTGGACTCTTTTTATATTTACTTATTTAAATTTTTTGTAAATACCAATGTTATTTAATTTATTTGTTTAAAAATCTTTTTAAAATAGTAACTACTTAAATAACTACCCATCTATTAGTAGTTTGATTTTGAAAATAATTTAAAAATATATTTATTATAATGTCAAAATAATGTCAAGTTATTGTATGTATAAATTAGTTTTTAAATAAATAAAATTTTTCTTGTTGCACACACACAGTGTGTGCATTTTTCACTAGTAAATATAAAATATATAAATATTTTTACTCCTCACCTCTCTAGTTCAGTCACTCATCTTATTTTTTTAAACAGATTGTTGCATTCAATATTTGAATATTCTAAAAGCGTGTTAAAGTGCATCTTGACAGTTTAATTTAGGGGACAAAATATAACGACCTCCAGTTTATGGGGCAAAGTGTTACTAATCATAAGGATATTTTTGCCACTCATTATATTGGCGGAGTTGAGCAACACAACGGTTGACTAGTTGATAGGGGTAAAATGTATATTTGTTCAATTTGTGGGGGTAAAGTGTAATTATTCCACTAGTCCAGGTGTAAAATTTAATTAACCCAAAAAAGTAATAAAATGGTTTTCTAGTTGATAAAGAGGTGGTTTTTTTTTTTTTTTTTCAAGTTCAAGTGGCAAAGTGTAATTATCCACTTGTTTAGAGGATAAAGTGTGATTAACCCAAAATACATTAACAAATGAGGTTCTAAAGCCTTTCTATGTTTTGCTGAACTAATGGGTTGTTTGTATATGCAGCAATGCTTGAGATGCAATGTAATCCCTTTCATTGTTATGTAAGTTCATAAATCAATATCAACAATCTATTTTTAGTTATGCTTACTTTTTTTTTTTTAATCAAGTATAAGAACAATTTTTACCTTTCTATTTCTTGATGTCAGGACGATGTTATCGGGTTGGATTTCACTAAACTTGTGTTGGAAACCTATGGACAGCTTTGGTTGCAAGAGGTGGTGAGTCACGCTATTTATGCATCACTAAATTTACAAAAAAATAAATGAATTCTTACCAAGTATGTAACATTTGATGTTAATAATTTTATATGAATTTGTCACGTAAATTAATTTTGACAATTAATTTTAAATTTGTGATTTTGAATATGATTCTCTCTTTATTAAAACTTTTTGGGCCTTGTGTTTTGTTAAGGTCATACAATATAAGTTAAATACTTAATTTTCTTATTTTTTATTTTTCATTTCCCCTCCAAAGTTGGCGAGCAGGACCACCAGTATATTCAGGAGAAGGTTTTCAAGAGATCACTTTCCAAACCTTGTTCTCCATATATGGCTCTTTCGTCTTCACAAAGAATGTGGGTAAAGATTGGCTCTAAAATTCATTATGCTACTGCCCAGGTGAATAAAATATTTTGGCAAGTTCTTTTGAGAATTTTCTTATTAATATCAAACTTGAATGTGAATTTGCTAAATATTGTTTAATATACAGCTGCATTCGAGTGTCACAGAAGCACTCTCAAGGCGTTCTATAACGGCTCAAAGTTGACTGTAATCGCACAGGTGCATTTGTTAGCATAAAAAACACGCAGCAAAAGATAAATTTATTTAACACATAAAATATGTGGGAGAAGAGGAGGAATTACAAAATAACACACATCGGACTCTCATATTAAGACCCGCATAAACCCACGGCGGAATAGCCTTAACATTAGGATAGAATTTCTCTATTCTAGACTCTCTCAACTCAACTCTTCTCAACTGAACAAACTAAACAAACCCTCTATTTATAGGGTAACAAAACCTACAAACCTAATTAGAATAGGAATAATATAACAACTCTAAACATAATTGTATTAGGAAACTAAATTACTTAAATAACTAAATTACCAAATTCTAACAATAACATATTTCTCTAATTGATAAGGAGTTTGGTTTAATTATACCATCTAGAATCTCTTAAATCAACTTCTAATTTTAAGATCCATGAGTGTAGATCCATGCCATGCACGATTAAAACGATATTTAATTTCCATGAATTTTTTTCTACCACAATTTGGCAGATCAATTTGATTTAAATTCATCTCCAAAAATTTTCAAACAATCCACATATCTGGACTGATAAATCTTCGTCGTACACTTTTCTTCAATTTATCAACCTCCATGAATTTCGTGATAACTGGTATCAAAATTCTCAATTTTTGTAAATCAATTACAATCTATTTGGTAGGATTTTTTTTCCTCCATCACTATTCAACACTAATAAAAACAATCACGACAGGATCTCTATTTTTAGATTTCTGTCCAATTAGGGTCAATTTTGTTATACCCTAATTGCAATCAAACGAGTACGCTAAGACCAACTTCACTTGTGATCCAAATATTTCGATGTTTGAGTACTCCAAAGAAAAATTTCTTCAATTTTCAACAAATATCTCAGGATCAAACTCTTGAACCTAGGTTCAAGAGTTTGACCTTGAGATATTTGTCGAAAATTGAAGAAAAAGTTGAAAGTTGAAAGGTCATTTTTGGAACTTTTAGAAAACTTTTCGTCCAATAACATAATTATAACTCTCAAATCCATTGACTATCGATAGCATGGGATTTCTTTTATTTCTTCTTTAACTTAACACAAAATCTTTGGCTATGATTCTTACATATTTCTATTGCATCAAAATCACTTAATATTCTAAGTTCTATACTTCTTATTCATCTTGGTTCCTTCCAAGACGCACAGACCAATATCTTAAGTATTAACCTAAGACGCACTACAGAAATCATAACCTAGGCTCTGTCTACCATTAAAAATGTCCCGCCCCTGACCCGCACTAGTCAGGCACATGCCATTCGATACACCGTATCCGTGAAACCATACTCCCACGAATATAAGGCATCAATCATATATCAATCAACCTCAAATATTAATTATAAGAGCGGAAATGTTTAGTTATAACTAATAACTAAAAGAGTGCGGTACTTATTCCATTTAATAAATTCTAAAGTGCAAAACTACTAAATAATGTCACAAGCACACAGGCTCAACTTATTCCAATAGATGGACTATTCAAAGTCAAATAACACTAGTAGAATCCTATTACTAAATAACAATCCTCTTTGTCCGAATGCGTCTATGCTTCATTCTCTATGATGACATATTCGTATTCGTCGTCTGTACAAAAATATAAGGAATAAGGTGAGCGATAAGTCGTCCAGTAGATAGTACATACTCCCTGTTGGATCACGCAGTTACATATGTATACTTTCACAATCATGTCACACTATCACATGCTTATGTTTTCAAGAAAATCACATTTTTAAAACCATATATAAAATCATTATCTAATGCTTTTGAAATATTTCAGAAACATACTATAATCATAACTAAATCATTTTCATTTGATAAATTTCATAATCATACATACATCAATATTCATTTTCATAATCATAAAATCATGTTCGATCATGTATTCACTTATCAGAAGAGGCTCAAAACTAACCATGTATTCATCGGCTACTAAGTACTCAGCCTAGTACTTGACCTCACTAGAAAAGGTTGTCAAGAGGTTTCCATGGAACCACCTGACGGTTTCTCTAATCATTATCATTATCATTATCATTATTATAATCATGATCATTTCATAATCATAATCATAATTAATCGGAGAGTTCAGGACTATAATCCCTACCTACTATTTCATGTTCGTTTAGAGCCTTTGTCCATTACCCCTTCAACCCATTCGTCACATGCATTGCGTAATATCAAAATTTGACAAATATACACGTTTCATTATAAGTTGAAAATCAAGCAAGTCAAATAGCCATACATGATCCAAATTTTCATAATCAAATAATCATTTTGTAAAATAACGTTTCATAAAACAATTTAGAAAGATATTCGAATTCATAAAATCATTTATCTGTCTTATATGGGTTCATAAAACAATTATACACATATTAGATGTGTATCTTACCACCTACCTCGAATGAGCTCAATAATTGTGCTTAATCTTGACGCTGATATTTTCCTATAAGAAATCATGATATTCTATCATTAACGAACATTTAATAAACTCCAAATCCAACTCATTATAATGCTATTACAAATTCTTAGAGACCGTGATTGATTTAATACTTTAAATATTTTAAAATTCATTAGTGATGTAAAAATATGGAAAGTACTTTTAGTTTACTTAAATGTAATAATATAACCTTTTAAAATTGTCAAAATAACTCAAGTGAGTCCTTACTAGGTTTAGTCAATTCAATTTCCATCACAAAATAACTTTTACTTTACTATTACAAGTTTTTAGAAACTCTAGGGTCATTTTTGGAACTTTTAGAAAACTTTGGCATTCATAATAACTATATAAACCCAATAATTAATAATAAGTGGCTCTATACAGCTTTAGAAAATATTTGAGGGCTTTCTTATAATTTGTAAAATATTTTTTTTAGGCTTTAGTATAATTTCTTAAAACTTTCGGGCCATAGTATAATTTTTCAGAAACTTCAAGGGTTCAAAAAGTAATTTCAGAGAGTTCTGGACTTTGTTTGACTCATCAAAACCTTTCTGGGTAAATCTGTAATTTTCAAAAGGTCATAAGGACCTAATCTGCGCCACCTAAAACTATAAGGGGCCATTATAAAATACTAATTAACTACAGGGGTCAAACTGCAAATTCAACAAAGCATCATCCCCTTCCTTGGCTTCCTGGAACGCTACTGCTGCTACTTATTCTTTTCTTTTTGTTTTCTTTTATTCATTATTATTTTTTTAAAAAAAAAAACACAAAACAATCTTCTCTTCTTGTTTCTTTGTAGAAAAAGATATCCAAATTTCAAGATTCATTCCATATGAAAATAATTATTAACCCACAATATTTTACTGTCTCTTAAATTTCAGATTATTTAAATCTAGAAAATACACCAAAATACATGACAATTAAATTCTTAAATAGGCATAAATTAATTTATACATGGTCCTTAATAATCTACACAATTAATCTATAGAAGATTTCTAATAAATCTATAATATTCTACCACTAAAATAATATAAATAATTAATTTACAAAAGGTGGGGGATTGTAAATGAAGATTGTTGTGTACTCTGCAACAGACATATTGAGACTATAGATCACCTATTTTTCTAGTGTGACTTTCCTGCTGATGTATGGGGGACTATCCAATCATGGTGCTTCTTGTATAAGGGAGTTTATGACTGGACTGAGGAGCTAAGATGGTGGATTAGCAACATCAGAAAAGACTCTTTTATGAATCTAGTCAGGAAAGTTGCTTTGTCTGCCACCTTATATGTAATTTGGCAAGAGAGGGATAGTAGGGTCTCCAACTCAAAATGTGCTACACAGGTCACTAAGAGAGTTGAGAACCTAGTCAGTTTTAAATATTGTTGTTAAGTTGGAGAAATATCCCAAATACAAAGGAGAACTGGGAGTTGAGTTTGGTTTGGAACTTTGATCAGAAGATCTTTTTTTTAAGTTCCTAATGGCTTAGAGTTTTTTGCTATTTTCTCTTAAGTTTTGATAACTTTGAGATTATTGTTTGTTGAGATTACTGTGTGCAGGTGCTGCTGCTTGTGAATATTCTTTGACATATCAATGGAAAAGGTCTCTGGATTAACTCCAAAAATTTCCAGTATTGTTTTAGAATAACTTAAAAATCATTTATTTGCCCATTAGATGCCTCTTCAGACCATCTTCATCTGTCAATTTCTCGACTTAGTTATTTTAAACATCAAGTGTTTTGATCTTCAAACACGTAATTGTACTATTAGATGGTAAATGGACAATTTATATAAACCATTTAAATGGAAAAATTGGAATCCAAGCCAAATATATATTATGTCCCTCATTATATATGAAAAGTTGGTTGCACACATTTTTATAATGTGAAAAAATTATTAAAATTACGGAATAATTTGCTTCTCTTGGGGTTTATGCTAATATCATTTGGCATTTCTGAATATTAAAAAAATCTTTCAAGCCTTTCCTAACTTTATCTTGTTGTAACTAAAGTAGCCCAATTTTCGAAAACCAATTACATTTATAATAGAGAAACTAATTTAATTTCAATTTTACCCTTTGTTGACCTACTAGTTAATTTAGTATCAATATTTACTTAGATAGTTGGAAAAAAAGAATTCTAGATTAATTTAATTTATTGACAAATAGAAATTTGTTAATTAATATAGTATTGAACTATAATTCTACGTATTTTTATATTTACAATACTTTACAAATTAAATTTTAATTTGGTAGGATTTGAACATAGATTTATAATTCTAAAATAGACAGATTTGTAATAAATCTTTTTATTTTCAATTTTTGGATGATTATATTTTGATTTTATATTTTCGAGTTAGTGTTATTGAATTAATAAAAATATACATAACAAATTAAATTTAATTTGCAGTCCAAATTTTTTTGTACAATTCAGTAACTTCTTTACTAACTATTTATTTTATCCATAAAAAACAAGGATTTTGGAACGACCAAAAAAAATCAAACTTGAAAAGATAACTAATAAATGTAAATGATCAAATACATATGAAATAATACTTTTTTGTTATATGTGTAAAGTAGCAGGATAAAATTGTCGAAATGAATTCTTGAATATATATATTTTTTAACTTGCATAAACATGTTACAATAAACTAAAAGTTGGAGGAGGTTTGCGTGATTTTTTAGAGTAAAAAAATCTATCTGTTAAACAAAAAACATAAGACTCAAAGTGGTATTTTTAACTTTTGCATGAGGCATCACGTGGTTAATCGGTGAACAAAATATCCAGCATTTTCCTCGATAACTTCCGTAATTTGTGCTTTAAAAGTATTAAAAATATAAATCTCACATCAACTAGTTAAAAAGATTTTGACTTAATTAATAAATTTTTGGGTCATTCCATAATGACTTATCACTAATTGATTTTAAGATGGATGCCCATGTTCATTAATATGTATAAGAGACACGAGTAGATATCTATGAAGATGTGTATAAGAGACAGATTCACATCCAACTGATGGTCACACGTGATCTCTGAGATTTACGTGTAACCTCAGTCATGTGTGGGGGAAGTCAAAATGATCCCGTCCAACCTCCTTCCAATGGGTTTTCATACATCTGATTCACGTGTAACTCAAGTTACGTGTGATAGGGGGAAGTCAAAAAGATCTCAGAGTTCTCATACGTCTGACCCACGTATAACCCAAGTCACGTGTGAGAAAGGAAGTCAAAAAGATCCTGAATTAATTGCTAAGATTCTAAATCACTCCATCCATCACTAATTGATTCTAAAATTGACGTCGATATTCATTAACAATTTCTATTTAAACAGTACTTACAAGCTACGACGCCAAAGTTCAAATACCTTATTAAAATTACATGGAATCATGTATTTTAATCGTTTTCTGGAAATGCTGAGCTTTCAATAGTCTCTTTTTGATACAACACAAATTACGAATATTACTAAGTTTTCTCTAGTTAAATGTCAAATTTCAAAAACTTCAAACTTGAGATATATATTTCATACAATTTTTCAATCCTTACCGACAGTTGCGGAGGTCGGGACTTCACATAGGATGGGCGACATTTAAATATTGCATGACTATAAAATGTTATTTACCTGAAGTAAATAAATAATTTAATTCAAAAATAAGGTTGTGTTTGGATTGATGGATTTGAAAATGGATTTTAAATTCATCCATTTATTGGAAGAATTTATAAAATTAGATAGATGAATTTTAAATCCACCCAAATTAGAATTTATTTAAAGCACTTCCTTTTACACTTTCTAATTCAAGTAAATTTAAAATTTATTGATTTTATCTCTAAAAATTATCCAAAAAATAGATAGATTTCAAATCCATCTCTAAATTCATTGATTCAAATGCAACCTAAAATTCATTGAACTACTAGTGTATTCAATCTTATGCTATTTAAACACTCGTGTACTGAATATTTGTTCATTCAAAATATTTGTTTGGACGTGTATACATTTTTAGGCAAAAGAAAAATTACAAGTGAGCACGTGCAGTGCGTGTGGTACTTCTACGTTTGGTCCATGGATTCGTTATCTTCAGATAACTTATCTCTAGATAAATAGTCGTGCGATACTTCATCATCGGATAATATTACCTCTTAAGTTGATTATCCTCTGTTTGATTTGTGTAAGATAATTAACAGGATACTTTGATAGTAATTTCATTTTATATATATGTTTATTAAAATTGTGGACAAATGTTAATTATAGTTATTGAAATACCCTTCATTGTTACTCACTTATTCTTAATTTAAAATTTGTAAACATAAAATAAATGTTTAAATCATGTAATGCCATATTTAATAAAATAAAATAAAATAATTGTCTTGATACTACTAGAAGTTTCTTTTCGATTGCTGCACTAGAAAATGTAACTGTTAGTATACAAAAAAGAAACATATAAATAAAATAAAAATAAGGTATTAAGGATACTTATGTAAAATAAAAAATAAAACAAAAGGCAAATGTGCAACGTATTAAAATACATTTTCGTCCATAATTAAATTTTTTTTTGATAATGATTGCCTTTAGAAACTCAAAAACAACTATTAGGAACATAATATAAATTTAAAAGTTAATTTAGGCATATTTATTTTTATCCAAATTGGTGGAACTATTAATACCAATAACCCCATGGAATGATTACATACTACCACTTATAGTCCTGGAAAGAGGGATTATGTTAGTGAAGTAGGATAAATAATCCCATGTTTAAATTCTAACTAAACATAGAATTATATATAATTAGTTATCCAATCCAAATCATCTCATGAATGAAACTTAATTGTTTATTTCAGGTCCTTGGTTCATTGATAGTTTAAGTACTCGTGTTTTTGCTCTCAAGTTTATTGATTTGGGCCTCGAGGCTTGTTTTAAAAATGGGAAAAAAAGGTATATGGCTACTAAATTATTTTCATAATTAACTTATAAGTCGTTATTTAGCAATTTTTAGTTTGAAATTGACCAATAAATTATATTCAAGGTCTACATATGATTATTTAACTATTTTTTGTTTCAAATTATTCACTGAACTGTTAAAAGAGGGAAAATACTTAGTAAACCTGGTTTTTGACCCCACCATTAGACCCTGTGGTCAGGATTAAATCTTAAAAAATCTTACTTACATCAGCTGATGTCATAGATTCTCTAAAGTTTAATTCACACTACAGGTTTACAAGTGGGATAAAAACCGGATCTATTTACGTATTTGACTTAAAAGAGTGTATTAGTGGCCCTTATATACATATTGCACACATATATTCGAATGGTTGGTAGTATATTTTTTTTTTCTTTTTAAATAGTGGTTGATTTGAAGCTAAAAATTAATTGAATGTGAATCATAAAAATAGTTTTGTAGATAATTTAAAACCAAAATTATATAGTCGTTGGATGTGTATACTGTATAGTGGAGACTAATATAGAAATTGTTTAGCAACTATATTAGCTGTTTTGCCTTTGAATAAACTAAATCAACCCTTTAGATTTTCGTTTATCAGATAATAATTTCGACTGTTATTCTGTATGATTTGAGTCAGTCTTCATAACATGTCAAACATCTCCTGCCGGTTTATAAATTCTTCCCCTATTTATATCTAAAAATCTTGAACTTAAATCCACTTTTCTGTAATTCGCCTTTATTAATTCATCACCGAAACCCCGAGTCCCAAACAATTTTATAATAACTACTTTCTTCTTCTCCACCACAAAATCTTTATTCTTTTTTTTGTCAATAAACCAAATCCCATTTTATCTCTCAAAGAACAAGCACACCAATCGACTGTCTTGTTCGCATGGAGTACATGGAATATGATGACTTCATGCATTTATTAGATAATCCACAACCTGAACCTGAAGATGATCAAGATCAAGACGCACCAAATGCGAATCAAGGAGAACATGATCACGGGGCTGATTTCCAAGTATTGATCCAGAAAATGAGGGTAAAGAATGAAGATTTGAAGAAAACAAACTTTATGATGATAGTTTATTTCGCTTTGATGGTATTGTTTTTCATTTATCTTGGGCATTCTGAAAAATTTACCCAAGATTTCTCCATCCTGAAACCTACCTAGCAATTGTCAATTCTTGAAAAAAAAAAAAAAAACTTTTTCATGTCAGTAATTTCTTGAAAAATATACCATCCCAGTCCCAGTTCCCACTCATGCATGTAAAGTCATTTCTTGAAAATCTTGTTCAAGAAATTACTCGGTTTCAATCTTTTTCAAGAAATGACTCGGTTTCAATCTTTTTCCTGAAAATCTTGAAGTCGAAGAATATGTAGGAAAGTTTTGAAACCAAGCCTAGTACTGTTTTAGTTACTACTATTTTATGTTATGTAGTAGGCCACGAGTCTTATTCTCATTTGTTGCTAAACTAGGGTTCATAAGTAGGTTTTGTATGGGATTATTCTATAGTACGTAGTAGTTTAACATCAGCCGAGAAGGGCTTGTCATAGTTCAAGTGATACAAATTCTGTTTCGTTTTGTTTAGGGTTTCTATCATCTCTGTTTGTAATACTAGCGTACGTTCGCTGCCTTTTGAGAAAGAAAAGAAAAGCTTTGCCCTGTTGTGGTTGTGGGTTTATTTGATTTGGTTTCCTGTTTTGTTTATTTCTTTTCTTGAACCGATAGAGTTTGAATATTTTCTTTTCAGTAAATATATAGCTTAGGTAATTAATGTCTGTCGATAATTATATTTGAAATTCTGGTCATCTGAAATATAAACCAGTCGGTTTTCATTCAGCCGAGATAAAAGTGAAAGAGTATAATTAACAACTAAATGGAAGTTCAATGTACGTATTACCAGACTACCTGTTAAAATATATAGTGAAACAAAAATCTAAAAATACATTACTATCTGTAGTGTAATTGCTATGAATATTCAAGACTTAAATATGTAGGAGCTCAAATTCTCGATAAATTCTTGTGTGTATTAATGTGTATGGTGCAATAGTAATGAATGTTGAAGACTAAGTTTAAATATGTATGAGCTCAAATTCTCTTGACAAATTTTTGTGTGTATTAAGGTGTATGGTGTACTAAGATACAAAAAGTGTAGATTTCTATATGGACCTGACTGTGGGTCCCATAATGAAACTCACACATTTTATTTTTTGGTTCACCATACACCTTAATGAATAAAAGAATTTGTCCAAATTCTCCTATCTGAATTCTATTGTGACAAGGAGGGTGACAGTTATATTTTCGCAGTAGTTCCTTATAGACCCTATCACCAGGCTTGATGCACCAAGAGACATGGTGCAAATATGCAATATCTTTTTTTTTTTTTTCTCTCCAGTGTCTATTGTGATCTCCTAGCCAGGTACAAGCAACAGGTCAATCGGGAACATTTTCAGAAGAAAAAAATGAAATAAATAAAGAAAATTAGCTTTGGTCAATCGGGAACATTTTTAGGGGCCAAATTGCATTCATTTATAAATTTGGAGGTAATAAAAAAATGTCAAAAAATTAGAAGACCTATTTGCAAATAAGATGGCCAAATTGAAAATTAAAGGGATCTAATAGAAAGGTAATCAAAATTTCTAGGGACAAGCTAAAAGCTCTAAAAGTTTTGTGGCTAAACTGGAAACCTAATAAAATTGAGGGGTTAAAAGCAATTTCTTAAGAAGATTTTGTAACAAAGACATCTGTTCATAGACTTCTTCAGGTTTTTCTATTTTTTTTCTTTTTTCTTGCTTTTTCTTTTGACTTTGTTCAAAGCCAAATGAACTTCAAATGACATGAAATTTGCATCCAAAACTCGTTTTTCCTGTAGAATCCAATTTTTGGGGTCAAATTTAACAAAAAAATGAACACAATAATACCAGAAAATACATAAGCAGTAAGTTCTCAAAAGATTTGGTTTCATGCAATTCTAGTCCAAATCCGTATTTGATGCTTCAAAATCAATAATTAAGAATTAAATAAACATGTATAACACATAAAAAAGAAGAAGAAGCCATGGTTAAATCACCTAAATAGTTTGGACATGTAACTTTTTAATTAAAGTCGAAATAGTCTCTCAACTTTAATTTTAGCTGATTTAATCATTCAATTAAATATTTGTAGTCAATTTGGTCCCTATTTGGATGCACAACAAAATATAATTTTTTTTTTTTTTAATTTTCCAGGTTGTGATTGTGACTGTTGGTGGCACACTTGAAAAAAACTTGTGTTTTGTAAGACATAATTAAATAAGGACCCAATTGGAACAAATATGTAATTAATAATTAATTGACTAAAATTTAAGTTGAGTGACCATTTCAATTTTAATGAAAAATTTGAAGAAGTATTTAGGTGATTTGCCCAAAAGCCACAAGACAATCAAAATTTAGAAGTTTCTCGTTTTTATTTTAGGAGTTTCATTCAGGCATTTTGTCGAGCAATTGGTAAACAAATTAAGAACTCCAGTTTTTGAACAATATTTGCTATACAAACGAGTCCCATATACCAAACTCATCAATGTGTCACCACTTCAGTTTGTATTGCAATGAAACTGAGCAAAAAAAATAAAGGATTAATTTCATTTTATACCCTTAAACTTATAGTCAATTCTTATTTTACACTCCGAATTTTAGTTTGAGACACTTTACATCCCCAATATTCAAATTTGTCCCACTTCAATCCTTTTTTTTAACACTGTCAAAAAAGTAGAAGGAATCTTTGTTTTTACATGCATAAACATTGTTGTACATGTAGAAAAATTTCGTTAATTTTTTAGACAACGTTAAAAAAAAGGTTGAAATAGAATGAATTTAAAAGTTCGGGGTGCAAAGTGTCTAAAACTAAAGATTGAAGTGTAAAGTGAGAATTGGGTATAAGTTAAGGGATGAAAAATAAAATTAATCCAAAACGAATGATATGAAAGAGAAAAGAGGGGTAAACGGAAATTCACGACTAACAGGAGGTGGCAGTAATTGACAGCTCCCTCAAGAGTACCAGCTCCTAACACTCAGCTATTAGAAGAGGAGATGATCATGGGAATGCTTCACTTGTGGAGCGGAAAGCAAGAATAACTGACCTTCACTATGGAAATCTTTCAGGATAATACCAACTTTCCATCATCATTTCCCCTTGAAGATTCTGAGAACAGAAACTCATGGACCCCTCAACTGAGCAGTGAAATTATAAAGCAGGAGAAACTGGCCGTTCAAAAATCAAAGTTTACCATCCTCCCAAGAATAGACACCCTAGAAAGAGGTCTTTCTGTCTCTCTACTAACTGAACGCTTGCTAAGATCACAAAACAAAATCATGCTTATTCATCCAGAACCAGAAGTAATAGGATGTAGACTGTGGATAAGGACAACTCCAGACATCACAAACTTATCAATGCAATATGCATTGACTTGCTTTCCAAGGATAAGAGAAGTGATGATACCAGCCTAGCCTTGCAGCCAAATGTCACAGAACATGGTTCCTCAAGCAATGACATCTCTAATGAAGATATTCATGGGCAATGTTAGAGGAGCTAGCAACACCAACTTCAGACAACACCTGCTTGATGTTGTACATCAACATCCACAAACCTAGAATTGTGATGCTGAAACTAAGCTTTCTGGAAGTAATGCTACTGAGGCTTGCTTGAAACTCCCTTTTTCTTATTTTGAAATTGTGGCCAAGGCTTCAAAGGAGGCATATGGATGCTCTGGAATGAAACTAAGGTTAAAGTAGACATTGTTGATAAAACTGATCAATCAATTCAAGCAGTAATTCAGGTACATCCTAATGGTTTCCCTTGGCTTCTTTCTGCCATTTATGCTTCACCTAATTTTCATACTAGAATGCACTATTGGGATAACCTTAGGAATGTAGCCAGTAATTGTCCTATTCTTTGGCTTCTTGTCGGTGATTTCAACAAAGTTCTTAATGGGTCTGAAAAAATGGGAGGTAATCCTATCAATAAAAAAAGAAGTGCCATTTTCAATGACTTTATTCATGACTGTCAACTTATGGATCTTGGTTTCTTTGGCCCTAAGTTCACTTGGTGGTGTAAGCGTAGAGATGGTCCTATTATACATGAAAGATTGGATAGAACTCTTTGCAACTCTGATTGGTGTGACCTTTCTAAGGATGCTTTTGTTCAACATATTGTCAGGACAAGATCTGACCATAGACCTATCCTTGTTTCCACCAAATCTTTCTCTTCCTCTGGTACTAAACTTCAGACTTGAAAAATTTTGGCTGGATCATAATGATTTTAAAAATCTTGTGGACTGTGCTTGGATTGATCATTGCAAAAAGTTCTCAGCTAGTGCTACTATTTTCACGGAGCATGTTAAAACTTGGAGCAAAAGCTGTTTTGATAATATTTTTCATAAAAAAAGAAAGAAGGCAAGTTTTTGTCTTGGGGTAATAGGTATACTTTTGAAGCTAAGTGTATTGGAGTGGTAAAAATTAAAATATTATAGGAATAGTTCGTTTTTAGATGGTGTTCCATGTCCCAAGAATATGAAAGAATTTAAATTCCTTGAGCCAGATAGACTTTGAGGCTATGAGATTTTTGCTGAAGATGGAGTCCTGAAAATTACACGCGGCTGGACAGTCCTGTTGAAAGAGAAGAAGTATTGTGATTTATATCATTTGATTAATTCAATAGATGGGGAGTGGAGGGATCCAAGGTTACTTCCAAGTTACAAATAATGGTGAGAAAAAAATCTTGCTAAGGGGAGGGTGAATTTAGACCCCTCTCGTGAGTCGATTAGAGTTTGGACTCTATTAGCTACACATGTTCATTTTTTTGTTGAATCAGTTAGAGATAGTATTGTATTGATTTGGTGTGTGTATCTTGTAATACCCATGATTTTTTTAAAAATATAATACCAAAACCTACTAGAAGATAAAACCGTGTAAGAGTCTTAAGGGATTAAATAATTAGAATAGTACTATCCTACTTCTACTAGTACAATTACTTCAGTAGTACATATCTGCAAATAACGTTACACAAATCTGCAAGTAATAATGAGGCTATATATATACTATAGGGTGGGGTATCTGATTCTTTTTTTTTTTTTACGTAACAACACGAATGTTGGAGAGAATTTTAGCCATATTAGAGGTTAGTCTTCTTCTTATTTAACTTTAATTATTTATGTTCATTTTTATATTTCAAGAAAAATTATATATTTAATTATTTCAAATATTAGTTAGCTAATTTATCAAATTATTAGCCTGTGATATTATTATTAAAGTAAATTTAGGATTAATCGATAATAATTAGATGGATTTTTCTTTCTTTGAAGGAAATATATATTATTCTTATGTTTCCTAGAGGATTAAAAGAAAAGGAAATATAATTTTTACAAAATAAGACATTTAAAATATAAATATTAGATTCACTATGTTTGAAACTTAAAAGAAAAAAAAAATCAAATTTGGAGATATAGAGGACGACGATCGCACCAGGCTTGAGGCCGGATCCATTATCATCATTGAGTGATGATTACTATAGAAGGATGATAGGCAGCCGTTGTTGGAAAGGAGAAGCAGCCACAGCTTAACCGTGGTGAGGAGAGAGAAGGCTGCCTCAATTCTATTGGTCAGCAACTAGAAGGTTGGTTGCTGGCGTTGTTTTGATAAAAGGCGACAGAGTTGAGAAAACATCTAGAAACGAAAGGAGAGACAAGCATGAGAGGGGGATCAGAAACCATGGAATTGGGGAAGAAGTTAACAGGGAAGAAGAAGAGTGAAATAGGAATGTTTTCAAATTTGCATATTAACCCCCTTGTTTTTATAAATATTTTACTAAAACTCACAATTGTTTTTTAGTAACGATGTACAAATAATATGCTGCGGAGTTGTAATGTTGTCGTAGGCACCCAAAATTAACAACTCTCAATATGTAGTACCGGTGAGTATAGGTTGTCCCACAGAGAACGAAGTTTATTTTTGTGCTAAATGGAAAAGGGGGGTTTTGAATGCTTTTAAACTAAAACTAAAACAAGAAAATAATTGAAGAAAATTCGATATAAGAAAAGTCTTGGTTTTGGTCATATCCACCATGGCAATTTCATTAACCGATCATTAACACACATTCAATTTTATATCTTTCATCAAGCACTAATTGAAGAATTAACCCGAACAAATACCAAAAAAAAACAAATCGAACGAATACCAATTCAAAGTTGATTCTTATTTCTTTCTAAATTGGTTAATTTTCAACAAGCAATCCTATTAATCCTAACTATTAATTTAACCCAGACACGCGCCAAAGATTAATTAATAGAAGCATTAAAATCAACAAGAATAATTAGACTAATTAAACATAAACACACGTGGTTATGCTAATTAGATGATTAATTTTCCTAAATTCAATAACACAAATCCGGTAATTATAAAATTTAGTTGCTTCATAGATTGAATTAAGCACACGCGGTTAAAATAATCTAGCATCAAATTAATTCTAATAACTTAATATTCTGTAGCAATAATAAGTTAAAAAGAACAATCATAAAATTAATTACAGAAAAATAATCAATACTTGAGATAAAATTGAATAAATTCAAGCACAAGAAGTCTCACAACTTTGTAGAATAGACCATGGCTTCCAATCCCTCTACCAAGAAAAAGGGTTTAGGCACAAAGTGCCATAAAAGAATAAAGATGAATTTTCTAGCTAAAAATCCTATCCAAAAGAAAATAAAAGTGTTGATCCCTTTTTCTCATCCTAAATGGGGTATTTATAATGAGTACTTAGGGTTACAATTAATGCCTACGGATAAGAATGTGAAATCGGGTGAAAAAGAGTATAATCGGGCGATGAAATCTGTCAAAAACTCAAAAATACGTAATTCTGCTGCTTTGGGCGCACATGCGCTGCCTATTTTGGGTGCATGTGCGCCCTAGGTAGTGCTGAAAAGTTGCCAGCGCGCATGCCCTGCACAACCCTAGCACATGTGCGCTGGGCATGCTGGGCTTCACTTTTGACTTCAATTTTGACCTTGATGCATTTGGAATTTGGTAAAGCTTAAAACATGAAAGTTGTAGCTCTATGTCTTGTCTTTCCAAAACATATTGAATGACCTTAATTGGATCTCAGATAAGAAAATTATACTGAATCTTATACCACCAAACTATATTTGAATCGCTCATTGCTGGTATACATTTTCCAACTTTGTAATTTTGAACAAGATGCCTATAGAATCTTGGAAAACTCAAAACACAAAAGTTGTAGAAATCTTCAATATCTTTCCAAATCATCCAAAATCATCTCAATCAGAGTTTGGACTCGAATGTTATGCTTGAAATACGAAACAGTATCCAAAATGGCTTCATACTTGTGCCTATCCCGTACTAAGCATTTTCTATCATCTTTTTCCATCTTTTTCATCCCTTTTCACTTTAACCCTACAAAAATAGAGAATAACCAAATTAAACTCAATAATAACTCAAATCTTTCTTACAACACATAAAACCGTGGTAAATAACATATAAAATATAACATAATTATGAACTTATCAGTAACATATTAAGCCCTGAATGATTTTTCAAAGGACCCCATTAGTCCATAGAAACCTTCTAGAATTACCAAAAGGCTCTTACAGTTTGTTAATATATCACATAGGCCCTGTATGAAAGTTTCTTTAAATGACAAATTGACCCTTAAAAGTTTAATAAAGTTAATAAATGACCCCTCAAGTTTTTTTGTAGAGTACATAGAGACCCCTAATTTTGTGAAATGTCCAAAATATGTTCAATTGTTTTAAAAGTTACATAAAAGCCCAATTAAAATTTCAAAGTTACAAAAAGCCCGAATAGATTTCTAAATTTGTCACATGTTCAAAATTATTTTATTTAACTTGAGTAGAGTCCAAGAACTTTTTCAAATATTATAAATAATTTAATCACAATAAGTCTTATAAGGTTATAATAACAATTTCAAAGTACCTTTTTACAACAAGAAATCTATACGATACTATAGTAAATATATATATATATATATATATATATATATTGCGAATATTAGGACAATTATAGATGTATGGAAAGGTTGAGTATTTAGGGAATTGTTATAGGATATTCAAGTAAATACCGAGCATGTACTGAGTGATAGAAACGTGAATTTTTATAGAAATTAGGCCGAAAAAGAACAAGTACAAGAGTAACGTGATTCTTTGGCATACCGGGGTAGATAGTGTTTACTCTCTAATTTGTAAATTGTTTTGTGAACCTGTATATTTTCTTAAATGATTTTATAAACTTGCATATTTTTCTAAATTATTTTATAAAATGTGTTTTACGAAATGATTATTTGATTATGAAAATCTGGATCATATATGGCTATTTGACTTTCTTGATTTTCAAGTTATAAAAACATGATATATGCATGATTTTTGATATGTATGAAATGCATGTGACGAATGGGTAAACATTAATGGACAAAGGCTCTATATGGACATGAAATAGTCGGTAGGGATTATAGTCTTAATTTATACTGATACACTGGTATATTGATATCCTAATAAATGATAAACGATATACGATGGATCAAGTGGTTCCATGAAAATTTCTTGACAACCTTTTCTAGTGAGGTCCATTAGTAGGCTAAATACTCAGAGCCGATGAAGGCATGTATTGTTTTGAACCTCTAAGAAAGTGTACATGATTTGGAAATAAATTTGTGATATGTCATAAATTATTTGAAAAGTATATGTTACATGATTTGATATAAATAAATGATACATGAATTTTGAAATGCAAGTTGAATTACGTGAATGTGTAATGAAAATGACATAAGATTTAAAAAGATAATTTTGATAAAAGGTATAAGCATGTGATAGTATGACTTGTCTTGTGAAATGTATACGTATGTAACTGCATGATCCAGGGTGTAAACACTATCTACTGGGTGACTTGTCACTTACTCCATTCCTTATATTTTTGTACAGACGACGAATACGAGTACATCATCATAAAAGATGAAGCATAGACACACTCTAACAAAGAAGATTGTTATTTAGTAATAGGATTCTACTATAGTTATTTGACTTTGAATAGTCCATCTGTTGGAATAAGTAGAGTATGTGTACTCGAGATATTATGTTCTTATTTATTTTAGGATTTATTATTTGAATAAGTAACCGTATTAATTTGGATATCATTTGTGAGTAGATATTTTTGCTGCGTAATTTATATTTGAGGTTACTATATATGAATAATGCCTTATATTCATAGGAGTACGGTCTCATGGATAAGGCGAATGACACGTGCCTGACAAGTGCGGGTTTGGGGCGCGATATATCTAGTCACCATGGTAATTGATGGTGAAAGACAAATGTGTATATGTTTTTTTTTTTTTTTTTTTGTTAGTTTGCTTTTGATAAAGGAAATTTTGCCAATGTGGAGATTTGTTAGGAAATAGGCTAATTTTCTTTTAGATAAGTTTTTTTCTGTAGTGAATAAGTAATTTCCTAAATAGTCTACTTGATTGGAGGGGCGGCCAAGTTATTTACTATTTGTATAGGGTTTAGATTGTAAGTCAATTTATTTCCTATTATTACTTGGAGTGGTGACCAAGTAATGTTTCTTATAAATAGATAGGTTGACTAACTACAAAAACACAATATAAGAGAAGCAAATACAAGTTAAGAAGTTTCCATGTATTTCTATATTTTTGTGAGGGTATTCTGGGGGATAAGAGAGGTTATAACAGGCTTAGGCCTGGAATTCAAATTATTGAAAACATTAAAATTTTGCTGGTAAAAATATAAATTTAATCAGTATAATAACATACAAAAATTGGTTATTTTATTAATTGTAATTTATATTTAATTTGCTACTAAATAATTAGTAGCTAATTTAATAATTATTAATTGACTAAATTAATGGTCATGCATAATTATTATAGATAAATCTCATGGATTTGGTATTTGATTACGAAATTCAATTGTTGTTGTCATCTTTCCACACGACAAATTCCCGTTGGCTAAAGAGAATTATAGTTTATATACAATTACAAAGACAAATCTCATGGGTAATCAAAGAATTATCCTACAACAGAGATAAGTATGGTGTCTTTGTAATTAAATCAAACACTCAATTATTGTTGTCATCCTTGACACATAGAGAATTCTATTTGGTCAAAAGGAATTTGAACTTCATCAAAAAGAGGCCATGATTTACCTATAAATAGAGCTATCACTCATCAAAAGGACAGACACCAAAAAGCAAAAAAAAAAAGAAGCTATAGAGATCCTGCAAAAAGGTAAAAAACTCGCTAAGCATCCTCCTAAAAAACACATTAAATTGTGTTTTCCATTCTTTTAAAAGATCATAAATCTTTTAATTGTAGAACAAACTTTAAGTCTCAAAAAAATATTTTTTCAATCTTCAAACCAACCGGAGAATTGAAAAATTGTGTTAATCTGAGATCAAAGCTTTCTACACCTTGGATTAAATTTCCTCTAAGAAATTGAATCAGAGGATATTTTTATTTTCTGTCAAGAAACAATAAATAGAGATTGTACTCAATTTTTTGATTATCAATAAAATTCAATTTGTTGCTCAATTTTTTCATTGCTATTAATTTAACTCAAAATTTGTTTTTACAAATTTTTGACACGCTCGGTGGGACAATCTCTGACTCTCATCTCTTTTTCCATAAATTTAAAAACTAAGTATCATCTCAATTTCAATGGCTCCGAAGAAAAACCAAGTTACTCAAATTGCAAAAACCAATGCAAGTTACTCTGAAACTCCAGTCACTCGCAGCAAGGCAAAATCCCTTGCTAGTAAAAAAACTCAACAAATTTCTGATAAGAGTGAAAGCCATTTCAAAAGGCCAGTCACTAGCAACAAGGCCATATCCCTTGCTACTGAAAGCCACAAAAAACATGTGGTTAATGTGAAGTCTGTTGACACTAAAAATGCCAATGCTCTTAAAGTGTGTGATTCATTTCAAGAATCTTCAAATTCAGAATCTATTAAGTCAACTTACTCTGACTCTTCAATAATGATGCCAGTTATGATGGCTAACTAGCACATGTAGTCATTGAAATGATGGAAATGCATAAAGTGATGGAGCAAAAAGACTTGCAAATCACAAGTCTTATGCAAGCTCGTAGCTCGGGGAGAGTCAAGTAATATTTCAAAAAATTCAAACCCTTCTCACCATGATGAATGGATAGAGCTGTAGACTCCTACAAAGATGAAAATGACATGAAAACCACTAGCAATCCCCAAGGAAGTAACCAAGGATTGCATTCTACTTCTATTGCCGGTCTAGCTATGCAGCAACTACAAGACATGATCACCAACGTGATTCATGCTCAGTATGGAGGGCCATCACAATCTAATCCCATGTATTCAAAGCCATACACCAAATGCATTGATAACATGAGAATGCATGTTGGAAATCAGCCCCTAAAATTTCAACAATTTGATAGAAAAGGCAACCCAAAACAACATATTGCTCATTTCATCGAGACATGCAACAATGATGGGTCTGAAGGGGATATACTAGTGAAGAAATTTGTGTGCTTCCTAAAAGGTAATGCCATCGATTGGTATACTGAGCTTGTAGCTGGTTCAATTGATAATTGGGAATAGTTGGAACAAGAATTTCTCAACCGGTTCTATAGTACCAAGAGAACTGTCACTATGACTGAACTTTCTAATGCTCGTCAATGGAAAACTGTCATATGATGAATCTGTTGTGGATTACATCGATCATTGGAGAACCCTAAACCTTAACTATAGGGATAGACTCTCTGAAACATCTACCTTAGAAATGAGTATTCAAGCCATGAAATGGGGACTTTGTTATATCATGCAAGGGATACAACTCCCAACTTTTGAGAAGTTGGCGACAAAAGCTCACAGTTTAGAAATTGACCTTGGGAATCAAGAGCCACTTGTCCCTGACCCTCGCAAAGAAAAGCAAGAGGCAAAGAAAAGGGGCAAGGTCCCTATCAAAGGAGGGAAGAAAGAATCAATGACTGTGACTACTGTTCTTATTAGAGTGCCACTAAACAGTAAAAAAGAGGGAAAACCCAACAAATCTCCTAATGTTGAGAGGCGTCACCCTATATTAAAAGAAAGAAAAGAAAAGAAATATCAATTCCTAGATTCTAATGTCAGTGGAATGCTGGATGATTTGCTGGATAAAAAGTTAATTGAATTACCTCCATGTAAGCGTCCTGAACAATGTTTCTAACACACGGCCGGACACGTTAATGATCCGAACTATTGCAAGTATCATCGCATTTTTTGCCATCCTATAAAAATATGCATTGTCCTAAAAGACAAAATTTTGCAGTTGGTTCGTGATAGAAGAATAGTTCTTGATTTTGATGATGTTGTGGAGATAAACTTGGCCTCTATTAAATTGACAGAAAGTAATTTTTGTACTTCCATAAAAACTTGTCCTAAAAGGACACAGTTAGATACAGGTGACAGGGTTATCCAATTCGAATCATTTAAACCCATTACTCTTCCCCTGGTTATTCCACAGGTGGAAGTTGAAATTGCTCCTGAAGGCCAAGTAAAGGATGATGATGACGATAGCTAGACATTGGTCGCAAGGAAAAAGTTCAAAAAGCAACGTGTCATTCGTCCTTTGCATTCACAATAAAAGAAATAAAGAAGGAAGAAAACTTTCAATCGTGGTATAAGAAGAAACTACCCGAAAAAAATGACATCCAAAGTAAAATATGACGAACAGGTTGACTTTTTTACAAAATCCTCGTGCACTTGTCACATTGAAAGAATTCTTTCCAAAGAATTACTTTTTCGAGGATAAATAAGATGACATAATAGTTATATGAAACAATGTGACTACAAAAAATGACAATAAAAATGAAGCTTGTCTTGTGTCATCTACAATCAAAATAGCTCAAATAGACTTAAAAAAGTTTATCTTCTAAATCTAACTCAAGAGACGCCAATGTCAAAAGAAGAATGAGCTACTTTGATGCAAGTCTTAGAGGATCTTGACAAGTACTCAACTGAGTTAAAAGATTTAAACTTGAGTTCTAATGCTCATTCTACATGTTGTGTTAGCATTTCATTTTCTAATGAAGATTTATTGCTAGGTTCTAAGTCACACAATTGCTCCTTTTTGTTTTTGGATTTATCAATGAACAAAAGATAAATCGAATACTTATTGATGGAGGCTCTGCTATTAATATTATGCCTAAGTCAACATTGAAAAAGTTAGGCATGTTAGTTGATGACTCTCTAACTCAAAGCCACCTGGTAATTCAAGGGTTTAACCAAAGGGGAAACGAGCGTTAGGGATGATTCACCTTGATCTGATCATCGACCAGTTGAAAGAAATTATATTGTTTCATGCGATTGATGCAAAAATGTCATACAATCTCCTGTTAGGGAGGCCTTGCATACATGAAAATGGAGTTATACCATCAACATTGCATCAATGCTTAAAATTCTATAAAAATGGCATTATTATCAAAGTGGATGTAGCTATTAAGCCATTTAATGAAGCAAAGACACATTTCGTAAATTTTATAAGGATTTTGATTAGTTGAAAGAAAATGATGAAGTGAATGAAAAAAAATAATCGACTTCTTTAGAACAAGCGGACACAAAAAGGGATAAACTCCCAGAAGTCTAATGTTTGAAAAGAGTACTTTCAATTGCAAATGATGCTTCCAAAGTCTTTAGTATGTTCCTAAGTCTCAAAGAAGAGATAAAAAAACTCTATTTTTTGAACACATTATCCTGGAAGAGGGGGACAAAGGAACAAGAAAATGGAAAAAAGCATATTTCAAACTTCTGAAAGAAAGCCATACATTGCCTCTGGTTGGAACACGCCAGCGACGAAGGATAAAACCTCCTATAAAAGGGTTTGTCAAAGCATTTAGAGAGACTTCCTGACAAACGAACTAAGGTGGGATTCGATCCAAATGCATACAAACTAATGGTTAAGTGTGGTTTTGATTTCTCCAAGACAGCAATAGAAGGTGAAAGACAAGAAACAAGCATTGTTGAAAGTCATGTCCTCAATGTGACGCAAAAGAAGTTGTGCCCAAAAGGTTACTATGTTCTTGTATCAAAGTCAGGAATTGGATTCTCAGCTCCTGAGCCCGTCCATATTTCACAAAAAAAGAAAAAATCCAAGTGCAATTTCTCAATATATCATCATGGAGGAAATCAAATGATGAGCAGACAAAAGATAAACCATCACGTGGCTCGGTCTTTGATTGCTTAGGTACGCCAAATTCTCATACCTTTGTTTTGCCTCAACAGATTAGGTGCTAAGGGGTCAAAACAATCTGGTCTAAGCATAAGTTTGTATTTAATAGATTAAGAAAAGATTACAGTTCAGCTGATCAATTTTTGCAAAGTTTGGTTGATGACACTAAGATGTGTGGCAAGGTTTCTTCACAAATAGACAAGCAACAAAAATGGCAAATCATTAAACAGGAACCTTTGACATTTAAGCGGCGTATTATCATATGAACATTGCAAAATCGGCTAGTTGATTTGGAAGATGAGATCACTGTTTCTTATCATATAAATTTTGAAGAAGATTTAAGTTGTGAAACTCAAGATAAGGTACAAGATAAAGGATCACAACTTGAGGCGGAGAAGCAATTGTGGACAAACTTAAAGAAATCAATTTGGGAACTAACAAAGAACCAAGGCCAATCTTCATTAGCAAAAACTTAAGTCCTGATGAAGAAAAGATGTATGCCCAACTCTTAAAGGAGTATAAAGATATTTTTGCATGGACATACGAGGGAAATGCCTGGACTTGACCCAAAGGTAGTGGTCCATCACTTAGCTATCAAGCATGGGATACGCCCAATAAAGCAATCCCAATGTTTGTTATGACCAGATCTTATTCCTAAGGTGGAAGTCAAAATTAATAAACTCATCAAGGCAGGATTCATTAGAGAAGTTAAATATCCTACATGGATTTCAAGTATTGTCCTTGTGAAAAAGAAAAATGGACAAATTCATATCTGTGTAAGGCATGTCCAAATGATGACTTTCCTTTGCCATTAATTGAATAATGGTTGACGCTACTACTGGACATGAAATCTTGTCCTTTATGGATGGCTCATCCGGTTACAATCAAATTCGGTGTCACCAAAGGATGAGAAATGCACAACATTTCATACACCTAAAGGCATATATTGTTACAAAGTATTGCCTTTTGGGTTAAAGAATGCTAGTGCTACCTACCAATGTGCCATGCAAAAGATTTTTGATGATATATTGCATGGTAACATAGAATATTGGCTGACACGACGTCGATGATCTAGTCCTAAAATCAAAATTGAGAAAAGATCATTTGCATGATCTTCGCATGGTTTTTGATCGATTAAGAAGATATCAACTGAGAATGAATCCTCTAAAATGTGCCTTCGAAGTTTTATCAGCAAAGTTCCTAGGTTTTATTGTGAGGCATCCTTGCATTGAAATAGATCAATCCAAGATAAATGCAATTCAAAAAATGCCACCGCCTAAGAATTTACATGAGTTACGAATTTGAAAAGTAGTCTTTCATTTATTAGAAGATTCATTTAAAATCTTGCTAGGTGATGTCAACCATTCAATCGACTCATGAAAGAAGAGATCTCCTTTAAATAGGACCAAGCTTGCCAAAATGCGTTCGATAGTATTAATAACTATCTTTCAAATCCACCAATGTTAGGGGCCCAGATACTTGGCAAATGATTAATTCTCTACACAGCTGCACATGGAAAATCTATTGGTGCTCTACTTGCTCAAGAAAATGAGAAAGGTAGAGCTCTACCAAAGATGTTTTTAGCGCTCTTCTATGCGATAAAGAAATTGAGTCACTACTTTGAAGTATACACAGTGCGTCTCATATCACATGCTGACCCGGTGAAATATGTGATGTCAAAACCCGTTCTGACTGGAAGATTGGCAAGATGGTCGATTATTTTCAATCAATTTGAAATCATCTATGTGCCACAAAAACCTGTCAAAGGACAAGCACTTGCAAACTTCTTAGCGGATCATCCAACACCTGCTGATTGGGAAATTTTTGTTGATTTCCCTGATGAAGAAACATTATTTGTTGAAATGCTTTGACCATGGTTGATATATCTTTGATGGAGCAGCAAGTGGTGATGGAATGGGGGTAGGGATTATGTTCGTTTCTCCTAAAAAACAAATCCTACCATATTCAATTGTACTTAGTGAGTTATGCTCTAACAATATTGTTTAGTATCAAGCTCTGTTGATTAGACTTGAGATGGTAATCAAAATGAGAATAATAAACTTAGAAATTGGTAGATCACAGATTCTAAACTGGTTATTAACCAATTTTGAAGGGAACATGATGTTGAACACAAAGATCTTTTGCCATATTTCCATATGCCATACAATTGTTGTTTGAATTTGATAGTTTTCTTTTAAGTCATATCCCAAGAAAAGAAAATCAAATGGTTGACGTACTTGCTAACTAGCGACAACTTTAGCCTTGTCCGAATATGAAACAACTGAAGTTCCAATTTGTTGTTACTAGATAATACCTTATTTTTCAAGTAGTCGGATGGAAGATACAAATATCATATCTATACTTGAAATTTGAAGCAAGAGATGATTGGCATAAACTACTAATCAATTACTTGGAATATGGAAAGCTACCTAAAGATCCTCGGCATAGAACTGAGGCGAAAAGACGAGCTCCAGGCTTTATTTTCTACAAAGGCACACTTTATCACCGTTCTTTCAAACGCTTATTCCTTCGTTGCTTAGTGGATGAAGAATCCATTCTAGCAATGGAACAAGAACATTCTGGAATCGTCTTTTGTAGAGCTCACCAATCTGGTCCAAAATTGCATTTCTGCATCAAAAGAATGGGTTATTACTGGCCAAGTATGGTCAAAGATTGCATGAAATATGCAAAATATGAAAATCATGTCAATTTCATGCAAACTTTATTCATCAGCCACCCGAACCTTTACATACAATGATAACGTCATGGCCATTTGATGCATAGGGGCTAGATGCAATTGGTCCATTGCCTAAGTCATCTCGTGGGCATTTTTACATTCTTGTTGCCACAGATTATTTTTCAAAGTGGGCCGAGACTATTCCATTAGTAAAAAAGACAAAGAAAAATGTAATAAACTTCATAAAAATAAATATAGTTTGTAGATATGGAGTGCCATGCTACATTACTACTGACAATGGAAAACCTTTTGACAACAAATTAATGTATCAATTCTGTGAACAATTTGGGTTCAAACAGTACAAGTCTTCAATGTATGATACCCCAGCCAATAGACTTGATGAAGCATTTAACAAGACACTTGCATTGCAATTTACTTTAAAAAGTAGTTACTAAGTCAAAAAGAGATTGGCATGAAAGAGTCGAAGAGGCTCTTTGGGCATATAGAACTACTTATCGTATGCCCACGCAAGCAACTTCGTCTTCTTTAGTTTATGGGGTCGAGACAGTTTTGTCCATCGAGAAGCAAATTCCTTCTCTACGAATAGCAATCCAAGAGGGTCTTTCAACTGAGAAAAATGTGCATCTGCATCTTGCAGAGTTAGAGGCTTTGGATGAGAAAAGACTTGAATCTTAAGAACAGTTAGAATGTTATCAAGCGCGTCTGTCTAAAGCTTTCAATAAGTAAGATATCGCTCATTTCAAATTGAAGATACTGTTCTTGCTATTTGTAGACCTATCATAACTTCTCACAAAATGAGAAACAAGTTCATATCAAAATGGGATAGACCTTATGTTGCACAGAAGTCTACACAAATAGTGCATATAAGATAGTTGCAGAAGATGGACTTCAAATTGGCCCCATTAATGGTGTAAAATTTCTAAAATGGTTTTATCCGTAATTAGAAAATGAAACCTGTCACCAATAGTGTAGCACATGGATAAACTACTAAAACACTCCACTAAATCCAAAGTGGTTAACAAATGGATGCTCCTGGCCCGCATGAGCTAAAACTATGGATGGCAGTTACCAATAGTGTAGTATGTGGCTAAACTGCTAAAACATTTCATCATGTCTAAGATGGTAAATAAATGGATCCTCCTGACCTGCGTAAGCTAAAACTGTGAACGACTCCCACCCTCCAATAAAAAAATTTTGAACTACGTTATGACTTGATTCTTTCTCAAAGGCCACATAGGCAACTTGGAATAAAATTCCAAGTTCAGTCATAATAAACAAAAACAAACTCCTGACCCGCAGGAGTATAAATTGTGAACGGCTAAAAAACTTTAAAAAAAAAAACTTTCATTCATATTTAAGTCAAAGTAACTTGAAGAATGTCAAAAACATCCGAATAAGTGTTAAAAAAGAAACAAATGGTAGTCCTAACTCCAATCTAAACAAGTTTGCACAAGAAAAATACCGCCTAAATAAATCTATTAAGAAAAGGAAGAGAGACTATGCATCAGCGTCCATCCAAGCAAAAAGATTAATTGATATTTGGAAATTCAAGGCTTCCTCCTTTAACTCTTCAAGCTTCTTTTCATCTGCAACAGTCATAACTAGATTCACTGCTTCTTCATTAACAAGGTTTTCAGCTACCTTGACATTTACTCCTGCTACCTCCATCGCTTCAACTTTATTCTCCAAATCCTTTTTTAAATCCTTTTCTTTTATTTGGAGACACTATATTTCTTCACGAACTGTAATCAAAACATTGCTACAACTATCATGTTCTTTTTTTAGGATGGCAAATTCAGATCTTGCTTCTTCTAGTTGCTTGATTACTTTTTCCTTTTTGCTTGCAGCCGTAGTTAACTCATTAACTCTCATATAAGCAACAACTATGCCAATAAAAGAGTCAACAATTGGTTTGAGAATGCAAGGATCACCATCAAGTTCTATCTTAATGCTTTGATAAACCGAAGCAGCTTCTTGAAGCACATTTTGAACATGATCAAGGGGTATGAGTTTGAGATTTTTAAAGAGACTTTCTCCCATTGACTGAATGGCATTTCATATGATGCTTGATGACATTCTTCCAGGTATATATATGGAAACTAATGCTATAGGAGTTTGCTTGGATTTAGGCTTTTCAACTTCAGCATGCTCAATGGTTCCCAAGATTTCTTATATGTTGAGAAAGCAGTAAAGAGAGATCCTTGCCTTTACCCTTTATAACTTTAGGAGGATTTTGTTTCATCAATGACTCATCATCACTACAAACAAAATCCTTTGCTACAACTGTCTTATTGTCATCAGAAACTACCTTATTCTCCCCAAACTTTTTAAAAAAAAAAAAAGGTTAAAGGAAAGGGTAACAAAATTGAAAAAAAAAAAAGAACAAAAATTTTGTTACCTATTCTTCAAAGTATTTCAGAGGTTGTGGGGAGTTAGGGATATCAACCAAAGTGTACCATCTTTCAATTGTTGCTCAATCTTTGAAATACTGATAATCTACTCTTTTTGGAGTGATTTTCTTCGAAATTTGCATTGGTTATAGTGTCTTGACTGGCTCAATTACATGACCCCACTTTGATGGAGTATGGGAAATAGAATTCATATGCTGAACATTTTGTGCATTGCTGTTTGCTTCTGTGGTATCACAAGCAATATCATCTTTAGAAGACTCAGCTTCATTGAAATATGCCCCTTGGTTGGGTTAATATTTATTCTCTCCTTTCTAGGCATTGCTTCAGTACTATGTATCAAAACTTATAGTCTCCATGAACTTGTGACCACCATTCTTTATAAGATCTAGTACTAAGGGCTTTGAGGTCAGTGGGGTAACTAGGAAGAAAATCATTGGCATTTGAATTTGTTAAGAGGCATATTTGACAAAGTTACAAAACTTTATGAGCAGGAGCCGAATAAATAACCTTTCTAAGGTCTCCAGGTATATACTGGCAATATCCAAATTCGGAGTGCTAAATTGGCAAGGGCTATAAGTTGTCGTGCGAGTCAAGTTAACTTCATCATTTGGCAAAACAAAGGCACAAAGCCAACAAGAAAGAAAGATAGCTAGATAAGTCTCCTCTCACAAACATGTGTCACGAAGGTCAACAAAGGCTTCTTTTCTGCAAGTTTTCTTGCACGTGGTACTTCATAGTGACCACTAGGATTATGTGTAGAATGAGGACACCCAAGAGACTTGCGCAGTGATTTTTTTTAAACTCATGATTAATTGTGTCTCTGTACCAAAACTTAACCCATTGTGCAATGGAAACTTTTTGCTGATTCCTATGTTTCGCTAGCAGGATCTGGAAAGCCCTAAACAAATACTCACAAGAATGAGAGATAAATCTTCTGTTCTTCTTATTCATGCCAAGTAAATGAGAGTATGAGGGAATTATTTCTTCATATATGATTCCTATCAAAGGAAGGCCATCAAGTATGTGCGAATCCCAAAATGAAATAGAAATTTCTCTTCTATATTTCTTCAGAAATATGAATGTGTTGGTAGAATGACAACAATTTTCACAAAAGGCTCGCATAACTGGCTTATCATAGTCATATGTATATAGCGGTGCATAAACTGCATTAAAAATACCAGCTTTGACTACTGTGTTTTCATTATGACCAAGAATTTTCATAGTCCAGTCCCAATATCCGTGTACTGGTGAAAACTCCCCACCAAATTTTGATTCAGAGCCCCAATGTGCTGTGCCAGATAAGATTTCACGGGCTAAGGTGGTAAATGAATCTGTGGTGGTTGAGTCTGAATGAAGTGGGGATAATAGTCGATGTGGACAGAGTATATCACTTTGTCTTGAATTAAGTTTCATTGTCCACTCTTTAACATAGTAAGGGCTTGCCAATGCACCCCCTGTATCAGAAAAGGCACCGTATAAAGCGGTATGGACAGGAAGCATGGTCCCATCCAACAAAGGCTCATTTTCATCATTTAGTATCACCAAGTACTTCTTGTCCCTAACTATATGCTCTATCCGAAAGTTAACATCCTACAAAAAAAAAAAAAAATGAAAAAAAGATCTCTATTTTTACCTTTAAACAAAAAAAAAAAAAAAAAAGTCTCCCTTTTTAAGGTTGATCCAAAAAAGAAACAAAATTTCCCTTTTTCTGAGATTGATCCAAAAAAAAAAAAAAAGATCTCCTTTTTTTAAGGTTGATCTAATAATAATAATAAAAAAATCTCTCTTTTTAAGGTTGATCCAAAGAAAAAAAAAAAAATTTTTTAGATCTCTCTTTAAGGTTGATCCAAAAAAAAAAAAAAAAAGAATCTCCTTTTTTAGGATTGATCCAAAAGAAAAAAAGATCTTTCTTTTTAAGGTTGATAAAAAAAAAAAAAAATTTTTTAAGGTTGATCCAAAAAAAAAAAAAATCTCCTTTTTAAGGTTGATCTAATAATAATAATACAAAAAAAAAAAAGATCTAAATCTCCTTTTTTAAGGTTGAAAAAAAAAAAAAAAAAAAAAAAAAAAAAGAAGAGAGAGCAAAGGATGCAGGAAATAATGAATTTGCGATAAACAAAAGCCACATGCACATGTCACGGGCTCACTCTTTTTAGTGCTCCCAAGTGCGGCACTTAGGTTTTCACCCTAAGCCTTTCTCACACTCACAACTATAGAAGAGAGAGAGTCAGACATGTGTATAAGAGACAGTGAATATTCTTTGTCGCAAATTCATTAGAAAGCATGTAAAGGTTGGCCTCTTTTTATACTTGTAAGAGAAAATTCTAGAACCTACCAAATTAAATACAAATCTACAAGATTCTAGAGAATTCTATACAAAGAATATTTCTTCTAGAGAATATTCCAAATCTACATGATTTTAGAGAATTCTATACAAAGAATATTCCTTCTAGAATATTCTGGAGAATCCAAGAATTACTTAAGGAAATTTTAAAGAATTCTAGAATGTTCCTTTATCTTCTGGGCCAGACGTTTGGACTTACTTTCATTCTGGGCCAAACCTCTTAGTCTAAATGGACAGATCGTGTCACACACATGGTAGATAGCAAGCTCACAAAAGTCCAAAGGCATGCAAGATTTATTACATGCAAAGTACATAATTGGACAAATCGAGAATTTACGTGCATAGTTCACAAATTTGGAGTATGGAGTTCATACTCATGCATTTAATGTGATGATTAAAAAAAAATAAAATAGAAACATCCCTTACCTGGAAAATTGATCGAAGCGGTTGTCCAAGCCAAAAAAAAAAAAAATTTTTCACGTCAAAAAAATGTGGTTAATTTGTTTTGTAAAGGCCTATATTTATAGAGTTTTTATAATAAATCCAAATCCTTTTGGTAGTCCACTAAGTCATTGCATGTATTTCATATTTAGTAGCATTTCCCAATTTTCAAATCTAGTCCAAAAAAGGATTAGTATTTTTAGAAATTTAATTGGCAAAGTACTTCAAAGCTTACCTCTTTGTATTACAATACAACTGGTTAAGATTTGAACTAGGGGCATTTGTAAACATTAAAATTTTGTTAGTAAAAATATAAATTTAATTATTATAATAGCCTTTTACAAAAATTAGTTATTTTACTAATTATAATTTATGTTTAATTTGCTACTAAATAATTAGTAGCTAATTTAATAATTATTAATTGACTAAATTAATGCTCATGGATAATTATTATAGATAAATATAAGAGACATTTATCTCAATTTGATTGTTGTCATCAACACTTGACAAATTCCCGTTGGCTAAAGAAAATTATAGTTTATATACAATTATAAAGACAAATTTCATGGGTAATCAAAGAATTATCCTACAACTGAGATAAGTATGTTGTCTTTGTAATTAAATCAAACACTCAACTGTTGTTGTCATCCTTGATAGCGAATTCTTATTAGTCAAAAGATATTTTAACTCATCCAAAAGGGGCCATGATTTGCCTATAAATAAAGGCATCACCCATCAAAAGGATAGACACCAAAAAGCAAAAAAAAAAGAAGCTCTCTAAGCATCCTCCTAAAAAAATATATTAAATTGTATTTTCCCTTCTTTTAAAAGATCAAAAATCTTTTAATTAGACTTTGAAGAACAGATTTTCAAGTCGCAAAAAAATTATTTTTCAGTTTTCAAACCAACCAAAGGATTGAAAATTTGTGTTAATCCGAGATCAAAGCTTTCTAGCCTTTGGATTAAATTCTTTCAGGAAATAGAATCAGAGGATAGTTTTCTTTTCTGTCAAGAAACTAAAAATAGAGATTGTACTCAATTTTCTGATTATCAATAAAATTCAATTTGTTGCACAATTTTTTCGTTGTTATTAATTTAACTCGAAATTTGTGTTTACAGTTATATTATTGTATGTGTGTTTTTTCTCATAATAAAAAATGAATTTTCTTTCTGTGGATGTAGCTTTGGTAATAGAAGTAACTGAATAATTATGGTGTGTAAGATTAGCAACTCCTATTTTCCAATCAAGTTCCACGTGCGGTTAGTGTGAACCATTGAAATCAATCATCAAGAATATCCTTTCAAGCGGTAAGATCTATAATTCCCACTATTAATGTTGACAGATAGTAAGAGTTAAGAGTTGTTATTTAATCCAAACTCTTTAAATATTACAATAAAAAAGAACAAGAAAACGTACTGACATTAAACTCGTTACAAAACCTAAGTTCAACTAGTCTAAAAAAAAAAAAAAAAAAAGGAATAATTTTATAAATTTTTCTTACCGTTTAAATTAATATGACTTAGTATTTTAAAAATTTTAAAAATATCACTTACTTTCTCTAATTCCATTTATGTTATAACACTGCAAGCCCAAATGCTTAAAAAAATTGATGAAGGACAAAGAGAGCACTTTCATTTCAGTTTTATCCCTAGTAACAGAATTTTAATTTATTAAAGTGGCAAGAACAAAAAGAAAAGAAAATTATAGAGGTATAAATATAATTATTAACAAATAACATTGAGTTATAACTTTTCATTTTATTAATATCTAGAAGATAAATTTTATCTTTTTTCTTTTCAGTTTATGAGTTTGTGATTTACTAAACAAAATACCAAAAATATTTTCATATAATATATAGTGTATTTCTACAGCAATTAAGTTTTAAATTTTTATTTAAAGTGACATATACAAGCATTTTTATCTACTCATACATATATTCATAAACACGTTGATTAAAAAAATTATATATGATTAAAAGTTCATTTTAATTTTTCTTGATGTATGAATTTGTGATTTCTCAAATAAAATATCAATCATATTTTTTATTATAATATATAATGCTTTCCAAATTTTTGTTTCCCAATCGATATAGAAAATAATATTACATGCACATACATTTTCGTAATGAATCTACAAAAATATTATCGAGCACACGTTTTATATTTTTTTATTTCAAGTTTGTAATTTCTTAAACAAAATACCATGTACATTGATTTATTATATTACATGGTGTCTTTTTACATATTCCAAATTTTATTTAAATTGATATAAACAATCATGTTAATGTATGCACATACTTTCTTAAATTAGTTGACAAAATTTTCCCCGAAAAATATGTTCTAACTTTTTTTGTTCATGAATATGATTTTTCGAAAAAATACTGTACACACATAATTATATTTATTGTATAATAATATACAGTGTATTTCTACATGTTTAGATTTTTGTTCAATAAAACACAAAATATATTAGTGCACGCATATTTCTATAATAATAAGTTGACCAAAATTTGTTAGAAACATAAAAGGTGCTAACTGAAATTGTTAAAAAATCTTAGGGAGAGGGTATAAATGTTTTTTTATGCTATTTGGTATTAAAGATGGGACCTACTCACAAGAGAGAGAAAGTAAGTGATATTTTTAAAAGTTCGAGAATGTTAAGTGATATTAGCATAAATTTCAAGGGAGATTTATGAAATTATCCCTAAAAATATTTGCAATCTTGTAAAGAATCTTAAAACGTTGAAATAATTCATACTTAAATAAAAGTCCGACATAATTTTTATTAAAAGATGGGGATCGTGGGAAAGATTTGATCCAACATCATAGAAACTTCGTGTCTTGATACCCGGTGGCATGTTGGACTTGAACAATATTAAACAAAGGTTATAGTACACGTAGTAAGATTAGCCTTTCTTGGCCATGTCGTAGTCGTCAATATCAATGTAAAGAAGGACAAGTTTTTTAACAAATTTTTTATTAATTTGTTAAGCCACCAGATAGAGATAATCTAGTCATTGTTATTTTCTTACAACTAATGGAGTAGTATTAAATTAGAGATTTCAACTTTCAATTAAAACTCATTTGCGTCTCAAGATATATATATATATATATAGAATATTTTATATCACATAAGAATTCTTGTGGTGTGTATTCTTTATTCGCCTAGAAAGGGAAGTTTTATGCCAATGGGACAAAAGGAAACTATCTAATAAGAGAATTTAGGTGCAAGACCTTAAATATGGAGAAAATTTGTATCTATTTTCTGTGCTTATAATATTATAATAAGAGCATTTATATTGGTTTGATATTTATAAGGAAATGAAAACTACCAAAATTAAATGAATCTTTCTTACCTAAAGTTAAGGCCTTATAATTAAGGGTTAATTATACACAATATACACTTGATATATCTTTAACAACCCTCCTTAAATTTGAGGCGGTTGAACACAAACTCAACTTGAGTTTGGAAACCAAATCAAGGAAGCATCTAGGAGGATGAGTTTTGGTGAAAATATCAATAATTTGATTAGTAGAGTGAGTGGGGAAAAGTTTCAGTCTTTTGCAAAATGTGATAACGAACAAAGTGGCAATTAGTCTCAATGTATTTGATGTGCTCATGAAAAATATCGTTGTGCGTAATTTGAATAACACTCTGATTATCACAGTGAAGTGTTGTGGGAGAATCAGAAGAAATACTCATTAGACAATAACCAACCAAGCCAGATAAGTTTTTGAGTGGCATCAACAATAGCATGATACTTAGTTTCTGTACTAGATCGAGAAACAACAATTTACTTTTTACTGCATCAGGATATGAGACAATTACCTAAAAAGAAGCAGAAACCTGTAGTAAAGCGTCTATCAATATGATCTTCTACCCAATCAGCATCAAAATATGCACGTAACTCAAACAGAGAGAAATGAGAAAAGAATAAACGACCATGATATAAAGTGCCTCGCACATATTGAAGAATACGAAAAATAGCTGCAAAATGAGAGTTCTGAGGACTAATCATAAATTGACTAACAATATGAATAGCATAGGCAATATCAGGATGAGTAACTATAAGATTTACTAAATTGCCACCTAATTAGCGATAAAGAGTAGGATCCTCGAGAGGTGAACCATCATCAGAGGTAAGACGAACATTTTCCCCCATAAGAGTAGACGCAATCTTGTTGTTAGCTAATCCAGCATGAACAATAAGATTTGATACATATTTGGCTTGAGTGAGATAATACCCATCAGATGATGAAGATACCTCAAGACCGAGGAAATAATTGAGCAAACCCAGATCTTTCATTTCAAAATGATGGTTCAGATACTGCTTAAGTTCAATAATGCCAGCGAGATCATATCTAGTAATAATCATATCATATCGATGTAGAGAAGTAGAAGAATGATACCATGATCAAATACACAACAGCGAACAAACATAGTAGAATCATACGAGCTACTTTTGAAACTAAACTATTTAACCGTATAGTTGAATTTTGGGAACCAAGATCTTGGAGCTTGTTTCAAACCATAAAGAGTCTTGTGAAGCTGACAAACTTTGCCGTGTTCAGTGGAATATCCAGGTAGTGTCTGCATATAAACTTCATTTGAAAGATCTCCATTAAGAAAAACATTCTTAACATCCATTTGAAACATTTCCCAATGTCGTGCAGTAGCAATGTCAAGTAAACTTCTAATGGAGGTAAGGCAAGCCACAGGTGCAAAAGTTTCTTCATAGTCGATCCCATATTCTTGTGTAAAACCCTTAACAACAAGATGAGCTTTGTAACAATCCACATTGCCATCAGAGTGGATTTTAATTTTGTAAATCCACTTACATCCAATAAGTGATTTATTAGGGAAAAGATCAACTAAGTTCCATGTATGAGATTTCTCAAGAGCTTGACTCATTAGACATAGTTTGCTGCCAATTACAGGATTAGAATGGGCTTCTCTGTAGTATGTGAGTTCATGTAAAGAAAGAATAACGGAAAAGCAATGAAAATTTGAAGACGAGTAGATGGTTCTCCTACCCTAGTTGAACGACGAGGAGACAAAGGTGGTGGTGCTGTAGAGAATTCATGAGAAGAAGTGCTAGAACTATTAGCTGGACCTTTAGCTGGACAGTGATCCTCAGGTAGGATGACATTGTGGTTATCTAGAGCAGAGACCTCAGGAATTGATATAGGAAAACCTAGTGGAAGAAGAGTATTTGAAAAAAGATCGGGCATGGGACGAGTGAATAGAGGCGGTGAGGAAACTAGAGAGAGATTAAGCTTGGACATAGAGGAAAACATCTTGTGTTCCTAGAAGATAACATAACGAGAAACACGAAGCCGTTTAGATTGAGGATCCCTACAACGATAGCCTTTGTGTTCAATACCGTATCCAATAAAACAACATAAACTAACTCGAGATTTTGATTTGGTATGTTCATGAATGTTAGGGTAGGAGAAGAACAAAACAAGCACAACCAAAGACTTTCAGATTTTGATAATTCAGAGAATAGCCATAAAGAGACTAATAAGGAGACTGATTATTAATAATTGGAGATAGAACCCGATTAATGGTATAGACAGCTGTAAGAGCAGCTTCACCCCAAAAATGCTTAGGACAAGAGGAAGAAAGTAAGAGAGCACGAGTGGTGTAACGATGTGTTGATATTTATGTTTAGTACGACCATTTTGTTGAGAAGTACATGGACAAGAACAATGAAAAATGGTGCCTTCTTGGAAAAGAAATTGAAGAAGAGATGTTTTCTTGTATTTCATGACATTATCAGTTTGAAGAATTTTGGTAGGACAAGGAAACTAAGTTTTGACCATTGTAGCAAAGTCACGATAAATTTGTGGTAACACAGATTTGTTTTTCATGAGAAAAATCTTCGTAAACCAGGCAAAATCATCAACAAAGATAACAAAATACCTAAAACCGCCAATAGCAGGTGTTGTAAGAAGACCCCACACATCGGAGTGTACTAAATCAATTAGGGCAGTTGAAACAAACTCACTAATGGAAAATAGTAGTGCATGATTTTTAGCAAGTTGACAAGAAATACAATCAATAGAGTCATTTTGTACAGATCCTATCTAGCCACTAGAGGCAATGACTTAATATGACCTAAAGATGCATAACCTAGACGAGAGTGCTAGAGACTTAACTAAGGAATATTAGATATAAAAGCGGCAAATTGCACCTAAATACATATTGGAAGTTTGAGATCATCTAACTCAAAGAGACGCCTAACTTTATAACCTGTCCTAAGGAGTTGTTCAGTCTGACGGTCCTGCGAATGACAACCAGTGACAGAGAAATGAACATCAATCCCAAGTTCAACTAATTGGCCAATGGAAATAAGGTTTAAAGTTAATTTAGAAACATGGAAGGTATCAAGCAAAGAGATAGAGGACGTGAAGATAGTTCCCATGTGATTAACATGCATGAGTGATCCAGATCAACAGTTTGAATAGATGATATGGATGGGTTTTGTTTTGAAGAAAAAATAGTAGAGTCAGATGTCATGTGATTAGGACATGCAGAATCAAGGTACCAGCTTGAAGTTCAGATTATAGGGTATGCAGTATGGTGGGATGGAATTAATTTGGATAATATTTTCTTGAGTACCAATTCAAGATTATTGTGAGTTACAGGAGTATGAGGAGAAGTGGGAGGCGCTATAGAATTATATGAAGCCATTAAGACAAGAATAAGAGATAAATCGAAAGAAGAAAATAAAAATTAAAGCAAAACAAAAACTTAGAAGCCGATTTTCAAAAAATTGAGTTGATAGATGCATTTAGAACGTCGTAAACAGTAGGAAACCTGGTTAAACCAGAGAGGAACTGGATAAAATATAACCAAACCAGATGAAAAAAGATTTCTAGTTTATGAACCTGACCGGACCAGACCAGACAAGGGTTGAACCATAGCAAAAGTTATGACGTGGCAGCTGACTAGATATAATCATCCATGGACCTCACATGGCTGATGATGTGCCACACACGTGGAATGATAACGTGGTAGAAATAGGGCTTTTTGATGACGTGGGCGACATATGTCACTGACTTATCACACACGTGGCTGATGATGTTACAGACACATGGACTGATGACGAGGTAGAAAGATAGCCTATTGATGACGTGGACGACACTGGCAATGACTTGTCACATATGTGGTAGATGATGTGGCAAACATGTGGTATGATGATGTGGCCAAAATATTGAACTTTTTTAGTAACGTGGTTGACACATGGATGGTGACGTGGCAATATTTGATGACATGGCAACTGACTGGGATTGTCTTCAACCTTGTGAAGGCAGACCTATTTTTCCAAACAGGTCAAAGGCATGTCCGGGCGCGTGAGAAGGTTTCCGGCCACCAAAAAACAAACAGAATAACCAGAGAGGATTTAGGAATAATTTTATGTTATTTTGGGGAAGAAATAACTCGAGAAATTCAAGAAACAAGAGTTGGAAAATTCCTAACTAGTATCAAAAGAAAATTAATAGAAATTGACAGAGAAAAAAAAAATTCAGGCCCCAAGGTGTGGCTCTAATACCATGATAGAAATATGGAGAAAACTTGTATGTATTTTCTATACTTATAATGTCAGAATAGGAGCCTTTATATTGGCTTCATATGTTCAAGGAAAATGAAACTACCAAAATTAAATGACCCTTGATAACCTAAAGTTAGGGGCCTATAATTAAGGGGTAATTATACACAATATACACTTAACATATCTTTCACAAAAATAATCCACTTGTAGATTACAATCTACATCGAAGGACAAAGTTTGAAGCACAAGAAATTTGATTGAAGCCACTCTAATAATTAATTGGAAAACCATTTTATAATTGTTGGAGAAGATAAAAATTTTATGATTGCCTATCACAGATGAAACGGTTTATTTGCTCATATTGTGAAAATGAGGGTCCTGACTCGACTAGGCATGGGCTAGCTCGTGTTATCTATGATATACTTCCTAGCCCATGAACATCTTAGTAGGCTGGTAGATGAATATTTGAGAGGATGTTGTAAGCCTAGTTTTGTTGCACCAGGAACTTTTGATGTAGGTTAATTGGTCGTATTTCCTTTGAACTGATTTTAGTTTAATGCAAGGCTCTTTTCCTTATAAAAAAAAATGAAATAGGGAAATGACACAAAGATATGTTCAATGAGTAGCTCTATTCTCCTTTAGCAAAACTTAATTACCAATTGAAAAAGGGTGATAAGGATTTATTAAAAAAAATGGATTTCTACCAACAGTCAAATTGTAGGAAAATTTTACAATCTCATTACTGAATCATCCAGTTGTACTTTGAATATTTGTATAATATAACTTTTCAAAGCATGTAGTATTGTATTAATATTTAAAATTCAATGATATGGATCCATTAGGAGACGATAAGATTATTCTCAAAATGATATCGAGGGTGTTCGTGCAAGCTAATTGTACCAAAAGTGACAAACAAACCAATTTTTCAATTCTCGATTGTTCATAGAGCATGCTAATGTTTGTATATTAAATTGAAAGTGCACTGAAAGTGCACCATTAAACTCTGGCTCCCTGACAATTACTGTTTATCTGCCTTCAAAGATCAAGGGCTTAATTTAGTGTACGGAAATAGAAAAGATGACTAGAAGGAATAAATACTGAGAATTAAGAAATGAGACTTCACTGAAACATACTTTACAATATCAAAATGGAAAAGCACATTGATGAACGTGATTGAAACTACTGAAAAATCCTAAAAGAACAAATTACCATTTTCTAGTGTGGCAATGCCCTCTATCGACAAAGATTAACGACCGAGTACTATCTAAATCCAAAATGGATTTCTTAATAACTAATTCTTAAACTAGGGAACACTTTTGTGAAGTTCTTTTCTGGTTTACGTGGGATTTTTTGTGCCCTCCTCATCTTCTTTTTCCTATTTTATTTCTCTTTGTAACCGCCTTGTGAGAGTTACCACTTTGAATTTCCCAACTGTTCCCTCCAAGTTCAGCTTCTTTTTTCGCAGTCCCTTTATCCACCTCGTTTTGGTTATGCTTTTCTCTCTCATTTGATGCAAGCATGTGTGATTGGTGGCCTGTTCGTGTGGGTCTGACATGGCTTTTTCATTATCAGCTCAGCTATTTCGATCCTGGGAATCGACTTTTGCTGATTGTCAATATCAACTATTAGCTGCGATTTAGTCCAATAACTATCCTTTTAGATGCTCATCATGGGCTGAGTCTAATGATGATGCGTTTGCCTTCATGTAATGGGCCTAAAGAGTCTTAGCTGACATTTGTTGGCTCTCATTACCTCTTTAAACTGGTAATTATTATCTTATCTTCTTGAGGAATTCGAGAATTGTAATGTCCCTCAGTTGTATTTGGTAGAACTACATTAATTAAGGCTAATAAAATTCATTAATTTCTGTCCTTTTCAAAATTTGAAAGCTCCAACGGATAAGAGTCCTTAGCAAGCGTGATTCTCAAAAACCATTTTTTTGAACCCTTCCTCTACCTAGATCCACAAATTCTTCTTCTACTCTTTTTAGCTACCTCTAGGGTTTTTATTTTCTTTTCAATTTTTTTTTTCACCTTCAACTTATCTTGTCCCTTCTTCCTCTATTTTTTGTTGTTGTTTTCATGGCTAACAACCCTTCTTCTTGTAAAGAAGTTGAATCAGCAAGTGCGACTGAAGCCCCACCAATCACTACACAAGTATTAACCCCTTTTACTACAAGTGATAATTCTCAACATTGTGTTTTAGAGCCCTGATATGAGATTTACTTCAACCAAATCCTTGACCTTCTTCCATTGCATGTTCCTTCTGGCAAAACTTTATTCATCCATGAGTCTAACCCTTGCAAGAACAAATCATCATTGTTTCTATTTTTTTGAGAGGGACTATGGTCTTTCAATTTGAGTATCCAAAATTGATGGGCTTCATGGGCCAAGCGGCTTCAACCTTCCTTCAAGACATATGGAAATTGGCCAGCATTTTCGAAGCCATTAATTTGTGTACCAAAGTTATCCAACCTCAACCATGAACTTATGTTGGCCACTTGACTTTTGGAGCTCAAATATTAAATATTTCTTCTTTGTTTTTGGGCCAATGACACCGACCATTCTAGATGTGTGCATCTTGAATGGTTTAAGACCTCATGGAAAATCAGCTAACTACGATCTATTATTGGTGATTGATAGAGCCGATTTTGGTCATTCTTCTAAGTCCCGCAAGTCCTATAGCCTATACTTGGCTAAGCATTTTGAAGATGTTATTGCAAAGGAAAAACTTGTTTCCAAGGGAGAACATATTAGTTTCCTAGTTTTTTAGCTAAATCGGTACATCTTCTGCCCCTTACCTTTCAAATGACCATGAGTTTCTACAATTTGGCTACTACGCTAGTTGATGGTAAAGCTCTGGCCTTAGCGTTGGTTGTTGTATCTACTCTCTACACGAGTCTAGCCAAATTTTAAACAAGAAAATTGGAAGATATTCCTGACCCTATGTCGATTTTGTAACTATGGTTGCAGAGGCACTTCCTGTGATTCTGTGAGGCTAGCTCCTATTGATGAAAAAACTCTGATCGTGGTTTTTGGGATACTCTTTGCTGGGTTCAACCCACCTTCTAAACCTGAATCCAGAAGGTTTTCAAATTTCATTGACCTTTTTATTGCGAGAATCCTACAACCACACATACCATCGCTGTTCTAATATCTCGACAAAACTTATCCAATTCTTAGTTGTGAAATATATATCCCACTCAACCCATGAGTAAGGAAGAAGAAAAGGAAAGAGTAGAAATGTAGGCGTCATGTGTTGTTACTCGCAATTTGCATTTTGGTTGTAGGCCCGTGCCTTGTAAAAGTATTGCGATTGCAAATATTAGTATTGAATTTTATCCGTCTTGCTTTGTTGCATACCAATTTAGGTTAACCCAATCAATCCTGGCTTTGTCTACTAACCCCATTAACCAACCTGGGCATCGGCGACATGTTTTCAGTGATGAAGCTGAATTTGATGAGCTTCAGGCCCAAAACCTATCCCTTCTTGACCAACTTGACTTCATGTTTCTTTACCCCAGTTTTTTGTCTAATGACATCTACAATACTAGGTGGAAGGCTTTTAAACAACAACACTATAACCAATATTTAACTGGCTTTTTGTTAAATTTCGTTTAATTCATGTTTCTGCCTCTAAATCGGTCTTGCAAGAGATCATGCCCCAATAGGAAGAGAAAGAAGGCATCCAAAGGTGAGCTAATCAAGGAGATCCAAGCCTTCAAAAGATATTATAACATTAAGTGGAATCCTCTTCAGTAGATTGAAATTAAGCCGAGGCTCACCATGTACTCCTAAAGAAGCACAATGCTCGCCGAGATCATTACTTAAGGGAATGGTTTCAGATGAGGACTAAAAATAGCTCCAAATTCTCGTCTTTTGAAAAGTTCATTAGAAGCCAGATTTGGGAAGCCCTAAAGCTTCTTTCGGCTAACTTTGTTTTCTCAAATAAGCTACATTATTCCACCATCTTCACCCCTACTGGTGAAATCGTGATGCCAATCACGAGATTTTATGCTCATCTTGGGGATCGAAGTTTTGCTGCCAACCTAATTTCATTCATTGGAAATCCCTCCATTCACTTAGGTATCAGTCTTCTCCTTTCTTTACTTGTTCTTGGTCCTGATATTTTAACTTTTCCTTATTTACAGAAGCTGAACCGATAGAGTCACTGTTTACTGAAATCGACTCTTCCGAAGAGACTGAAGAACAAGAAATCAACTTTATCTGTGTAGGAAATTGACCCGCTTGGCTAAGGTAATATTTTGACCTTAGAATTATTTCTTTCAACCTTTGTCAATATTGACAATATTTTTTACCTCGACACCTTGGTCTGCTAGTATCTAGTTGAGGCCTACTCTAGGCCTTACAAAGAAACCTCAAGTTGGTTCTTCTAGAATATCTACTAGATCTTCTCTTATCAAATTTTCTTCAGTGAGTAGTGGTCCTACTCGAGCCTCCATCATGTTTATTCTTACAAAACCAACTCAGCCGATAAAGGTAGTCTACTAATACGACTGAGACCAATGTAATGGCTGTTCCTTCAAATGCCATTGTTTTCTTTGTTGTGGAGGCTCTAAAGCCTGAAACTATTCATCATATCATCCCAATACGTTATGGTTAGTTTTGTCCCCTAGATAGAATTTTAAGTTTGACCTGACTAAGAACATGACCCCTTTTCCATATCTTTGACCTTACCTCTCTCCAACTCACTAGTCTACACTCTCTACTAAGTCAAATCAAAAGCTTGATTGATGTGCCCATGGCTTCATTTGGAAGTTCTATTCATTCAAGTGTAGACGCAATACGGATAGCAGACTTCGACGATTTAATTACCAAATCGGTCGATAAAGTTTTTCTCCAAAAGTCTGATGAACTCATTAAGACCTTATCAGCTTATAGGCACACTGCTGAATACCAACTTTTGATTAACGACCGACAAATACTGGATTCATATCTTGCTTCTATGCCTCCCCGGTTTGAAGATTATAAAGGTCTTAACACCACCTTGGCTTCGTCTACTGATCCGCTCAAGAGCAGTTCAATGCCCTGACTCAAAAAATTACCCCAAGTATGTATAGAAATAGAAGAGTTCAACAAGTCAATCGATAAACTTAATCAGAAAAAAGAATCCATTATTTGGCAGCTAAATAAGATCTAGCAGTTAAAGGAAGCCTCTTTGGCATTATAGCGTGATCTTGAGGAAAAATTTAATTATGTTCTTGTTGAATTGGAAATGCTTCAAGAACAACTATCTAAACTAGAGCTTGATAAAATTGATGCAGATGCTGAGGCCAATCAGACAAGGGATGCTTACACACTTTTTTGCAATAGTGTTCTTGGTATTCTAGGGACTGATGAGCCAAACCAAGGTTTGGCTCCTCAAACTCAAGGTCAAACCAATGATTTAAGCCCTACCCTTGCTGCTGGTGATAGTTCTGTGAGCGCCCAAGCTACCACTCCTTTGTCCTCTGCTACCTAGGTTTTGATGTTGTTGCCCTGGGTAAATAACCTACCTCTATCTCGTATTTCTAACTGGTCATTTTGGTCTTTTGCTTTTGTTAGAGTTATAAAGCTCATGACTAAAAGATTTTGTTATTTTGACTCACTTTCAGAACTTTGTTAATCATTATTCCCTTTTAATTCATCTCTTCTTGAACTTAGCTGAAACCAGTTTACTTACACTCTAGTTATTCTTCTGATAGATATTCTAATCTGGCTGATTCCTATACGACCCTCTACTCATCTTTGGTTAACAGTCCCATACTTAGGGGTTGATATTCCTTTAGGTATGTCTCATTGATTGATTTTTTATGCACACTGCCATTCAAATTGGCAAGCAAGTATACACCTCCACATAACACTTCTTTCACTATGTAGGGCCCTTCCTAATTTGGGCTCTACTTACCTAGACTCGTATCATTTTTCCCTATTAGGAGAATTGCCCTCCAAACCCTATCACCCGATTGGAATAACTTAGCATGCACTTTCTTGTTATACAAATTGGATACCCTTTTCTTGTTTGCCTCCAAGTGAGATCTAAGGACAATAAACTTTCATCGTCTAGGGTTAGTAACTAGTCCAGCATAGCTTGACTATAAGCATTGGTTAACAAACCATATTGGTGAACCAAGCTCAAAGCCCTTAAGTTACTTCGGTAGACAAAATGGCATCATGGCTAGTGCATAAGGAGACATACATGTACTTGTTCAATATGCAACTCTGTAGACCCATAAAACTTCTAATAATAACTCATGCCATCGTTTTGGATTATTTTCGATCATTTTTTCAACTATGCCCTTTAAGGTCTTATTCATCAACTCGGTCTGGCAATTGCTTTACGCGAAATATGGTATGGAATGTGTGATTTTGAATCCCACATCTTTTGCAAATTCTTTGATAAGTGCGACGGTGAAGCACAATGCTTGATCAATCACAACTATTTCAGGCAAACCAAAACAATGGATGATGTATTCTCTTATGAACCCTTTGACCATTTTCTAATCAGGTTCTCTAATCGGTGCTGCCTTAACCCACACCTTCTTTGTGAAATAGTCTATTGCTGCAATGATGTTATTATATTGATGGGATAAGGATAGTAGAATCATATCGATGATGTCTATACCCCAATACCGAAAAGGCTAAGGCTTCACTATTATTTCTATTTCTCTGGCCGAGGCCTTCGTATGGGTACATGTGTTTGGTATTTAATTCAACCCCTTGCAAATTTGATACAATCCCCCATCATCGTCGGCCAATAGAGCCCATGCCTTTGAAGCATCCACATCGTCTTCTTGCCCTCCTAGAGTGATCCACAAATCCCTTCATAGATTTCCAGCATGCCTTTATAAGTTTTGGGCTTTTTTAAACATTTTAGAAACAAATCATCCTTTCTCCCCTGATATAGTACTCCATCTAACAATATTAATGAGTTACTTGCCTCTTTACTTTCCGATGAGTGGGGCCATTAGAATTTCTCATATACATGATGATGGGCTCTTCTCAATCGACCTTGGCTATAACCTCATGGACATTAAAGTTGCATCTTACAGAGAGATTGTTGTACCTCATAAGAAGGGATGACCTTTCTAATTATTCTAAACTCAGCATTTCCTTGTCCCTTGGGCATCGACAATGTGGATGCTAACTAGGCTAATCATTAGCTTATTTGCTTCTTTCTCTTTGTACATGTTCAAAGATAATCTTGTTGAACAACTCAGACAACTTACATTCCATCACCAAAAATTTGCTCAAAATTAGGTGTTTGCATTTGCAATTACCATTTACTTGGTTTATTATTAACTTTGAATCTTCTTACCCTTTTATCTCTTTTATTTCCATCTCTCTCAGGATTTCAAGGCCAATTATCAAGGCTTCTATTTGGCCTGATTGTTTGAACAATTGAACACAAGCTTAAAATAATATTTCCTTTCCATGCCCTGGCCGTTTACAATCACTATACTAGCACTGCTACAATTCTCTATGTTGGACCCATCGAAGTTCATTTCTTAAGTCATGTTACTACTTAAAGTACATCTCTATTTACTTTAATAGGGTTAAACTTCATTCAAATTGGGGGTGTGATGTGCTAGAAAATCAGCCAACACCTGCCCTTTCACAACAGTTTGATTAATATGTACAAACTGATATTCCATTAGATACAAAGCCCACTTGACAATTTGGCCACTAAAAGTAGGCCGATACAACATATACTTAATTAAGTCAATTTTGGAAATTACATAAACAACTACCAACAACACATAGTGTCATAATCCATGAGCTACAAAATACAATGCTAAGCACGTTTTCTTTATAGGCTTGCATCGTTGCTCAATTGGAGATGATTCTGCTCCAATAATACACTACCCTTTCCCGTGCTTCTTTATCATCTTGGGTTAGAAAATAGCTAAGTGTGTCATCAGTTGCTGATATATACAACTTTAACGACCTTGCCCGATTTGGCACCATCATAATAGACGGCTTAACCTCATAAGCTTTCAATACACCAAATGCCCCCTGGTATTGATTTTTCTAGACAATGTGTTTGGTCAATCTCAATCGCAATAAGTATTCGGGCAAAAACACTTTTGTTTGGCCAACTAGGTTGGAAATGAACCGCCGAAAGGAGTTTATTTTCCCAGAAATTGTTGGAGTTCTTTATTATTTTTCAACAGCTGTGCTTCGATTATGGCCTTTGACTTATATTTTCGTACTTAAATCCCTTTTTGATGTATCAAGAATTCTAAGAAATTTCCAGTTGATATCTCGAATATGTATTCAAGAGGTTCAACTAAAACTTGTGCTTTTGCATTTGTCTAAAAGTTTGCCAGAAGTGCTCCAAATGCTGTTCAAAGCTAGAGGACTTCATCGCCATATCATCTATGTAAACTTGTAGGAAATCCCCAATGCAATCATGGAATATGTAATTCATTCCCGCTGATAAGTCGCTCCTGTATTTTTTAGTCCAAAAAACATCATTTTCCATTGATATATGGCCAAACCACCCAGACATCAAAATTCCTTTTTATGCACTTCTTCCTTAGCTATGAATATTTGATAATACCATGCATTACTATATGCATTGATGGATGGTCATGTACCTATTTCTTGCAGCTGAATCGACAAGGATATTTGATATCAGCATCGGTTACTCATTTTTTGATGAAGCTAAATTGAGATTGCTGAAGGCCATGCATACTCGAGTCTCCCCATTCTTCTTGATAATTGGGATTACATTTGATAGCCACTCTACATACATGGCTACTTTAATAAAGTCTGCTGCTAACAGGTGCTCAATCTCTTTCTTCACCTTAGCCGTCATGTCATCCAAGAATCGTTTTGGAAGCTACTTTATACACCATCAACCTTATTTTTTATGATTCAATGTGGGCCAATATTATAATGATAGTATACTGCCTCTGCATAATGAACACCAGACATGAAAAGTTTTGGATTTGCCTTCACCATTTTTTCTTATCCCTATTCCAAAACAGTAACATTTGGTGTAATGAAGAAAGAATACAACTAGCAACATGTATCCAATCTATTCCTAACAAAGCATTATAGGAGAAAGACGTAATTTTGACAACATGAAGAAGGCATTCAAAGTTACCTGAGATCCAATATTGATGTCTAAGGGCAAGATTCCCTATGTATCTGCAGCTTCTCCCGTGATATTGCTCACCACAATATTTGTTGGAATCAAATCTTCAACGGTTTTTCCCAATCTCTTCATCATGTTAGCTAGTAAAATGATCGCAGTTGTGCATTATCTACCCGAATTCTTGTAATTGGTACCGTATCTAAATGTCCTTGCACAAATAATGGCTTGAGATGATGTGCCATTTTTGTATTGGCTTTAGTCAAAACCACCTTATTGGCCATGTTTGGTCCTTTAATAATTTGGACACTGTCCTCGATCTCATCGAACTATATCGAAGTAGAAATATCCACAACTTCTTCCTTGTCGGTCAATAATATCTCTACCATAGCTGACAAACTTGATTCCTCTTGTTCTCCTTCATAGTATGGCTATTCTCCGTTTGGTAAGAAGCTCCATGGAAAAGCTATCACCATATCCACCAACATCATAAGAGATGGAGATCCAAACCGTCGATTTTAACCACAGTTTATACCTTATTATCGGCCTATTTTCACCAACCTCTTTGGACTTTTCAACCAACTCATTCTTGTTCTTCTGGGTTTCTAATCCCTCCTTTTCTCGATAAACACACTTGTTTCTTGAGTCTTTGGCCTCTTTTTTTTATCATTTTCTCACATTGTTTACACATTTGATATCTACAACTCTATATTTTTTTCATTGTTCAGAGGTCAACATCTCTTGGGAATTTAGGATGTTGGGCCATCGACCATTTATCCTTCCTAGGATTAACTGGCCTAATCATCCTTGGCCTATGCTCTTTGTCTAGTTGAACTAAATTTTTCTCTCCATAACGTCGATGCACCACAAAATGGTGATCCTTCCCGGCGTTGATTCTTTTATATTCTACATATTCAAGTTGCCAAATTTCTCATACACACAGCTCTCCCAGGTAGTCAACTTGTTATGGGTTCATCAATAACTCCTTATTGAAGGCCTTCTCCCATACGACATCCCTTGCGGCATACCTCTCAGATTTTTGGTCATGATTTTCGAGCTTGGAATGAGCACTAGGGTTGTAAATGGGTCGGATCCAGGTCGGATCTAGCATATCTAGACCCGGATCCAATTAATATAACTAGATTCGGATCCAGACGGGTCTACAAAAGTAGATCCACATTCGAATCCGTCGGGTCTTGTCAGATCCGGATCTAGATCAGGGTCTTAACAATTTTTTTTAAAATTATATGTAAAACTATTACAACTTATTGAATTTTCTCCTTTTTTTTTAATTATACAAAAGTATTGAGTTCATAATTAATATTCATGCATGTATTTTATATTAAATATAAATTACATGGGCAATTTACACAACATATATGTATATATACATGTAAAATAACACTAATATACAATAATTTTATTATACATTAAATATTTGAATCGGATTTGGATCTTAATGGGATCAGAACACTAAGATCCAGATCCGACTCGTTTATTATAGTAGCTAAACGGGTTCGGTATGATAGGATCCGGGTAATCGAAATTTGTTATAGATCCAGACCCAGATAAACAGGTCCGGGTCTAGACCCAACCTATTGACAGGCCTAATGAACACTCGATCTATCAGTGGACACAACCTTTAATAGCCGCATTAATTATTGTGTGACCTTTCTTAAAGTAAAAAATTTAGCAGAATCTGTACTTCGCCGGGTTGTACCATTGCATCTATTGCAGTTCTCAACTGTGATTTGTTTTCTCCTAATCCATGTTTGGGGTTTACCGTCGATGACTAAAGTGACCAATTCAGTTTCTCCTAAGCAATCTCTATTTGAAACAAGCACATCATTATCATATTTATTAACTTTAGATATGGAGAGTAATACCTGTTCCAAGTAGGAAAGACAATGATCATATCTGTGTTCATTCGAACACCTTTGTTTATCGGCCCTAACACGCTTGGCATTATGGTAGTGCCTGGTGCATTTCCAACTTTACTTTTGGAGAGGTATTTCAATGCTTACCATGTTAAGACTGTACCACACATTGGAAAGGATTTTTTGCCACTTCGGTAGCTTTCTTCTTTTCCTCTCCAAATTGGAATAGGCCCTTCTCGATTGCACTTGGCACAAAATTTTTGAATACCAAGCAATTATTGGTTGAATGTGACCAACTGCCATGGTATTTGCAAAACTCCTTCTCTTACATTTCTTGCATCAATAGGTATTTGTAGTTCTTAGGAAACCTGATTCTGCTATCAACTCTCAAATACTCAAATATGCCATCTAGTTGAGTAATATCAAAATTGTACCCTCGATCCCCTTCGGTCGATCATTTTTTCAGAACACATCTGTTGATTGTATCACTAGTTACTGAGACTTTGGTGGTATTAACACTTTACAAGTAAAAGGATTCTTTCCCACGATCTCTATTGTGTCCACCTTTTCGAACCAGATTTACTTCACTTTGGCCTCCTTGCACAAAAGAGACTCCATGATCAAATTCCTTATACAATAGTTTCTTCTTTTGAGTAACTTTTATTTCGCTCAGAGTTTTCCGTTGCTGCATTTTTTTGAAGTTGTTAACCCTGTTAGCTAACTCAAACAAATCCCTGAATGTCTTGCCTTCGAAATGTTCTAGCAACTCAAAATTTCTTATGCCTACTAAAGTAGCGGCAACAAACTCCTTCTCCCGTATCTTTGCATTACACCTCATTCTAGTGGTCTTAAACCTTTCTACTTATTGAATGGCCATTTTCTCGGCCCTTTGCACAATTTGATCCAAATCAATGAACCTAACCTCTGGTTGACATTGTCAAATTGTTGATAGAAAGCGTCCCTAATTCTATCCCATTCTTCGATGCAGTTAGGTGGTAATCTAATGTACCATTCAAATGTCGTCCTAGTCAAAGAATAAGAAAATAATCTTAACTTAAGAAAATCATGGGTACCATACCATATTATATGATGAAGCGACTAATGTGCTCTACAGTTGACTAATGATCATTCCCTGAGAACTTCGTAAAATATGAGAATCAGAATCCCCTTGAAAAGGTGCAAGAAGATTCGTAAGTCCAATTGATCCATTCTAGATGGGGCTTTTTGTATCCTATATGTCCCTTGGGGTTATTGGCCTATCCCATAATCATTTGCACTATATCTTTGACCCTTTAATCAAGATTGCCATCATCTAGCAGATCTCACTGCTCTCTTATTTGATTCCTGCGGTTCCCTTCTATTCTTCAATAATCTTGACCATTCCTTCTATGTCCTAGGATTGGTCTCATATATTTTCTTCATGATCAAAATAACTGCCAGTTTTGGCCCCCCAACAACAATTTCTCTCGTTTCTTATAGAGGAGGAACATATAACGGCCATGTCAATCGATCTCGATTCAGGATGTTTTGGAAGTTGTGCAACCTGGCTGTATTAGCAGATCTCATCCATTACTGATCTCTCACAAGTGGAAAAACTACAAATCCCAATTGTCAATCTCAATCAGCTCATGTCTTTGGCACCATTGATTCAGTCTGAGTTTGAGGCCCGATGGCTATGTATGCCTGGCCTCTTACTATCTAAGCCATTATGAGGATTTTGATGTATTCCCCATTTTTTCTAATATTGGTTCTAATCCACCATTTCCTATCATTATCGATTTACCCTTACTTACATCGCCTAGTCCCTTAGCACTAGACTAGCCATTAGATGGACCTCCTACAGCTGTTGCAGTTGTGACCAAAGTTGACACCACAATTGTTACCAAATTTGTGGCTGCACCCAACTTTTTTATGTTGATATCAAGATGATCGGCATAACTATCACATCTTCAGCCCATCTCATCGATTACTTGGCCAAGATTATGAATGGCTCTGGTATTCTCATTCAATTTTAGGCTTATTTTCGTCCACTCTTTCTCGCCTAAGCCTTTTCTCTTTAACCCTTTATCTCTTAACTTTCCCATTATCAGTTCTAACTCTGCATCCCTTCTTACAGCCTCCTTGCCAATATCCTCTCTCACTATGGCCATACTGTTTTGAACCGCACTCGTCATCATCTCAAAAATCTTCTCAATGAGCGAGACTTGGGCAGCATCTTATTTGCAGGGACTGCTTGACTACCAGATGATGCTTGATCTTCAGCCTTACTTTCTTTCGAGATGCTCTCTTCGAAACTCAAAATCCTTCCTTTCACTAAATCCTTATCCTTCACCACCATCCCATTGGGCATACCAAAACTTTGTTCGTACAAAATCCGCTGATTGTACTAAAAGTTACAAACAAAATCAACTTTTTAAGTCTCGACTGCTCAAGAGTGTGCCATTGTTTGTAAATTAAATTGATAGTCCACCGTTAAATCTTGACTCCCTAACGATTGTTGTTCATTTGCCTTGAAAGATCAAGGATTTAAATTTAGTGTAAAAAATAGAAAAGATAACTAGAAGGAATAAATACTGAAAATTAAAAAACGAGACTTCACTGAAACATATTTTACAACATCAAAATGGAAATGCACATTGATGAACATGACTGAAACTATTGAAAGATCCTAAAATGAACAAACTACCTGTTCCGATGTGGCCTATGGCAGCTATCGACAAAGATTAACGACCGATTACTATCTAAATCCTAAAGAGATTTCTTAATAACTAATTCTTAAACTAGAGAGAACACTTTTGTGAAGTTCTTTTCTGGTTTTTTGTGGGACTTTTCAGTGTCCTCCTCATTCGCTTTTTTCTCTTTTATTCCTCTTCTGTAACTGTCTTGTGGGAGTTACCACTTTGAATTTCCCAACCGTTCCCTCCAAGTTGCTTCTTTCTTTGCAGTCCTTTTATCTACCTCGTTTCAGTTATGTTCCTCTCCCTCATTTGATGCAAGCGTGTGTGAACCATGAGCCTGTTCGTGTGAGTCTAACCTGGCTTCTTTGGTATCGGCTTAGCTATTTCGACCCTGGCAGCTGATTGTCAATATCAGCTATTAGTTGCCGATTTGGTCCAATAGATGGCAACATAAACTTCTCTATATTAATATCTTTCAATGGAATAATGGAAATGGAGTAGCTTTTATGTCTATTTGTATACTAGATTTGTCTATTTAAACTATCCTAGAATAGAAGAAAAAGAGACATAAAGTAATTAATGAAGATTATTTAATCTGTACGAGAGTTTGTGAACATTCTCAACAGGGTAAAGAAAAATATTCATATAATATGGCTGCTTTCAATATAAAATAATCAAAGCATATGAGAGACAGAAAAGTGAATCAAATTATTGTATGGAATTTCTCTTATAACAAATCTAGGAAAAATAGTTGAGACAACTTATTACTACCCAAAAATATAAAAATACACCAAGTCATAATCGGGTTAGATTAATTTTAGATAAAATTTATGTGAATGTCTTGGGTAATGTTCTTCTTTATTTTTGATAAATTGAGTCATACAAATTTTTCTTTGCTTTGTAACTATCATGAAAAAATGTTGGAATCATAAAATAGTTCATCTGTTTGTAATTCAACCTTGAAAAGAAGTTGACTTGTGATATTTTATAAATGACAAATTTGACTACTTAAATATTCTTAGATAAGAGAAAGACACAGATCACATTTATTTCATACAAGTAACCCCCCATAGCTTCATTAAAGATTTATTTTTGCAATAATAATAACTATGACAATTTAGTTCCAGTTAAATAAAGTAAGTGAAAAATGTAAATACTTTTAATTAATTCAAATAAATATAATTTTTTATGAGAAATTGAAAGTACATTTTTAATTAGTCATAAGCAATACACATGCAAAACACGTGTATTTTACTACAGTGTATAAGTTGTTAAAATATATATTATTATACCGTACAAATACTCAAAATACAATCGAATGATTTCATTACGAGACCTTAGAATTTGCCTTAATCATACAATGGGAAAAATGTTGTTTTAGTCCCAATATTTGGGTGGAGAACCAAACTAGTTCCGAAATTTCACTAAAAATAAATTTGGCCCCTAATATTTCCAAATTTAGCTAAAAAGAGATAATTAACAAAAATAATGTATCTATATAAAATAATAAAATAACAAGATTACTAATGTCATGTCGCCAAATCCTAAGAAGAATGAACGAAATCTTCTTTAACATGTACTCTACTATATCTTCCGCTCTTCGGATTGGAGGACAAAATAAATAGACTTAATTGTTGATTCACTTTAGGATATGCGATAGTTGTCAACTTATACTCTTTCTTTCGAGAAAATTTATCAACTCACATTTTATGAACTTCCTAAAGTTCTCTGTGTTCAAATATCTAAAGTCTTTACTACAATCAACAACTCCAAATTGAAAGCTGACCTCATCATACCCTTGCGCAAGCAATTATAGGAAGGCCCATAACAGAAGGTAGACAGGTTCCTAATCTTCTTAAAGGTAGAGGGGCCATAATAAAATGGGCTTATTCTACGTTGCACCTCTTAAATTGTACCCAATTTTTACTTTACACTATATGCTTATTTTTCAGATATATATATCGTGAACTCTCAAATTTATCTATTTCAATCTAATTTTTAACATTATTATCAAAATTAATAAATATTCTAACCATGCTTACACCACGTATGTAAAGTAGAACATTCGTCAAATTTTTTAATACTATTAAAAATTAGCCCAAAGTAGGACAAATCTAAGAATTAGAGGTGCAACATGTCCAAAATTTAGAGTTAGAGTTGCAAAGTGAGAATTGATCATAAATTAGGATTACAAAGTAAAATTAGCCATGATTACTTTTATTGATGCAATACGCATCTAAATATGCACGTGATATACATTTATTTAGCATCCATTAAATTTGCTAAGGATGTTAGAAAGGATCTAAAATGAAATAAATCTATGAGTTTATGGTGCAATATGTCCAAAAAATAGGTATATGACATAAAGTGATAATCAAGTTAGAGAGTGCAAAATGAAGTAAGGCCTAATAAATGTAGAGAGATCCATAATTTTCTTTAAAAAAGTAGTAGTTAAGAAAATATGATATAGGCCTCTCACTCTTTAATATAGTATTTCCTTTCTGTAAAATGTCATCCTGTGCTCATATTATAACTGATTGGTCATTACAACTTATCAGCTCTTCTCTAATATAACTAGAGGTGTGTATTAGTTAATTGATTGGTTAATCGATCAATAAAATCGGTCGAAATTTAAAAAAAAAATTAAAATTTTTAATCAATTTTAATTTTAAATTCAATTCAGTGAAAAATTCAATTAACCAAATTCGAATTCAATATTCGATTTTGAATTCAATTAACCAAATTTAATTTGAGTTAGTTAGACCCTTAATATTGTATCAAATTTTGTACAAAAACCTATATTTCAAGCAAAATTTTTCTAATTTTATTTTATTTTTGCCACATAATTTGATATAATTTGTAAATTTTTACTGTCTCTAATACATAAAGGAGATAAGTTAAAAGAAAAAAAAGAAACTATATCATTTAACTTAATTGAATAATAAACAATATAATTACGTACAATACTAAAACATAATGTAACTTGCAAGTATTAATAAAATACGTGTCGCAAGACTATTTAATGTGATTTATGGATACTAATATAATAATATACATTAATTATGAATTAATATATAAGAATATAACAATTGTATTAATTAAATTAAAAATAAAGCATATTATAATAATTATTAATAAATATATTTTTAGTGAGAATAATTAAATATATATTTTTACTGATATACTATTTATATATCAAAATATTTTAATAAAATTTTATTTTTAATTATTAAATTTGGTAATTAGTTTATCGAATTTAAAATACCTCTCTACCATTTTCGAAATTATTAATCGTATTCATAAATTCTATTAATCAATTTCTGACCAAATTTAAAATTAATCAAATTTATTAACCGAATTGAATTGAAAATCGATTACCAATTTAATTAATTAAATACTTACACATCCCCAAATATAATTTAAAATCCTTGTATTACATTATTTATTTGCCCATTTGATGTCTCTTCAGACCACCTTCATCTCTGAATTTCCACCACATGGTTACATTAAACCAGCAAGAGGGGACCCAACATTGTCTTGCTTGAATTTATTTTCAACTATATTGTCTTGATTGACTTTGTTTTATCTTACGGAGTAATAATACATAGCATCACAAATATTATAATTTTTAAAATTATAGACATTCAATAAATATTAAGTATAATTTAATCGGATAAATCTTTACTTTATCGTATAAGTGTTTAAAAATATATAATTATACTTAAAAATTAGGAAGGAAAGACAGTAAAAATAACCGGTTGTTGAGTAAATAGAAGTGATTGATCAATAGACGCCACCGGCAACCCCTATCTTCCAATCAAGTTCCATGGTTAGTGTGAACCATTGAATCCAATCATCTCGAATATCCTCGCAAGTGATAAGATCTATAGTCCCCAACTGTGTGCTAATGTCGACAGATGGTAAGAGTTTTTTAATACAAATTCTTTAAACATTACAATTAAAAAAAAAAAAGAAAAAATGTACTGACATTAAACTTGTTACAAAACCGCAGAGGTGTTTGGTTCACAATCAAGAATCGGAATTACAATAAAAAATTATAAATTTTGATATTATTGAAATGAATTTATATCATTTTCTTTTATTTGTTTGATTTAAAATAGGAATGAGTTTCATTATATTAATGAATTGTTTAATTTGAAACCCATGTCACAAGTAAGAAATAAAAGTAGACATTTTCTAACACTTTCATTTCCATAGAATGATTCCTATAATACTCAACCAAAGAACATATTTGAATATCATTAATTTTCATTTTCATTTTTTCTTCTCATACCCATTCTTACCAAACACCTAAAGTTCAACTAGTCTAAGAGTCAAGACTAAAAAAAAAATCTTTGCAATCTTCTAAAGAATCTTAAAACGTTGAAATAATTCACACTTAAATAAAAGTCCGATTTAATTTTAATTAAGTGATGGGGATCGTTGCAAAGATTTGATCCAATATTGTAGAAACTTCGTGTGTTGATACCCGGTGGCATGATGGACTTGGACGATGCAAACAAAGGTAATAGTAAACAAGTAAGATTAGCTTTCCCTAGCCATGTCGTAGACGTAAAATATCTATGTAAACTGTCAAGAAGGACAAGTTTTTTAACAATTTTTTATTATTTTTTAAAGCTACTAGACAGAGATAATCTAGCAATCGTTATGATCTCTAAACTAATGGAGTATTAATTAAACTAGAGGTTTCCACTTCCAATTGAAATTTATTTGCGTCTCAAATATAGAGAAAAATTTTACAGTTTATTTAAAAAATTATTATATTATATTTTAAATATTTATACAATATCTGTTTTTATTACACATAATATCGTGTATACAAATATTTAAAATACAATACTATGATTTCATTATAGACTTGTAAGTTTATCAAAGATATATATAGAGAATATTTAATAGCACGTATTTATTGGGCAAAAATTCTAGTGGTGTGTATTTCTTTATTGGCATGGAAGGATAGTTTTTTAGTGGAGATTTATGCCAATAGGACAAAAAGAAATTAACTAAAAAGAGAATTTAGGTGCAAGAACTTAAAATAATCCACTTGTAGATTACGGTACTACATCGAAGAAGGACAACGTTTAACTCACGGTGAATTTTTGGAGACACTCTAATAATTAATTGGAAAACCGTTTAATTTATGATTGTAGGATAAGATAAAAATTTATGATTGCCTATCACAGATGAAATGGTTTATTTGCTTGTATAGTGAAAATGGGGGCTCATGACTCAATGGTTTAATCAGGCATGGGCTAGCTAATGTGCTTGCACTTCAGCAAGTAATTATGAGTTACATCTTTAAACATGATTTAACCAAAATTAATGGAAAAATGGCATTAAGATATGTCCTATGAATAGCTTTAGTCCCCTTTACTGAAACTTATTACCTATTGAAAGCGTGTGATAAAGATAAAAAAAAGTAATAAGAGAAGAGGATTTCTACAAAAAAGTTGGAAAAATTTTATAATTTCGTTATTGAATCATTCTATTATATTTTAAAAACTTATATTGTACAAATTTTTTAATCATGATATTGTACTATATAAATATTTAATGCACAATAAATTAATATGATTCTATTACGAGATTATAAAATTTTCCTCAAATTTATTTTTCTCAAATGATATTGAGACCAACATAAATATACTCATCTATATTAGTATCTTTCAATGGAGAAATGGAAATGTATTAGCTTTATGTCATGAATTTGTGCATTAGATCGTCTATATAAACCATCCTAGAATAGAAGAAGAATAAATATAAAGTGCATTAAGGAAGAGTATTTAATCTGTACGAGTGTCTGTAATGGACATGTGAATAGTTTATGTTGTGCTTTCAAGATAAAATAATCAAAGCATATGATTTGGAGAAAAGTGAATCAAAGTATTGTATATATATTTCTTGAATAACAAAGAAGGAAAAATAGTTAAATTGAACTTATTGCTATCTAAATCAGTGTCACTAAAATTCGCTTTCCTGTGATTTTCGTATTGAATACATATACATTACATTCGCCAATCAAAACGGACATAGATATTTTTTTTTGAAAGAATGCATTTATATAAAGTGACAAATAAAAATTATTGATGTGTCATTAGATTTAGAAAAGAAAGAAAAAATTTCGATCAAAAATCTAAAATTGTGGAGTTAGATATTCAATAAGATTTTGACACATAAACTGACTTTAGAAAGTAATTTTGAAATGTGAATTTATAAAGTATTTCTCTTTTTGAGATTAAACACAAAAGAACAAACTTCTAAATGATAGCTGTATTGTTTTTAGACAAATTTGTAGGTGTCTTAAATTAATTCGAAAGAAAGAAACATTTAAATGGCCATATTTATTGTGTAAGACCGAGGCAGTAAACATATATAGAAAATTCTTACCTAAATTAGATTTATGGATACAACTATGAATCATTTAATTTATATTAATTCATATTACCTACCTAAATGATGTAAAGTAATGTGTTGATGATGTAGATATAACACAAATTAAATGTTTTATAACACTATATTATATATCGATCGGATCATATAAAAATTTTCCCACATATATCATTGAGAAATTCAGCCAAAGCATGCATGGTCCAGTCTCATGATTACTAAGAATTAATTTCTTCAGAAACTTACAAAGAAGGCATTCAGAACAATCTATCTATGCTCCAATTCTCCTCAAGCTAAAGGCATCAACGTTGACTCCATTAGCTAATAGCCAAAAAAAGGTAATGACGGTGAAATCATGCCACGGAAAATGGCACTACTCAAGAAATGTTACTAAAGTTAATTGAGCCCAATCAGTCATTGGCACATTCGCTTCTCTTCCCGACGAAATTAGTTACTAAGACTTCAATTTGTTACATCACAAAGGATATGAGGATAAAGGTTACATTCCAAACAAAGCTATATGCCAAAATTGGGGCCCAATTAATCTTAATGATTAATTAGTTAATGTTCTTTTTATTTGTACTTCTCAACTTATATTAATTTTCACGTCACATTTTTAGTTTTAATTTTGAATATTTTGTATTATTAATTCTTAAATTTGTCTCATTTCAAACGTTATCAACAAACTCATTAATAGAATAGTTCAATAATTAATCCAAAATATTTTGATAATATTATTGTAAATCCTACTAAATTTATAATACACACAAAAATATTTTATTAATTTTAGTGACGGTATTAAAAATTGAATTAAAGTTAAACATAATTCAGATTGAGTTTGAGGTGCAAAGGTATCAAAGCTAAAATTAGCCTAAATAAAATAGAAATTTGATAAAAGTTAATGGTGCTGTAAAAGATTAGTCCTTAGCAAAACCAATAGCATAAAACTTTGATATTTCGTTCATATGATAATTCATCGAGCATAACATCAAGACTAACTTAACTATTGACGTCTACTCTAGTGATCAAATCCTAATTTTAGTGTCATGTAAGAGATAATTTGTGAAAACCTTGAGTTGTTCTCTTCTTCCAAATGAACAATTGAAAAGACTGATTTGTCATGATGTTTTAGTCTATTTGTCGAATCCTTTCTTTCTAATGCAAGAGGATATTATACAAATCCTGATGTAAGACATCCCTTGGCTTCCAATTCATCAAGGACTTGATAGTTACCAGTTTCCACCAATTTCTCTCTCTTTAATAAAACAGAAGCATAAAAGACTCTTATAAATTTTGTCCAAGTTACCATAAATTATATTAAACAATACCTAATTTGCCGTTTCTTTCACAAAAAATTTACACTATCGAGCATTAAAAGTAAGTGTCTGTATCACATACGTCTGTAATATAAATAAGCCTTTTTTTTCTCAAGTATTTCCATTTGTTTCAACTTTCTTATATAGTTTGTCCCACCTCTTTCAGCTCCTAGAAGGTCCTGTTTTTCAATTGCATATATATCAGCCTAGAAAACATTATCTTCCATATAAGATATGCATCTAAATGATCCTGAAAAGGACAGTCGATGAAGCCAATGTGTGCAACTAAGAATTGCTTCTTCATAAATTAAAGAACTAAACTTGTGTGCTGGTTATTATATTCTTAAATAACCATTTTCTCTAGTACAAGAATCCAACTGCTGTGCAGTCCAAAAAAATAAAATAATAAACCTTGTTGATATCTTCGGTACTATATTTTTTCCTATTTTAGTTTTCTCCATTTTTGTCCCTACTTACCCTTCAAGCCCATCCCTTATTTAACTCGTTCCACATTTTAACATTCCACATCATATCATATCTATCACCTATCTTAAATGTTACAAGAATCATGGCTGCCGAGCTTGGGCTAATGTCCTTGACTCACATCAAAAAATTGGCACATCATCAACAACAACAACCACCACAATCACAACCCCCTAACTCATCAGCCATTTCCTCTTGGATGTGGAACCCTAACAAATTTTCTCAAGATGAAGATAATTCATGGGAAGTAAGAGCATTTGAACAAGACACCGGTGATATCAATGGTACAACATGGCCTCCAAGGTCTTACACATGTACTTTTTGTAGGAGGGAGTTCCGATCCGCCCAAGCTTTAGGTGGCCACATGAATGTGCACCGGCGCGAACGCGCTAGACTCCACCAAGGGCCACCACCACATCCTGGTATGACTAATACCACCTCTTCATCGACCCTCCTAATCCCAACTCAAGAATTCGTCACAAATGGTGGTGGGGTATGCCTAGTGTATTCCCTAGCAAACCCTAATGGTTCTATCTTGAGTAGTACTCCAACAACATTGAATTCATGTATGGATTCACCCTCTACCCTTCTATCTGTCTCGACTTTTCCAACCAATAATTTGATCTCTCCTAATTGCATTCCAACTTATAATACTTACCCAACAACCCCTCATAGCATCAATTCATCAGTTTGCCATTCTAGTAATACTGAACCTTCAGCATCCAATAATAGCAATGAAAACATTAATCTTGATAATCTCGAAAACAAGAAGGCAGCGGATTCAGCTAATGAAGAGCTTGATCTGGAGCTTCTCTTTGGGCGTTGATAACCTCACCATTACAGGCAAAGTAACCAACACAGTGTGTATGACTTTTTTGTGCTTTTTACTCTATTTGTTATATACACGGAGTGAACTTAGCAAGTACAGTGTAAATTTGCCTAGATTGGTATTACTTTTTGTGGGATTTTTTATTATTTATTTTTCTCGTGTTTCCTTTTTTTTTTTTAACATGAATGAAGGGGAAGATATTAATGGATATTACTTCAGAAAGAGGGATTTAAATTTAAAGTAAAATTAAGCATTAAATTCAATAAAAAAAGATGTGATGAATAGCTTTTAGGGTTAACAGTGAGGCTAGTAAAGGTTGCAGACCTGCAGTGCACTGTCATTTTCTATTAGGCCCAACTCTATTTTGTCTCTAAACTTGTACACAATTCTTACTTTGCACTCTATATTTTTTTTTTAGACACTTTGCATTCCAAATTGTCTAATTCTTCCTCACTTCAGTCCAATATTTAATTCTGTAAACAAAACTAACGGTTTTAAGATGTATAAACAACAAGCACCGTTAATGGACAATTTTAAATTAATGGCACGTGTTGTTCACACTCCTTAAAACTATTAGTTTTATTGATAGAATTAGATTTTGGATTCTGAAGCCAGAATAATTAGATAATTTGAAATGCAAAGTGTACAAAAAAAATATAAAGTGTAAAATAAAAATCGTGTAGAAATTTAAAAGTGTAAAGTGAAGTTAAGCCTTTCTGTTATTGATAGACTTTTATAAAAGTCTAGTTAGGCACAAGCTATTCCCGCGGGGAATATGTCTGGTTGAGAAGGTCTATCGGACTTCTTATTTGACATAGACCTATGGACAAAATTTATAAAGATTATTGCTTAGAATGCTAGTATATAGAATTGAATGAGAAATCAGGGTTTTAGGTCTATTGTTATAATTTTTTTGATGTAACAATTGTATGACATTATTTAAATAAATTACATGTATTCTCATATAATATTTATTTACAATAAGAAACTATGTATGTTTCATTTAAGTGTTATCACATAAGTTTCATACTAAAAAATATAACACAAACCTTAAGCCAGAAATCAGGCTGCATTCTTGATTTCGTATTGGTGAGTACACAATTTTCAATTGCATATTTCTTCTCCATTCCATTTTCTCCACATACACTTTTGGCAGGTAGATATACATTCTCTTCCTTTGCCTTTATGTGATGGTGCCTTTTTAGTTCTATATGGTATAGGGCCTCTCCCCCAACAGACATCTTAGGCTAGCAATACATAATCCATTACTTATCAGATGAAAATGTTTTGACACTGAAAAGCTCCACGGCCATTAAAAATAAGAAGATCATTTGATTCAGCACCTGACAGTCTATATAACTACTGTTTCGAATTAATTTTTATTTGTGTTTGGTATCTGGGAAATTAGCTCTCTTGCTAGACTTGGTAGTATATTTTGTCTTTAGTCATCACTAAATTGTGCTAAATTGAAATCCTCGAACTTCTTTTTAGCTAGCTAGCTAGCATGATTAATTAATACTATTATAATAACTTTAAAAAAATGACTAATTAATACTATTGTTCAATAAAAGTGATTGATTTGGTTGTTGCATTTTGAAGTATGCTTAGTTGGGTTCCAAAATGCAATTTCTTTGACTTCTGGAATTAAATTTTCACTTTGGTACGTTTGAACAAATCTCAAATAACTCCTTAAGTATTACAGCTAATGCCTTCATTACTTATTTATGTCGTGATTAAATATAAATAGTAGGAACGGGTTTTTGGGGTCATGGGGATTTCCGAGACCAAATGCTGATGATATGATCTAGGTTTTCCTTTCTTCATTATTGGGTAGATATGTTCTTGACATCTAAATAATCATTTTATTTATGATTTTTATGGATAAATATAGGGGAATTTTACAATTCCGTAATAAAACTATCTCATTATACTTTGAATGTTTATATCTATATGTGTATCTATATAATAACAGTATTATAAAATATGAGTGTTATTTTTCCCTTAAAGTGCTTCTTCTTTTTTTTTTACTTAAATTGCCCATAATAAAATGATGATATAATAACATACTAACGAACAAATAGGTGGTTATGTTTGACTTTTATCCAATAATAATTTGCAAGTTTAGAATTATTTCTTTTTCTAAGTGTCTAACTTCATGAGTTTTGAGTTATTATAGAGGATCAAATTCAATGTGTGCGCATGTACTTTGAATGGGGTAGTTCATGTATTTTGACTTTATTATATCTCATGCATAGGTTATTAATTGAGTTCATATCACTATATAAAAGGTCACGCCATCCTACTTGCATTTCAGAAAAAAAGTGAATAAGATTATAATTGTTCTCCTCTGATTTCCTCCATCAATCCCATAATCAAATCACTATGCAAGAGTGTGACATAAGTAATTTTTAGTCCCAAAAATTTGACTTAGTAAGAACTTGTAGTCTATGAACTAGATTTTATATATATATATATATATATATGCCACCAAAGTTATCAATTATCATATTGAATCCATCAATGGATGTGTTAGACAACATGTGAAATTACAGTTAGTTAAATGAAATGAAATGATTTTATTAGTAATACAATAAGTATCATCTAAATCTTGTTTAGAATAAAGTATTTTACGTAAATTAAGGGGAGCACAAAATTTTACTATAATATTTTGATTATGTTGTACTTACATATTTTTTTCATTAGTACCTTGAAAAATATATACATTCTATTAAGTATATTCCAATTTTTGAGTAAAACTGTATTTTCGGCATAATTATCTGACTATTCTAATATAGACATTTTATTATGCATTCTGTATGGTTTAATTAGAATTTCACTTTTGGGAAGACCTATGATTATACACTGGTCTGAAAGAAAATATCAAAAGTTACAATATAGAAACAACAATATTAATTATCCCCTAAATTAAGTAAAAATATGAGGAACTCTTAAAAAAATATATCAAAATATGCAATATGAAAAGAACAATGTTAACCTTCATTCAATAATTATGTCTTACAAAAAAAAAAAATCAATAATTATGTCCTTAAAGGAAAATACTTTACAAAGCTACATTTTAAAGCGACTTTCCAAAGCTAGTCTACGTGGCAAAATCTTATCAAATCATGACCCTCCTAAGTTTTAAGATTCTCAACCGGATTTCTTTTCTTCTTTTCCAAATCTAGTAACACATCAATAAATTTTATTTGTCTCTTTTTATTATTACTTTGTATAGATGCAGTGGTCCTTAAATTAGATACTCCTCTACCAAATTTGCTATCAAAAGCATTCCAAGATAGATTGAAAGCCATTAATTACAAAAGAATCTTACACTATTTTTTGGAAATTGGTATATCTATATGTAATAAAAATATACATTATGACATTATGAATAAAAGAAGAAAATGAATATAAAAAGTAAAGGTAAAATCCACAATCAAGAAAAACTTTAAAAAAATGGTTTTTGAAAATGAATAGACATTATTTATTTAGGCAACATATATGATTTTTAGAGGCATAAGTAGATGTCAAATACTTAAAAATATAAAAACACACCAAGTCATTGTAAGGTTAAATGGGTTATAGATAAAATTTGTTGTGAATGCATGAGGTATTGTTCTTCTTTCCTTTTGATAAATCGAGTCAGGTTTACGAATTTTTCTTTACTTTGTAACTATTATGAAAAGATTTTGGAATCATGAAATAGTTCATCATGTTTGTAATTCAGCTATTTTGTGAGAACCATTGAAGAGGAAGTTAGCTTCTATACGTGACAAATTTGACTATTTAAATATTCTTAAGTAAAGAAAGATTCAAATCACATTTATTTCATACAATTAACCCCACATAACTTCATTAAAGATTTTTTTTTGCTATAATAATAACTATCACAATTTAATTCAACTTAAATAAAGTAAATAAAAAAATCAATACTTTAGTTTAATTCAATAAATATAATTTTGTATGAGAAATTGAAAGAACACATTTTAATTAGTACGTGTATAAGAGACACGTTTAAAACATGTGCATTTCACTAGTAGTGTACAAGTTTCTAAAACATCTAGTATTGTACTATAATACTCAAAGTACTATGGAATGATTCCATTATAGAAATCTTAGAATTTGCTTGAATCATACATTAGGAAAAATATAGTTTAGATAGTACCTAATATTTGGGAAGGGAGCCAAACTAGTTTCTGAAATTTCATTAAAAATAAATTTGGCCCTTAATGTCTCCAATTTTAGCTAAAAAGGGACAATTGACATAAAGAATGAATCTACACAAATTGATAATGTAACAAAACCACTAATGTGTAACAAAATTCTGGAAAAATATTAAAAAAAAAAAGAGAATGAAATCCAATAGAATATCTAAAATCAAGAGTTGGGGATTATACAATCTTGATTGTAAAGAGACATTTTGTAACATCTATAATTTTTAAATCATTTTCTAACAGAAACTCAATAGATGACTAACGGTCAAAATCAAACTACATTTAGTGAATGTTTTGACCTTGCAGTTTTGGTCCCCAATATTTGAATTTTGGATTAATATGCTCCCCTAATTTTAAATAATTAGAGTTAAGATTTTAGGATGAAATGAGTTGAGAGTTGAACTAAATATATGCTAGAAATGTATTACGATTCCAAATAAATGATAACTAATAATTGGTAAAACTAATAAAATATTCTTTTTTTCATTTTTCTCTTTTTATGTACATTTTCATACCACTACGCATCTCACATGTTTCTTTTTGTTTACATAGTTTGAATCAACTCTTATATTTGTTTGTCCTCATTCTCTCAATATTAGTATAACAATTATATTATATATTATTTTGCACTACGTGCAATCATATTAATTATTTATTCTAGCATTGTTTTTATTCTTCTTGGTAAATAACCGATTGAATATTCCATTAGTATGTAAACAATATGTATTATATACATTAAGTTGATCATCCAATAAATTTTTAATATCGTAAGAGATAAACAATTAACTCCCAAATTAAATCAATTTTGTTAAAGTTGTTTGATTTATCTATCAGAATTACATTGTTTTCATTAAAGAAAGACTCTAAAATTTTATATTGTAATGTTATATTTTTGTGAGAAGGAAAGATAATAAAATAAAACAGAGTACAAAAAATCAGACTTACATTGTTTTCATTAATGAAAAGAAAGATTCTAAATTTTGTTATTGGAATGTTACTTTTTTAATAAGAAAGAAAGAGAATAAATACAAAAGAGTAAAAAAATAATTTGAAAGTATTGTTTAAACTATTTAAAAATATGTTTACTATTTTATTACAAATACGAACACTAAGTACAACTATTTAAAATCTGTGTCCACTAGTCATGCAATAATTAGTGTAATTATAGTACAATAAAGTTATAGTATTGCAAATACAATTATCTTCTATTTTACTAATGATTTTTTATTTTTCGTTATGTATATTATTAATCATTTGGAACTAAATTAATTAATAAATAAGGCATATTTTACGTAAAAAGAGTTATATCGATGCTAAGTGGTTCAGGAGGTGTTTTAGAAAATTTCAAAAAATTCACTTAAGTTTCACTACAAGTATTTTATTATTAAAAAAAATCATTATTATAATTTTATCTATTAGGTGGCATATATGATCAAACTACTGTTTAATTATTTTTCCACATTATCGTTTATATAGAATCCTAGTACACCTCTAGCATTTTTTTTTTTTTTTTCACGTTATCATTTATTTAGAATCCTAGTACACCTTTAGCATATATGTTGTTCAACTCTCAACTCATTTTTTTCTAAATTCTTAAATATAATTTTTTAAAAATGAGGGATCATATTAATCCAGAATCTAAGTATTGGGGACCAAAAGTGCAAAGTCAAAATGTTTGACTAACGGAAATTGATTTGACCATTAATCACTATTGAATTTTTGTTAATTATCCTTTTTCTAGCCAAAATTGCTAAAATTAGGGATCAAATTTATTTTTAATGAAATTTCCCAGACTAGTTTGACTTCCTTTCCATTGAGGACCAAGATTGCATTTTTTCCATCATATATAATTTAGGAAATACTTTTAATTAATTTAGTTTGTTGAGCATACAACATAACTGAAACTCTTAAGAAAATTTGTAAGCCAGGTAGATCTTGAATATGAATAGATTTCTTGTACACTGGTTTCACTAAATAGAGATTATGCTGAAGTGACTAATAACCTTAGTTGAGAAAACACAAAATACTACTATTCTTTTATATTATATAATCTATTACTAAGCTAAGAAAAACACCCAAAAAAAAAGAAAAAAGAAAAGGAAAGATCTTCAGATTGTTGTGGCTGCAATCCTACTACATATAGTATTAGACTGAAAACATTACTTACTCCTAGTTAAACCATGAAGAAACATAGGCCTTCCTCCCTCTAGTTTTTGAAAATCAATAACCTCCGATGGGGTCAATTGACTGGTGCTTAACAACATCTGAGATAAGGATTTTTCTTTTAATATTAATTATGACCTTACATCACATATTTACTTCTTCTTTTTTTTTTCTAATAGTGTCCCAAAACTAATACAATTATTAGGTAACATTTTCAAATCGACCTCAAGTTGTAAGTTTTATTAAATGAGTAAAAGTGATTCGGCATCAAGAATTTCTTATCATTAACATTCATCTCTTATATTTGCTTTTTCTATATTCCTAGTTGTCTTTCGCTCGTTAGGTAATTAGTTTTAATTACGTACAGCACAATTGTCATTGTGCAATATGAAAATGGAAATATCTAAAATTGGTTGTTATTCTCATTCAGGAACACATACATATATATACATACATACATACATACATATATATATATATATAGGTGTACAAGCACAATCTAAAACCCAAATTTAAAGCTATTACAATTAGAATAAAATCAAACCAATTAGGAAAGAAATTCCTATAATTATGCTATAGAGAATAAGTTAGCAACCCTATAATTACGAGTATACACAATTATGGTATGTACAAAAAAATTCTCCAATACAATAAGTATTACATGAAAAATTTTATGTTGTTCACAAGGAGAGAAGCAATTGATCTAATTAGTAAGGATAAATTATGAGAGACGAAAAAAAGTGCAGCTGTGACATTATATATATGTGATTTAAAATCTTAATCTCATCACCTTAATCATTTTATCAAAACAGCATATCCTATCCAAATACTCATTATTTGAGGCATTTCATTGGGAAATTGGGATACCAGATTTTTAAAAGAAATTGGAAGTTTGGATGGTTTTTTTTTATTATTATTTTTTAAATAATATTTTACAATCATTATTTATAGACAGCCACCTTTATATCTAGTATACATCACATCTCTAACTATAGTATTATTACAAGTAATACTAATAATACTATTCTAAATAATGGTCTTGCGTATACAAGTGTTAGGGAACTTAATAGTTTATTCAAGATATATGCTAGTGACACGATCCGCCCATTTAGACTAAGAGATTTGGCCCAGAATGAAAGTAAGTCCAAACGTCTGGCCCTGAAGATAAAGGAACATTCTTCTTTAGAATTTCCTTAACTAACCTTGGGCCAGACGTTTGGACTTACTTTCATTCTGGGCCAAATCTCTTAGTCTAAATGGGCGGATCCTGTCTCTTATAGGAATATTCTGTGTATAAGAGACAGGCTCTAGAAAATGACTTTGGGAATTAACAAATAGAGAAGTAGTTGCACCTGTCTCTTATACACATCTGGAGAAGGCCAACCCTCATTTGTAACACACTGTTGAGCTATTGAATATACGAGTTTTCATTCTCTCAATTTTCTCTCTTCTATTTTTAGAATCTGAGAAAGGCTGACTTAGAGTGAAAACCTAAGTGCCGCACGGGTTGGAAGCACTAAAAAGAGTGAGCCCTTGACACTAGCATATATAATTTTCTAAGTTTGCTATCATCCAACTTGAAATGTTTCACGTCACAACTTTGCAAATACAGTGAGATATGGGGCTTGGGTTTATATTGTCATACACAAGTAGTCCCGTTTGAAAAAAATTAAAATCTTAAAATACGCTTGCAATCTAGGTATTAGAAATTAGGAGTGGTCATCCTGACCCGCTGATCTGAAAAATTCGCTGATCTGATCTGATCTGAATCAGAAAAGAAGGTACTTGAATTGTATTCTGAAAGCGGGTTGGGTAGATGGTCGGGTCACTCAGGTTGAGGGTCGGGTAGTGGGTTACAAAAAGACCTCGTCGGGTACCCGACCCGATCCATTTCAGGGATAATTTTGTAAATTTGATTAATATTATTTCATTATAAGTTAATAGTTACTAGAATTATTGGCAGTTTCTCACCTCTTCTTTTTCAGTCCCTTGTCTTCCCTTCTTCTATTACCTCAATCATCTCTTCCCTTCTTTTTCTTTGCATCCTCATTCTTTACATTCTCGTATGTATTTTGTGATTTAGTTGTTGTTGCTATTAAATTGTTGCTACTTATTAGTTTGTTGCTATTGGGATGTATTGGGATGTATTTTGTTACTTAGATTTAATTGTTGTTGACTTAATTGTGAAATTAACTTGCCTAACTACCATTATTATAATTTTTATATTTTGTTACTAGTGAGGGTCGGGTACCCGGTCGACCCGACCCTCTTTTCTGGGTACCCGGCCTATGGAACGGGTAGAGAGTCAAAATTTTCTTAACCCGGTTAGTAAGGGTCGGGTACATTTTTCACCTCATAGATCGGGTACCTAGTCCATGACACACCCCTATTAGAAACGGAGAAATTTTACAGTCCTGTTGAGGGAATCATTTCCCTAACCTTAAAGACTTATACAGCATAAGTTTTTAAAATACATAGTGTTATACTGTACAAACTCTTAAAGTACAAAAGAATGATTCCCTAAAAGGAACTGTAGAATTTCCTTAGAAATGTTTACAAACTTTGCAAACAGGTGAATTTGACTTCAACAGAAGGATGAGGATGTTGTTTGAACCTTACTCCCTCCATTTCGATTTATCTATCCTTTAAACAATTTGTTAGGGCTGGCAATTTCTTGATAACACGATACGAACATGACATAAAATTAACAAGTTATAACGCAACTCGAAATTTATCGGGTCATTATTAGATCAACTCGTTTATGACACGAAATTAAATGGATTGGATTGGATCAACTCATGAGTTGACACGATAATCCGTTAATTATTGTATAAACAGAGTTTGCTGAATTTTTTCTTTATTATAATTTAATGTTGTATAGTTTAAGTAAGATTGTGAATAATAGATTTAATATTAGATTATTAAATCAAATATAATAATTGTTTTAAATATTATCAAAAAAATTCCATAATTTTAATTATGTGTTTTAAATTACTATGATAACAAGATTAGTATTAATAATTATTTAAGTTATTAAATAATTAAAATTTGAAATTTTAACTTAAATGGATCGCAAGTTATGTAATTTGTCAAATAAATTAATATTCTCTATCAATAGGAAACAAGTCAGACACGAGCACGACACGGATCTGAATGGGTCAGACATGAATACGATATGATAAGAAATGGGTCTCACATGACACAACACAATAAGAAATGGATCACACCTAACACGATACGATAACTTGATAACTCGACCATTGACACCCCTACAATTTGTTATGTGTCAAAGTATCTATCACTTTAGAAATTAAAAAAAAATTATAATTGAGTTTTTCCAAACTTTACCCTTAATTAGTGTAACATTAATGGAATGAAGGATTATGTAGTTGATAAAAAAATATTAATGTATAAGGGTAATTTGACCATTTTGAATTATCTTGATGTAAAATTTATAAAATTTAATAATTTTTTTAATTCTTGTATTCAATCCCAAATAATAAACAACCAAACATATCAAAAAGACTGCTGAAATCAAACATAGGGACTATTTATTAATAAAAATAGGAAACTTATAGTCTGTAATCTCTCAAACACTTCTCAATGTTTATCTCTCATCTCATACTTTAGGTTAACCATATATCCTAAGTTATAAGTACTCATCCGTTAAAATAAAAAAATTTCAATAAAAATTATAACTAATATCTATAACTTTGAAAATCACAATATGTGATGCAACTACTTCTCTATTTGTTAATTCCCAAAGTCATTTGCGGGAGCAGCACCAAATCCATGGATGAAGAGATGCAAAGGCTCCAACCGCGTTCAAATAAACTGTTGATGTAATTTTCCAAATCTGCATACAGGGGTAGTTGCAAAAGGTATATGAATTAACCATTGACAAAGTCGTGGAATGTCATCTGTGGCGTATGGCTTGGAAATGGAAGAAAAGAAAGAAAATTTTATCTCCATTCAAAGTGCTCCACATTGTTAATTTGTGCATTTCTTCTTATTTCAAACTTTGACTTGGCCTCGTTCATTTGATCTCAAAGAACCTCGGGACTTGCCAAAAAAATAGAAACATTGTAGGGCCTTATAAAAAACAAAAAAAAACACACCTTCCTCCTTTTAATTACTCAAATTCATAATCGATTTTTTATAAAAAAAAGTGTCTCAGTCTTAATATTGCTTGATACTAACAAAATACACACCGAATTAAAATTGCTAAGCACAATCCTTAAAAAAAAAAAAACTCACTTCCCTCTTTACAATAACTCAAATTTATGACTAATTTTTCATAAAAAAAAAAAGGGTCACGGTCTTAATATTACTCGAGACTACCAAAATAAGCATCAAATTAAACTTGCATGCATTTCCACAAAATTAAGCATGCAATGCAACAGGTGAATGCCTGCTTTGTGTGAACTGTGAAATTGATTGTGATAGCAATAGTGTACATGACAATAGGGTTGCTGGCATTAATCAGTGGTCTTTTAGTCTCTTCAACTAAACTAACCACCAAATAAATTCTCAAAGGCCATTTGCATGAACCCTAAATTCCCTTCCTGTCCATGAGGAAAGAAACAAAAGATCAATATATTCTGCTCAAATCTTCTATAAGGGAAAAACAAATACTCTTATCAATTGATCAATTAGGGTTGCCCACTAAGCTAGCTAACATAATGTGGACCCCAAACAAAATTTGTTTCAAGAATCAGAGCCAGCTAAGGGATCAGAATAGGCCTGAAAGATTTTTAAGTATTTGGCACCATCTCTGCTTTGGTCCCCCTTTTCTTCCCCACACTCTTGATCTCAACCTCTTATTTTGTTCTGAATAAGATGGTTCAACTTGTATATCCTCTCAGAACCGTGAATTCAGTGCATTTATGGGCTTCTTCTCTTTAAAAATATTAAGGTAATTAAACTTGATTTTTAACTAAATTTGTAGACACTTCGATATAAATTAAATTATATAGTATAAATGATATCACATAAGTAAATTACGTAAAATTTACAAATGATTACAATATCTACAAGTAGAACTCAAAATCGAATCTACCTAAATTTTTTTTTTTTTTTTTTTATCAAGAAGTTCGATTGACACTTCATATCTCGAACAAGAAATAAATCAAACAAAAAGAATTTGAAGGCGATTAAATTCGACAAAGATTCGTAGTGTAAAAAGCCTTCTTCCACAGACTAAGAGACAGAAGTTTTTTGCTATTATAAAGTGACGTGAAGGGGCAATCAAAAAGTACTACCTTTAAGTATGACTATTGGGTTTCTATCTTTCAAGTATAAAATCAAAAATTAATTTTATACATAGTTACTTGATCTTTGAACTGGTTATATATTAGTTACAGTAAAAATATTGCTAGATTAATGCATCTTTTTCAAGTGTGCTTAATCCATTCAACTACCATCACAAACTTAGACAAATTAAAAATATATTATTAAGCATGCATGTGATATTAGCTAATTGACCGGTATGGAATAGCAAGTGCAAAGTTCTTTCACTGGTGTGTTTGAAATTTTTCGACATATTTGTTTCAAGAACTCCCATCTCTTAACTTATATCTATTCTCATTTGTACCTTAATTTTTATTTTAAATATTTTAAACTTTCAATTCTCAAATTCGTTTTAATCATGTCTAATTTTACGTCCGCCCCTGTAATTAAACTGCCACCTAAACACAGTAAATGTCATTCATTCATTCTACTCAATTCAAAGTGCAGAAGAAACAAGAGGATAGCTGGATGGGCTGGGGTCGAAAAAAGCAATGAGTGTTTGAATTGGTGTTTTTAGTATTAGTCTCGTGCAGCAGTGCAATATGGGCTCGATTATCCAGTTGCTAGCTCCTAACAGTAATTATTGCTTCTTTTTTTATTTTTTATTTTTTGTTTTCTTATCTTCAACCGGTAGAATGTCTGCATGTGCATGTGGCATGTGCATGGATGCGTGGCTGACTCAGTTCTCACTACCCAAAGACGCATAACAGCGACTCTTCTTCTGTACATCTCAATCACATCTCCAAAAATCATTAATTAAGGAATTTTTTGTCTTATATAAAAGTATAGATATAAATTTAATATAGATATATATATATATATATATATATAGATAGATAGTAAGTAATTAACCACCTGCATTCGGTCGAAAGTTGAAAGTGTATTTATAAAGTACAAAATTTTCAATCTTCCCTTGAATCAGCAGCTCTCTCCTTCACACTCGCTCAAAACAGCTCTTAAAAAAGAACCCTCTTGAGTTGGGCTCTTCCCCCCTTCATTCTTCTCCATCCATGGCTTCTTCATCTGATGCAAAACAAGCACTAGGAGATTTAAACAAGGAATCATTCGTGACCCTTTTGAGAAAGTGATAGGAGAGTCGAAATTCGTTCAGAACAATCCACCAGAGCTGATCCCCGAAGAAGACAGGATAGTGAGGCACGTGCTTGACACGCTCCTCCCCTTCAGCACCACCACTGGTGATGGCCCACTTGTCATCAACCACGTCACCTACAAGCCCAATAGAGGAAACCTCATTGTAGAGTACCCTGGAACTCACCCCGATAAAGTTCTTTCCTTTGTGGGAATGCATATGGATGTTGTCACTGCCAACCCTTCTGATTGGGTAAAGATCGAAACCTTTTTTTTTTTTTTAATATTTTTGGGCATTTTGAAAATTTAGAAACTCTTTTTTTAATTGGACTAAGATAGATAATTTGTTTTGTAGTTTGGAAAGAATGATAAAAGAAGCTAATGGGATATGTATGTTGGGATTTTCTTGATTTAAATTTGCAGTTATTCATAGGAATTTTAGTGTTTTATGTAATCGTTTATGAGAAGGGGCCTTAATTGGAAGTGTTCCAATTTGACTGTGCAAGGTGAAAATTGGAAACTTTCGTGTTTTCCTGCAATGACTAAATTTTCCTGAATTTTAAAATGCAGTTATTATTGTAAAGTATCATTTTCTTGCTTTCGTTTGAGTTTGCTTTGAACTTGTTTTGTTTTTTATAAATACTTGTTTGTGTAATTTTGATGAATCTGCTTACTTTAGTTTTTAGGAGATAAGCTACTTGTGTTACCTATTATAGGTTAAGAACAAAGGGGTAAATGGCAACAAATAGACTGTATATAAATTAACAAAAGATGAAATCCAAAACTTGAAATCAAGATGCGTGTATAACATTTTTCTTAAGATTTTGATTGCCTCCACTACAATCAATAGTTTGTTTTTGGATTAATAGTAATCTACTTTTAGAATACAACAAATTCTTGAAGACTTCCAATAACAAAAACTAGAAATCTTCCTAAGAACTATGTTTAAAGAGAGATAGATTTAAATAATATTATTGTTCTTGAAATAGTGAGAATGTCTTCTTTTATGAAGGTTAAAGTGCAAGAGGAACTATTAGAA